>JAYRCH010000576.1:0-600000 GCA_037179445.1 Phengaris alcon alcon
CTGCATTTTTAACCGACTTGAGACTTCCAAAAAAAGGAGGCGATTATACGTTCGGCTGTATTTTTTTTATTTTTTTAATCTATTGCATAGCATTTATCGCGGGCTTTAGCGCGGCGACAGAATCAAGAAATTCCGTAACGAAAATAAACCTAACACCCCCCGGCACAGCGGTGCGGCGTTGAAAGCCGTGCATCGCCTAACGTCGTTTCAGTTCGGCTGACTTCGGCACGGTGTTTGTGTGCGTGCGACTAGACGTATTCGTGTAGACTAGCTGCTAACTGCTCATAACTGATTCTATCTCTTTTAGACGCAATGCTAGGTGAGACAGCGTGCTTTTTGGCCGCGTCCAGGAGTGAGTTCGAGCCCGAGACTAGTTGAACCTTAACGTGTATGTATATGGTACGACTGTACGAAGCTCGCACGGATCGAGAGAGCTGCTCCGAAATCGGACGAATACGTAAGCAGCTGTTTGTGAAAAAGTATAAAAAATGCTATGCAATAGCTTTACCGCGGCAGTCCCGAGTGCCACACGTATTTTAATATGTTCAACGATAACACCGGCGGTGTATGTCTGTGGACCGATTTTTTAAATTATTTTTTGATGTAAAGGGTATAATCTGAAGTTGGTCTGATGTCATAAAAGTGGTATGGACACACATAGTAATTTTTACTTTTTCTGAAGTAACCCAAGCGTATGCTACCAAAAAGTAAGATTTTGCACCAAGGTATATCCTGGATCCAAAAGAACTGAACAGAACTCATGACTCCTTATAGATACATGTTTAGGGATTATTTAAAAAACTGCAAGCATATGCCACTATGTCAATTAGAGTAATCATCATCATCACCGCCATCATCACACCATACATCATCACATAATGATGATATAAAAGGTACTTCTCATAGTATTTACACCGATACGATATATTTGAACATTACACTGCCGTTTATTGACCTATTTGCAAAATTCTTATGTTGTTGTAAAGGGTATAATTCGAAATTGGTCCTTGAGTCACTAAAGTTGAAACCTGATGATGGAACGCATCGAGGGAACTCTTCGAAATTTATATGGCCACATATAGTGATTTTGACTTTTTCTGAAATAGCACAAGCATATGCTACCAAAAAATTAGATTTTGCACCAAGGTATACCCTGGATCCAAAACCACTGAACGGAACTCCTCAGTCGTTAAAGATACGCGTTTGGAAATTTCGGCATTGCTTAAAGAACTGCAAGCCTGTGTCCCCATAATGAAAGAACAGTATCAATGTACCTAAGAAGTTTTATTTAACTGACTTCCAAAAAAAGGAGACGGCTATAACGGTATAATCGTCCATGAGGCATCCATGAGGAATCGAGGGAACTCCTCGAAATTTATATGGATATATGTAGTGATTTTGACTTTTTCAGAAGTAACCCAAGCATATGCTACCAGAAAGTAACATTCTGCACCAAGGTATACCCTGGATCCATAAGCACTGAACAGAACTCCTCAGTCTTTAAAGATACACGTTTGGAAATTTCGACATTGTTTAAAGAACTGCAAGCATATGCCATTATGTAACTTACAGCAATCATTATCTTATGTAGAATACCTAATGGAACTTTGGCGCGTATTCAATTATACATTCGATCGTGTATTTGAAACGTTCTTAAAATGTGTTAATAATAATTTAACAAATACTTTTGATTATTATTATTTTATTATTTCATTTAATCAGGCAGGCAGTTGAGACAACTGATATTGCCTGTATCAAGTTATTTTCTGTCTTCTATCAGTGAGTTTTGTTTTAAATATCTGTCAAGTCTGTTCTTAAACTGGTTCACATTTTGGGCTGCAATAACATCCTCTGGCAGGCTATTCCAAGCTCTTACGACACGGTTGCACAGGAAATGTTTATGTGGGATGTTATTTGAAAAACTGGCAGAGAGCTTCATGTTATGACCTCTTAAATGTGTGTTATCATTTAGCGTAAATATTTTATGAAAGTCCTGTATATCATAATGTCTGTTTAGGATCTTGTATGTTTCTATTAGATCTCCTCTGTCCCTGCGTTCCTTTAAAGTGGTAATTCTCAAGGCCTCCAGCCGTTCTTCATATGACAGTCATTTCATTTTTCTTGGTTCTTTAGTAAAGGAACGCTGCATCTTCTCCAGGAGTTCAATATCCTTAACAAAATAGGGGTTCCAGATCTGAAATGCATATTCTAATATTGGCTTTATAAAAGTTTTATGAATTTGGAGCATCATTTCTGCTCTTTCGTCAGCTCTCGAAACGCTTTCCTCACTAAATATGTCAGGCTCCTAGCTTTCTTAGTTATGCATGTAATTTGTTCTTCCCACTTTAGATCACATGTAATATTCACTCCCAAGTCATTTTGCACATTGACTTCCAAAAGTTGAGTATCATTTAACTTATACTTCAGGTGTGGATTGCATTTGCCAATATGCAATACTGTGCATTTCGAAGAATTTAGATTTATGAGGCATTGCTTGGACCAGTTAGCTATTTTGTTAAGGTCATCTTGGAGGCGGTCGATGCTGGTGAGTGAGTTTGCAAATATTTTAGTGTCATCGGCGAAGACGCTTACATTACAATGGAGACAGTGAGGAAGATCAAAAGTGTATATGATGTAAAGCACTGGACCTAGTTCTGAACCCTGAGGCACACCACTGGTTATTTCTATGTGATCTGATTTTACCTCTCCCACTCATACTTGCTTGGTTCTTTGTCGCAAAAATGCCTCAATCCACGCAAGTAGTTTCCCACGTATCCCTAGGAATTCCAATTTTTGCATGAGCCTTCTTGTAGGTACCTTATCAAAGGCTTTTTCGTAATCCAGATATATAACGTCAATAGGTTCTCTCTTATTAAAGTGCTCTGTCCATACAGCGAGACAAGACAACAAGTTTGATATTGTGGAGCGGTGGGGGCAAAAACCATGTTGTTGCTCAGGAATAATTTTGTATTTACTAAAGAAATGTCGGATGTACCTATTATTTTCTCCATAATCTTGCATACGACACTGGTCAAGTTTATAGGCCTGTAATTTGCCGGTTCTAGTTTGTTTCCTTTTTTTAAAATAGGCGTTACTGTTGCAGTTTTCCAAAAATCAAAAGTTTCATAGGATATCTGCATTATTGTTGCCAGGTGTTCGGAAATGTCGCAATTTTTTAATATTGTTACGGGCACGTCATCTGGTCCCGTTGAAGAATCTGAGTTGAATTCTTTTGTTGTTTGGCTAATCTTGTTGGGTTTGGCTTGTCTTGAGTGAAGTGTATTTCCCCAATAGAGTCTTCAATTCTAAGTGTAGGGTCTAAGGTAGGTAACTGGTATCCTGGCTCACTTTGGAAAACACCGGCAAACTGTTCCGCGAACGCTTTGGCAATTTCGTAAGGCTGAGTTACATTTTGGCCTTGTCTGTTGAGTAGTACAGTAGGTATGCTAACCTTTGATGTCACTTGTTGCCTTAAATAGGAATAAAACTTTTTAGGTCCGGCATGAAGAATATTTTGTTCATAAAGCATGCGGACATTTTTGCTTTGACTTGTTAAACGGTTGTCTATTCTTCTGTAAGCTTTATAGTGCTATATCAAGTCCTGTCAATTTGTATTTATTCCATAGCGCTAATTTGTAGTTAATAAGGTCTCTCATGTCTTTCGTTACCCACGGTTTGTTTTTAGTAGATTTGGTAATTCTTATCCGTGGTACGTAAAGATTTATTGCTTCTTTTAAGGCATTTAAGAAACTGTCATATTGGTTATTAATGCAATTTATTGCCTTCATGTTTTCAAGTGGTATGGCAGTGTGGAATTTTTCATTGATTTTCATATAGTCTGCTTTGTTGAAATTTAGCCTGGATTTGATTTCTGAGTCTTTGTTTCTTTGTACTAGCAGCTGTATGGTTGCTAATAGGCAGTTGTGGTCACTCTTCTCTTGAAGGTCTTAGAGAATTTACTCTAGCAGTTAAGAGGTTCATTTTAGAGGGTAATGATTGTATGTTTGTGTAAAGTATTGTGATTGTGGTGAGAGCCGTTGAGAATGATTTGTTCAAATTGTCCCTTGCGATTCCATAGTTTGTTTTTCTTTTTGGCGTAGGTATTAAGTGTGAGTAATCTGAAGTTAGATTTTTTTTTGTTTTTCCTTTTTTACAATAGCTGTCCACGGACATATTTTATAGTTATATCATGTTCTCCTTCACTAATGCGCTTGTTTAAGTCTTTTCTTAAGTATTTCAAATATTCTCTTTGTAGAGGAGTCAGGTCAGATACTATATTCTTAGGTTCCTTAAGCTTGTTTTTATTGCGAAAAATATAAATTGCTTCGTTTTTGCTACGTAAAACAACTTTCAATGGACGCGGCCTGGCACTCGCACCGGATTTAGGGGCGCCAAGACGAAACACCTTAATATCATTACAGTTTACTTATCACTAAAAAGGAAAAAAATATTATTATTTTTAAATAAAAAACTAAACCGACTTCCAAAGTAAAAATGCACTAAAATGTATGAAATAAAAGTTATTTTCTAAACAATTCCCCTTTTAAATTTGGCTGAAATTTTAACTATTTCTCTACTCGATCTTCAAAATTTTGAAATCGGTACCAACCAACTTGAATGTGTGTTCTATTTTAAATAGTTTTATCAGGATGTTGTTCGGGCTGGTACCGACTTCAAAATTATGAAGATTGAGTAGAGAAATTTCAGCCAAACATTACAATTAATATATATTTTAATAAACTTTAAAAATGTGCTAATTTAAAAATACAAATAAATTAAATAATTAATAATTAATAATAATAAACAATAATGATAACATTAATTTAATAATCTAAATAAAATTGTTAAATCCAATTTGTAAAAATGTGTTTTGAAAAGGTACCAGACAGAATGTATTACAATGGTCTTACACTACCTATATACGTCCCTACCTATAAAGGTATTGAACATAGGTATTGGAAGTTGGAACCAAATGAGCGCGTTTATGCGTGTAATGAAACCAATATGAAAGTCAACGTGACATGAATGCAGGTTGTATTCCGTTTACACTTGTAGTTGTAGTATTTCATCTTGATAGCATTTTAGAATACTGTAAACCCATTCCTATCACTAATTATAATTCTAACATAGTTACAGGATCAGCATTTAAATTAAGATTTTAGTACTGTTAGTCTTCCGGAGAGAATTAATTATTTGTACCATTTGGCAGTAGCTTGCAGCGCGGCATAACAAAACACAGCCATAATTGACAACAAACAACTGTCAAATCGTTGTCATCGATGATCCGCCATTTGTCATTTGTGAATTGTGCTAGGACTATGATTCAACGTGTGTTTTATTGCTAACTAAAAAGAGAATAAATTAATCAATTTTAAAAAAGATACGTTTTAATACATTCATTTAAAACCTTTGTTTCAGCGAACCATTAGGTATTTTTTATACTAAACATATTTTGTAAACAAAATGATAATTGAAAATCCAGACGCTTTCAAAAGTTGGTTGACGTCCATATTGGAACCACTGTAAGTAAATTTCAGCCATATTTATTTGATTTATGAGAAAATTAAAATATTTTTCTGCAATTTTGTGTACTTAAATTATTTTTATCATGAAATAAGCTGGATTTTACATGAAGTTACTTATGAAGTTTAAATGATTTAGTCAGGTGTCACGTTACAGTTTCGTAATCTTCCAATATAATTATTATCAAGAATTGTCAATTCAGTCAATATAACTTGTTATTAACGGAAAATAGCTCATTTTTATTTTAAATATATGTTCTAAAATTTCAATAACAAAATGGTACATTCAACAAAAATATGTTCCTAACCAATTAAAAATAACACATGATCACATACTCACTACTCACGCTTCAGAATACTATATACAGCCTACACAGGCTTACCTGCATATGGGGGACCTGTGCGGTTATTAGTTGAGTAAGATCTGCACAGGTTTACCCATACAGTGGATTGTAGCAAAGCATTAAAAAACTGAATAACAATAGAAACAATATGGCATTGGAGAATTTTCCAAACAACAACCAATAAAATTTTGTCAAAACTCTGTATTTCTCAAATGAATATCTGTAGTTAAAACAGAATTATAATAATATATTTTACCAGTTATAGATTAAGACTTTATACTTTGTAAAGTAATAATTGACTATTATTTATCTTTTGAAATTGATAATTTACACAAACGTAATATAATAAAAATTAATAAAAAATTGATGTATTATCATCAATTTTTTAAGGCAACACTAAAATGTAAACTTTGGGTCCTATATATTTCACAAATTACAATTAAAATATGGCACACAAAATACAGCTGTTCATAATTGTATCATCTACTAACTCCCTTCTATAATTATTCCATGCATAATAGTTAGAACTTCACTTGCCTATGAAATTATACAAGGAAATTGCAATGGACCAATAATTTTATTAATTACTAGCTTTTTTGTACAACTTTGTCCGCTTATGTCCCTATTGAAGCCCTGTGGGGTATGTATTTCAAAAAATATTTTTTTTTATAGAGTTCTACCTCATAATAACTATCTGCGTGCCAAAATTCAATGCCATCTATTCAGTTCACAATTCCTAGTGTTATGCAGTTTGGCGATTTTTATGGTCATGTTTCATATTGTTAATCCTTATGAATAAATGTAATTAAAAAAAAGTTGATATTTCACTATACAAACTTTACACCCATTTCACCCATTTAGGAAACAAATTTGAAAAAAACTAAAATATGTACTCAATAATTTGTATTTATTACCTCGGATATTGAATTTCATGGAATTCGGACCAAATTTGAAATACTTTTCATACAATCTTTAAACCCTTATTTTACACCCTCAAAGGGTGAATTCTAATGTATGTATATTTAATGAAAAGTATTTAAGAGCATGAATCTTGAAATTGTGTCAGCTTGGCTTTGTCCTTACAGCTACCACATTAAAACAGTCATCATATAATGAAATCTATGGGACTGATCAATTTCTTCTTATGTATGTAATTCATTAGATAATATGTTTTCAGTGTCAGATTACTCAGTAAATAAAATAACATTTAATTAACAACTGCTATTAGTATTGTTTATTCGAAGAAACAAAAATATCTCATTGTCACCCACAGTGAACCAATATGTTTTCTATATTATTGAATGTGATTGAGTCTATTTATATCAGTGGCCTCCACTTCTATCTCTATTTTAGCTCCAGCCACACATGTTGGTTTACAACAACTGGGCCAAATTTACCTCATGTCATATCTTTCTTAGGAATGTGAAACTTTAAATCTATTAAATAATTCAATTGAATGTTTCAAATAATATATATATATATATATATATATATATATATATATATATATATATATATATATATATATATATATATATATATATATATTTTAATGTAATTTTATTATGTATGTATTTTTGAGTAAGCTTTATAATTAATCAAGAAATTTATAATCTTATCTACTCTGTGCTAATATTTTTTATATTTTTATATCAGTGCTAAAAATGTAACTCATCAAAACGAAAGTATGCATATAACTAATAATATTTATGGTTGCAGGTGTGATGCAGACCCAGCAGCTCTTGCAAAGTATGTGTATGCATTGGTCAAAAAGGACAAAGCTTTAGATGAGCTCCGAGATGGAATGCTAGATCAACTGGATGTTTTCCTGCAGCAAGGTTAGTGGTCTTTTAACAGTAGATTTACCTTCTTAGCATATTTGAGATAGCTGAGGTGCAAAAAAGCCATAAATGTAACTTACTAAGCATACATGACTTTCTAATGGGAATTTAAATTCTATTTTCTGATAATTTTCACATAATTATGTAATAATTTTATAATTTTCTTTCAATCTGTTTACAAAAGCCTTATAATTGGAGTAAAAGAGCAAAATTTAAAGATTATTTGTTATTTTACAGAGACAAAACCATTTGTGGAGATGCTGTTTAAAGCATTGGAGACACAAGAATACTTGAAGTTGTTAGCTCCAGCAGAGAAGCAACCCTCACCACCCCCAGAAGTTAATGAAACCAAAGAAGAGAAAGAACCACAAGTAGAAAATAATGGTGTGTACCAACATATTTATTAAATTTCATTGTTAAATGCTACTAGGTAATCACTTAAATAACTGATATGTGTCCTCAATGCATAATATCACTAATTTTTTTTTTTTTTTTTTTGAGGTATGTTATAAAGAATATGTTTACCTATTTAATAGCTTTTTAAATGATCCAATCATTGTATAGTATAATATTATTAAATATGTTTCTGTTCTCTGGTACCCGTAACACATAGAACTTAGCACAGGTCCAGACTGACATGGTGTGGAAGCATTCATAGATATTATAATTGCTACACTAGGGCCGTGCTAATTTAAATACAACAACTGTTTGCAGTCGACCCGCCGCCAATGGAGCGCGTGCCGGCTCGTGAGCGCTTGGACACTCACCGCGTTGTGGTGCCGCGCGCCAGGCTTCTGCCACCATACCACGAACATACTCTTGTCAAGGTAATCTTCCTATATATAAATTGGATTGCAGTTACTTTGTATTGCCTAAACTTGAGAACGGCTGGACCGATTTGGCTAATTTTGATCTTGGAATAATTGTAGAAGTTCAGGGAAGGTTTAAATGGTGAGAAATATTGGGAAAATTGTAATGGAAATACTAAAAATCCCAATTAAATTTTTCCATACTAACATTCCTATATGTCAAATATTTGATGTTTGTTCCGGCGATAGTGTAAATTCGGGTCTCCAGTATCACTTGACTCTGCCAAATATTTATATGTGCATTCAGTTCATTTGTTTGGTTGGACTGCATAACTATTTTAGAAAAATCGGCTGGCCCCAGTAGGTTGTATGTGGGGAGGTAGGCGGTTGATGTAGGTGCGGATGCTGTTGTAGGTTATTTTAGTAGGTGTAGTTTTTGATTTGTTCTAGTTCATAGGACAGAACAACATGTATTAGGTCAACTAGTATATTATTTTTAGTTTTGTATAGTTTTTAATAAAAATATTATAGTTAACTGAAATTTTTAATGTACAGGTTTGAAATAAAAATATAATTCTTGACCAGAATGATTGATGACGACCTCTGTGGCTCAGTAGTTAGTTCGTCGGCGCTTAAGCCGGAGGTCGCGGGTTTGAATCCTGCCGAAGGGACAAAAAGTAAATCTTAAATATTTGTATAGTATAACAGTATTAAATATATTTCCGTTGTCTGGTACCTGTGATACAAGTTGTTCGGATACTTAGTACAGGACTAGATTGACGTGGTGTGGAAAATAAGAAGATGATATAGGGATTAATTTTTTTCTTTTAATAGGTTATGCCAACAGAACTATTGGAGGAACCGGTCGAGGCGCCGAAAAGACGCGACCGAAGAACTGAATCGGTAAGTTGAGCCAATAAAATTATAATGTATGGTGTCCAACTGTCCATTTTCCATCACGAACGACGCATCCCATTGTTTTTACAAACGACAACTTTTAACTGAAGAAAAACAAAATAAAAGTTATAATTAATGTTAAAATGTAAAAGTTAAAGTTAATAAAAGTTAAGATAATTGATTGTTATCTTTTAATTATTATTTAAGTCACGTCATATGATAATACTAAACTTTGTGTACAGTATCACACTCAGTGTTTTTATACTGTACACAAAGTTTATAGTAAATGTAGTTGTTTATTTGTGTATATATATATATATATATAAATATAAATTATCGCTATATTCGACAGTTGCGCGACAAAGAGGAGCGGCGTCGCCGGCGCTCGCGATCGTGGGAGCGGCGCGGCAGGAGACGGCCCCGCGACGATCACGAGCGCAGGCCTCTTAACAGGTAATATATTAATACATTATAAAATAAGTTGATCGCTACTTCCATCTTTTTGAACTCCCGTTCTAAATAAATAAGGCATGTAATTAATTAAACTTGCGACAAAACAATCAAATTTTGGGTGTGTTACCAAGTTGGCTAAGGAATATAAGGAACAAAAAAAATCCAAATCTGGCGACTAAATAATACTAGTTTTGTTCACTGAATATTCCAGGCAGACAGACTGGAACAAATAACCATCTTGGTGACAATTTGAGAGTTCATTTAATTTAGATTCCTAAATTAAATGAACTCTCAAATTGTCACCAGGCACATATATTTTCCCAGATGTAGGCAATTCAAAAAACATAATAAGCATCAAAACGAGCGCACATAAAAATGTAAAGGATCTTACAAAATTAATTTTTTAAATTTTTCTCGGTTTCGGGGGGTGTGGATTACAAAAAATCATTCATTTTGAAACTTCAAAATGAAAATTTCTTCCACTTAGTAGCCGCAACCACATATTTTCTTCATAAAGAAAATATGTGGTTGCGGCTAAGAACATTTAATTCATGAAAAACAAATTTCAAAATCTTGAATTTTCCAACATTTCTATAGCTTTATACATCGTTCGTATCTCAAAGCAGAGCAGTACCATTTTTTTCTCTTCTATAATCTCTTCTATCTCGAAAGCGGTGCATCTTACTGAAAAAATAATGAAATTTTCCTCCCTTAGTAAACCCCGTAACCACATATTTTCTTTATGATAGGTTTTTTTTAATCCTGACTTTCCAAAAATTTCATATTTCTTTAACATAGCTGCTATCTCGAACTACATAACATACTGTAATAATAATCATCAATCCTAATCAGCATCCCCAAGAACTTTAAGATTAAATTAGAAAACAATTTTGTAATCAGCACCCCAGAAACCTGGAAAAGGATACCCATATTAATTTTAAATAAAAAAAAGTACGCTATTTTGGAATTTCAGAATGGATTAAATTTTCATATTAATCAGCACCCTCAAAAATCTTGAAAACGATACCCATACAAAAAGAAAACAAACTCCAACAGTATCCAAAAATGTTATTTTCCGTGGCCAGTAAATTAAAATTTTAGTTTTGGTTTTATAGCTGCTTACATTGTATACTGGTCGCCAACTCGGAAATTAAGTTCCCAACTTATAAATTTCGATGCCAGTTTGGATTAAATTTCGACACCTTTTATCTGCCGATTCTTGTAATTTTTTTTCACCTGGTGTTTTCGCCAGTTTAGTAATTTAGTAGCCAACATATTAATTCGCTGCTAAATTAAGTAATACAGTATGTTCATGTGCAGTCGTCAACTTATTTTTTGTTCGCAAGATTAATTATATCCCAATAAATAAAACGGTCAACCCTTTTTCGATTGATGAAATCAAAATTTCAATCTATTTTCGGAAAGAAAATTATTAATTAAACTGATCTGAGGATTGACTTTATTACACGTGGTCTATTGAGCCATAAACAATAATTCGAGATTGACTTATAACTTGGAATGAAGATAGATAATTTGGAGGTTTATGAAAGTGAAAGCAATGTAATCATTATCGACTAATAAAAGTCTACACTTAGAATTTATTAGTGTATATCCTAACATACTACTGAACAATTGGATTTTTTATGCAGAAAAACTTACTTAATAGTTTAATTAACTTATTGATGTCTGAAAAAGGTGATGGTCCGATTTTGATCCAGAGTCGACAGCAGTGAAATGATTGTTAATGTGTTCATTTTAAATCATATTTGTTATCACCAAAAGGGCAATCCTGAAAAACGTCAGGTATAGAAATTAGCAAGAGTAATATCAGTGTTTCTATGGAAACGACAGACGTGAGACGAGGTATGAAAAATAATGATTCGCGAATTGCGTTAAAAACGAGGTTGCAATGAATTACGCCTAGAGTTTCAATGTATGGAGGTACGATTTCTTGCGGAAGTTCCGTAAATGTGAAGGCGGAGACAAAGCTCCGTTACAACTCTAATCTATGCCTTCACCTACCCACCTACAACAGCATCCTCGCTACATACTCCTACAGTTCCTACACCAACACACCACATCTACACCTACATCTCCACCTGCTATGATTTTGGATTTTATTCTTGCTAATAACTTCTATACCCGGCGTATTTCATGGTTGGCCCTTTGGTGTCATTAAATATAAAATATTTAATAAGTTAGATATATAAAGACACACAAAAAAAAGGGCAACTGGAATAATAAAGAAAAAGATAAGGGCTGCATTGTTAAATTAAAATTATTAGTTTAATTACTTTTTTTTATAAACTGTAAATTTCTTATTAAAACATAGTTTTGTTTTTTATTATTTTATCTTTTGTACTAAAGACTTAACTACTCATAATATTATGCAACAAATATTATATTAGATGAGCGCATCTCGCCGTCAAACACTCGTTTGGCGAGATACAACTTGAATTGTATATGTTTCTTTTTATGAATAAACAAATTATATATATATAATTTGTTTATTCATTTATATATAATTTAAATTGAACCCATTTGGCAAAGATTCCATTGCTGTCGACGCTGGGTTTTTTAGTATGAATTTTGGACCATTCCCTTTGAAATGTATGACACAGGAGACCACCTTCTCGTTCGCCGTCCCCGCGCGGCCGCTACAGGAACCGCAGCCCGCCGCCCGCTGTAGAACGACATACGTCTAGATCTAGGTATAGTAAAAATAGTCTACAAGACCCATATGTTATTATAACAATAATAATTTGTATGCGGCTACTGACTACACAACAAAATATGTTACGTAGTGTTTCTGTGAACAAGTGTACTATCTCTTACTTGAGACTTGTTACTAGCGTAAATAAGGATAATGACGGCAGGTTATTTTAGCTCTACACGGAGTTTTATCGTCTGGCAACAATTTTTTTTTTTATTGTCCTTTTCAAGCTATTTAGTAATCTGTGCCTTATTAAAAATTAACTGCCAGACGATAAAAATTCGCGTAGTGCTCAAAAAACCTGCCGTAATAATCCTTAACAGAAGTCAACTTTTTTGGAGATTCACCGAGTAGCACCAAATATTAGCCGCTAAACTATCTTACACATTGTATCATATAATATCACTTCTAACATATACATTTTCGGCAGTGTGTATGGGCGGTGCTGCTCGTTTAATTATTTTATAGATTGCCATTCAACAACTACTTTACTTATGCTCGGTTTCAGAAGATTTTACATAAACTCTAGATAAACTAAGTTTATATGGCGCAGTGTTCAAAAAGATCCGTCTAAGGTACACTAGGTGAATCTTTTTAGGTTCCGTACCTAAAGAGTAAAAAAGATAAAATAAATATTTTAGTACAACAAGTGAACTTAATCACACCGACACTTCTATGTAGGTATATTTCAATACTACAAAACATTTTTCGTGTGCAGGTCCCGGTCGCCGGCGACGCGCGACCGTGACGCGGCGCTGCTGCGTGCGCGCGAGCTGGAGAGAGACCGAGTGTCGCGAGAACGCGAGCACCGCGACCGTGTGTCGCGCTCACGAGATAGGGAACGGTACGTAGCTAAATTTTCTTATTAAACTCGTAAATGCAAATACTTTAAACATTTTTAGAGAAATATATACTTCTCGTGATTATTATGTTTACATATTGGAAAACTTTTTAACATAGGCCTTTTTCATCCGTTATTGGATGATTAATACAGTATTCTCTGAGCGAAGTAGCCACTCTTGAAATACTGTAGTGCCTGGGACAGTCGGTTTTGAAATGTCGTATGGTTGCCCGAGCACATACGGCATTCTCACAACACAGTCAGCCTAGTCCAGAGGAATCACTGGT
Organism: Phengaris alcon alcon; assembly: GCA_037179445.1. Taxonomy (NCBI): domain Eukaryota; kingdom Metazoa; phylum Arthropoda; class Insecta; order Lepidoptera; family Lycaenidae; genus Phengaris; species Phengaris alcon. Next base: position 13,708 of record JAYRCH010000576.1, read on the forward strand.
CAATACGCCTGGGGCCAACCATGTGCTGGTTTCCTCACGATGTTTTCCTTCACCGTTAGAGCGTCCGTATAATGTACTTGAGATCTGAAAAGTTTCATTGGTACACGCCACAACGTGGGAATCGGACCTGCACTCTCTCGAGTGCGAATCAGACGGTCTACCCACTAGGCCACGGAGCTCTATCTTGGAAAACTACGATCTGTTAAAAATAGCGCATTGTTGTACGTGATATGTTCTTCTGATAATTTTGCTTGTCACTTTCCATAGGCTCATAGCATACGAGGGCGGCACTGAAAATTTCGGGAATCAAGGAAGTGACAACATTACTATTTAAAAATGTATTTATTGCTTTTCGAAGTATTCTCCGCGAAATTTGACACATTTTTCCATACGATGGAACCAATCATTGAAGCAACCATTCCATTCGGAAGTTGGGGTCTCCAAAATGGCCGTTTTGTAGGCGTCCACAGCTTCTTCAGGTGATGAAAATCTCTGACCACGCAATTTATTCTTTATTTTAGGGAAAGTATAGAAATCATTAGGGCTTAGGTCGGGGCTGTACGGCGGATGGTCTAATAATTCTATGATTTCTTGCTCTAAAAACTCTTTTGTTCTGTGCTTGGTGTGAGAACTCGCATTGTCGTGATGGAGGATGATGCGGCGGTTGCAGTTCTCTTTACGGAGTTCAGAAACGACCTGTGGCAAACAAATGTTAGCATACCATTCTGCATTAACCGTTCTTTGTCACTCAAGAGGAATAGTCGCAACATGGCCGGTTTTGGAGACAAACGTGGCCACCATTTGTTTTGCACTCCGTGAACGAACAATTTTTGTTGGCTTTAACTCATTTTCGAACACCCAAACTCGTGACTGGTTTTTTGTTTCGGGTTCGTACACGTATATCCAGGATTCGTCACCTGATACGATGTTGTATACAGCATTTGAGGATCCTGCGTGGAATCTTTCGAGAGTTCTGACGCACCAAGTAACGCGAGCCGCTTTTTGCTCTTCACAGAGCAAATGCGGTATCCATCGGGAAAACAACTTTTTTACACCTAGTTGTTCATGCAAGATTATTTGTATTTGACTCATGCCAATGTCTAAAGTTGCCTGAATTTCGCGGTATGTCACATGTCGATCTTCCTCAATCAGCTTACGCACAGCATCAACATTTCTTGGGTGACTGCAGTTTTTAGACGACCTTGACGGGGATCATCACTGAGCTTGACACGTCCACGTTGAAATTCAGGAAACCAGCGATAAATTGTGGTTTTGGATGGGGCTTCATCACCAAATGCAGAAATCATCCGGTCAACACACTATTTTTGTGTTAAACCACTTCGAAAGTCATAATAAATCATCGCTCTAGAATTTTCTCGAGTCAATTCCATTTTCTCAACGACTAAACAAGTTTGACAAGACCTTGTGACAAGACGGAGAATCTTTTTTTAAATAAATAAACGGTATTCTATTTTTAAAACCAAGGAGTTTTAAATTAAAAAGATTTTAATATAACAGGAAAAATGGAAATATTCCATTCCCGATACTTTTAGTGCAGCCCTCGTATTATATTATAATTACTGGAACCATTTACATATTTCAGCTGTACGCTTAAATTTTAATGTCATAATATTTATTTTACTGGATTATACCTATCTTTATATATTTTGCAGTTCTCGCGACAGGTCGCGCGACCGCTCTGTGTCGCCGCACGAGACGCGCCTCGACCACAAAGACGCATACAAGCGACGCTGTAGAGATTTTGACGGTATGTATTACTTGTTTATTTGTAAATAGAATGATCAAATACTAATAAAATGTAACTACAGTTTTCTAAAAAAATCTACAACTGTGCAAAGGACGTGCTTGTTTATGTGTATGAGCAACACGGTGCGGTAATAATTGTTATCTTAATTTATATTTTGTACATTATACCGCTTTAATTTAACTACAATTTTTAATACATACAGCACCATTGAACCATGGTCACCTCATATAATTGTTTTATTTTTAACAGTAAAAGGCTACTGCATGCGCGGTGACCTGTGCGAGTGGGACCACGGCGTGGACCCTGTTGTGTTGGAGGACGCCACGCTTACCAGAGTCCTTGCTATCCCACCGCCGGTTCCTGGTGAGTTTACTTGTGTTTCTATATAATAACTAGCTGTCCTGACAGACGTTGTTCTGAATAATACCTACATTCTAGTTTTTACACATACTACCTACATCTACAACCTACACGTACTACCGACACCTACTGTCTACACCTGTTCCTACTCCCTACGCCGCAATCTACCCCTACAACATACAGGCGAGGGTTGAAGATTACAGGACTAATATCGCTTTAATTAAACAACGGCGGACGGACATTGATGTTAGAAGGGTGAAAATAATATGTATTCTTACCCAATTGGTAAATACCCAATTGGGTAAGAATACATGTAAAAATTTAGTTTTTTTTAATAAATTAAGAAATAATTAGGTATTACAACTTGATAAAAGTAATTAAGATTTTATGTGTAGTTTTGTAATTTATATGTATTTCGAAGTCACAAAAGAGTTGATTTTTTTTTATACCATTAGTGTAAAAAAAAACCTACATAATTAGTTTACTTACATCAAATACAAAAAGATTTACTATAGTGTGTATAAACATAAACGCGCAAACATCGGAGATATCAGAAATTTTGTGCATATGGCCATACATTTCGTAGGTCTAGGTCATAGGGGTCAATAGAGTGACCATTATTTGTAACTGAAATATCTTTATTATATTTTATGTATTAATTAGTAAATAATCATTTTAAGTTAGCAGCAAGATTGTGAGAACAAATGTTCACCAAGTTAGAAAAAAGAAAAAGAAAGTAAACTTTATTTTTTTGTACATGTTCTATTTCGTGTACCTATATGTATACTGAAATGGAATAAAAATATCACCCAGCAGTATATAAGATAGTATCTGTCCGATTAAATATGTTTCCTTATGCAACTTTCATAAAATAAACCATACATCAATTTCATAAACATTATTGTTTACAATACTGTATTGATATTTTGAGCTGAACCAGTGTTAGATATATTTCCTGTTAAATACATTATAGATGTTCCTTGGAGAACAAGTGTAAAGTTCTTATTTTGACAACTCTTTTATCACAGAGTACAACCCGGCCGCGCCGGACATCTGGGGCGGCGCCGTGGCCGGCTTCCCGCCGCACGCGCACCCCCCGCACCTGCCGCACCACCTCGCGCCACGCGAGCTCGTGCCCATACCCAGGTATGTGAAAATTTTATTCAAATCAGTTCAGCCGTTTCAGCATGAGACAGTCAAACATACATACACCATGTATGTTGAACTAATTTCCTAATGTGCCTAGAGTCTAGGCCCTAATCATCAACAATCATCGTTTTTCTATGGACATGAGGGACCATCCATAAATTACGTCACACGATTTTCATGAAATTTAACCCCTCCTTCCTTGTTACAGTCCCCCGTCCTTGCCACATCTATGACAACTATAAACTATAACTAAAAAACGACGATCCCCGAAAGCTGTTAAGAACGTAGTACTCACAGTACGCATACACCAAAACTTTCGCTTTTATAATATTGTCAACAAATATTCCTTACATAAGACATTTTTGTTGACTGTACTTGACGTATTCGATTGTTGCAGGGTGCGTCAGGACGTTCCCCCGGACGGCGCCGCGATGCCGCCGCCGCATGGGCCGAGACACCCCGCGCCCGTTAAGAAGTCCTTCGACTACAATAGGCTTTGTAAATGGCTCTTGTTTAATATTATTTTTATGTGTCATTTTTTTATCATACCTGAGCGTGAGGAGAAGTCACAGTTCTACACATACGAGTGGATAAAATATGGCGATATATTTGATGTCGCTATATTTTATGGGTGCCAATATATAGTGACAGTAAAAAGGCAGTAGTTTGTGCTATAAAGTATTATATTTTTATTGCGTTACTAGTTGTGTAGTGGTCGAAATTTTACCATAATACATTTTATTATTAAGTTTGAAATTAATAATGCTATACATACCTGACAAGTTTGCCTGTAAAGTTGAGTTGTACAGGTAACTAAACCGGAGCGTGTATATTGCAAAACTGTGCAGGTTTCCACACTACTCAGCTCAAGCTTACCTGACAGGTGTACTTGTGCAGGCAAACCAGTCAGATACACCCTTACGTGTATGGCTAGCATTATAAAGTTATCAAACATAAAAAAATATTAGTGCAGCTCGCACTTTAACAGGTGCCAAATTTTATTCCTATGTTACCATTCGCATATTATTTTGTAAAACTGAGTATAAAGTTTTTGCTTCACGTATTAATTTTATATTATAATGTGGTGATGGTATATGATATAACACAAGCTACTGGATCATAATATAGTGTTAAAAATTATTAGGTAATACTTATCACAGTCTGGTAGAGATTATAAATATTGAGAATAATATACCTCCGCAGACCAAAACCCACGTAACAACAGCGGTCCGCGGCCGCCATTACCCGTGAACGCCGGCAATCGCTCGCTCGAGGTGAAGAAGATGCCGCGCGGACTCAACGACATCACCCACCTGAACAATCACTTCAGCAAGTTCGGCAAGATTGTTAATATACAGGTAGGACTGACTGACATGAGTTTCGAGTTAGTTGTGGAGAGATATGTGTGTGTGCATGCTTTTTAAAATGCCTAGACCAGACCTTATTTGATGAAGTTTCAAGTGAAAAAACCAGTCAAATAATTTGGATGTTTCGTGTTTCAATAATTCATATGCTGTTTCAAGTTTTATGTAATAGTGTAGCTTAGTAGATGATTTAGGAGCCAAAGAAATTTATTTTGTACCAAGTAGATAGACAATTAACCTTGTAATTTGTTACAGGTGTGCTTTGAGGGGGATCCAGAAGCAGCATTGATAACTTTCTCCACGCCAACTGAAGCCAATGTGGCCTACAAGAGCACAGAAGCTGTTCTCAACAACCGCTTCATCAAAGTGTTTTGGCACAACCCTGAGGTTTGTATAATTATTTTGTAAAGAATTGAAGTGTTAGTATAAAAAAGTACGAAAATTTTATATCTTACGCGAAAAGATAGTAAAAGACATGAAATTGCTTTGTTTTAGAATAAACAAGAGAATACCGCCCCTGCGGGCCAGAATCAAGCCAAGCCAGCTGAAAGGCCAAACGCCTACGCCACTCACAACAAAGTTCTCATCAACAGAGACAACATTAAAGCAACAGCTGATATCAAGCAACAACTACAAACCGAGAAGGTAATACTTTTATACTCAAAGATAATATTTGGTTGTGTACCGTATTCATTTTTATTAATACTCCATGATTAGATATTTCCAAGTCTGTCAGATAGATATGTCTGCTTGCAACATTGTTTTTTTTTTGTTTTTCATATTATGTCAATAAATCTTATTTTATTATTGAAGGCTAAGGAGACAAACGGCGTGGAAAACAAACCGGAGTCAGTGATGAATCCCACTGTGAACCGCGAGAAGGCGAAACCACTGTTGGACGCACAGCGGCGCGCGCAGGAACAGAAGCGGGCGCAGGAGTTGCTCGACTCGCAGATACAGCAGCAAAAACAGCTCATACAGAGACTTGAGTCGGGTGAGTGATCCATTCATGTAATAAAAATGTATCGCATCAGATAAAAACGAACAAGATGCCGCTCGACCGGGCATAAGATTCAAAATAGCTTGGCAGAGCCGATGTATGTATGTACGATGTGACACGCACACACGCTCACGTGTAAATACGGACTTCAACCATGTCTGCAGTCGATCCCATCCTTTGCGTTTAAATATTTTTAACGGCGTCTTAGTGCGAAGGAAAATATACCTGGTTGAGCAGAAACTTTGCCGATATTGTACTTACATTGAAGATGTATAAAAAAAAAAACTATAAATTGTAAGTTTCATTGCGCCTATTAAGACTGCTTAACAGATTCGAATAAATTTTAATAAATCGGTTAGTGTTTCACTTCATCAAAGTCGAAAACACTTACATGTTGGTCGGGGTTACTTATAAATCATAACTTTGTTTCAGGTAAAACCACCGAACAAGAAAATGTTCTTCTATTGAAGGCAATCAAAGAGACGCAAGAGGGAATTGAAAAGTTACAGAAAGAGCTAGTTGTGTTGAATGGAGTTTTGATGAGGGTGAGTTTCATTTTTCCAATGTATTTTTGATTTTATTTTACATAAGGTTTATTTTGATAGATTTTTAAAGTATGTTTGTCCATTTAACAAGTTCCGTTAGTCTCGTGGTGATGTTAGACCGACCTCAATCTTGTGCTGCACTCTCTAAGATTCTTTTCACTTTGTTGAATATTATAAGATTTTATATTAGAAGCAAATAACACTGATGTGTGTCTTGTCGCCTGACTGAAGATTTGTAACTTATTTATCTAAAGTGTAAAACGAGTTTGTTATATGAGCACTAGATACTTAATTTTAATAATGACAAAAACAATAATAGTTCTTGAATATTAGCCTAAGGGCCTGTTACACAATTCGGGTAGCTTATCCGGAAGTTTTTTCGCTGCTTACTTTATATCGAGCGACAGAGACAAAACATGGTAATAAGCTATGTGACACTTATTCGTAGATTGTAAAACAGGCCCTAAGGCTAAGAACTCACGGAGCGATTTTTAGTCGCATCCTTTACGCCCGCGGCGTGCGCGATTATATGCGGGGTGTCCCTGCACCGGCGGGCGACTAGTAGAATCGCGCGGGCCGCGATCACCCGCAGCCTCGGCGATTAGCGCCCGCGCGCTCTGCGATCGATTGGCTGGCGAAATGTAATCGCGCAAATAACCGGTCTCGTGAGTTTTGAAATGAAATCGCAGTTCCACGATCGCGGCGGGCGCGACTGAAAATCGCTCTGTGAGTTCGTAGCCTTAATGTCGTAGTGCTATAGCCTGTACACTTGTACAGTATAAAAAAACATCTATTCGATGTTAGACTACATGTTAATAAACAATCTGGATCCCATTTTTGTTAATCTTAAAAAATAACGAAGATACAAACAATTTTAATTTACAATAAGAAAGAGGGCGATATATCGCCATATATTGTCATTAAAAAATGTATGGCGGTAGCAGCTTGTGACGTAACTAATCGTAGAAAGAGATAGGCAATATTTTTATTTGCTTATAATTTTTAATCGCGTCAAACTGAATAACTATTTCTTTAGACTTACGAGTATCTCTATTCAACAATTTTAAAATTTATTTTGTAAAAAAGTGTTATTCGACACTAGGCAACATCCCTATTGAATTTAGAGCCAGAGCAGAAATAAAATAAATATATTGAAACCGCAGGACGAGTCTGTAGCGAGGTCGATGTCACGTCTCCAACTGAACCAGGTACAGGGCGTGTGGCGTGCGCATGCGTCTCGTGCATGATACGCATATATCTGCGTCCACGTATGCGTGCACGCATCGTAATGTGCATGGTTTACATTTACACCGGTCATGAAAAGCGTCGTAATCGCACATTACATTGTATTCGTGATTTATATTTAATCTATTATAGCACGGTACATGAGATGCATAATCATTATATCTCATTAGCTTTTTAAAATGATTTTTTTTGTTAGCAACGTTTCGTGAATCTATGAAGACATTCTTCATAAGACTAACAGCCGAATACTGAAACTGAAATCAAAATTAAGAGCCCTCCTATTCACAGGCTGTCGCTGTCTCTGCTGGCCGAAATGGCAAGGACAGCATGTTACTTGAGGGTCACTTAATTAACCTATCGTTCCAGTATTCGGCCGTTAATGTCACACTCTATTAACTCTACACGTAACACAAAACACAAAGCGACAATTTTAATGTAACATACAGCATTTTCTCTTTTTCCCCACATCTTGTAAGTTTAAACCGGTTTTTTCTTGTTAAGTGGCATGTTTAGTAACATCTTTATTTCATCTCTTTTACTGAACAAATTTAAGATCGCAATATATTACAGAATTGTTTTTAACTACGAATGAAGTAAAAGAATACGTACTATAAATATTATAAAGTTTTATATAAAGTAAAAGAAAATTTACAAATTACAACTTGTTTGACCTAGCACATGACGCATGCGTTCTGCGATACGTTCTCTAGTTGTGTATTAATACTGTGTTTACCTGCCAAAGTATGTAAATAGCTACAAGAACATCGTCATCGGCCAAATCACCCGACTAACTTGTGGCGTTCACATATAAGCCCAAGAGCTACTAGGAAATTTAGAGCAGGAGATTGAGGCAAGCTGAAACCTGGTCCTATACTTCTCCTATTGTACCTCGAAACGAGACTCCAGGACTGGCTGGTCAGAAGCGGAGCTAAGTTAATATACGAAGATTTGAAAAGTGATTTTTTTTAATTCCCAAAAATCATGTTTGAGGCAAATTGAAATTTTGATTTAGTGTTAGTTTAATGTTTAAGGAGTTGGGGGAAAAAAGCCAGGTCATTTAGTCGGGGCTTGAACCTTGCTAGACCAGTGTAAAAGTAAACTGGAAAAAGATTAAATAAATAAAAACATATAAACTTCAACATTAATCTCTCTGGGTATAAGACTCTGGGATAAAAAAAAATACGTGTGGCACTCGGGACTGCCGCGATAAAGCTATTGCATAGTAACTACACGCATACGTCTAGTCGCACGCACACAAAACACCGTGCCGAAGTCTGCCGAACTGAAACTACGTTAGACGATGCACGGCTTTCAACGCCGCACCGCTGTGCCGGTCGGAGTGGGGGGTGTTAGGTTTATTTTCGTTACGGTATTGCTTGATTCGGTCGCCGCACTCGAAAGCCCGCAATCAAAGCCCGCGATAAAAGCTATGCAATAGCTTAAAACCTAACCAAGAGCATGTCACGACATGTCTAATTAGGGTTACGTAAATATCAACGCGCAATAGGTTTTCTTTGAATTACGTCATAAGTTATTGTCCAATTTCGCTCAAAATAATTTTCCTAAAGAGTTTTTTAGCAACATCTATCAGAATGGAAACTTACAAGTTTCTATCGTTTAGAAATGTCAGGGGGACCAACTTATAAACCACTTTGGAGGTCGATTACTCGAAAATGGTCGACTTAAAAAAAAGTCATGTATGAAACCTTGCCTTTATTTTAAAAGACCTATTCAACGATACGATGTGGTAGAATGAAATAATATTTGTCATCCCCACTTCACATGTATGGGTATGAGCCACCCCTAAAATGTAAAATTATTTTAATTGTATGATGCCAAAACTGAGATCTATACACAGTATTTAACTGTACCAAATTTCTGTCTGTCTGTCTGTCCGCGCTTCTAGCTTCTGTTATTATGAATTTATATTCATAATAACAGAAGCATGGATGAAATAGGTAGGGTTGACACAGGGTAGGGTTGACACAGGAAGTCTCCCGCCTATTATCTATAACGGCAACATTATTCCTCTCAGCTCGTGTGTTAAGGATCTCGGTTTATATATTGATGCTAATCTTGACTGGCGTACCCAAATCGCTAATGTTGGTAATAGTGTTACCAGTTGCTTGCGATCTACCGTCTGAAAAATTTCTTGCCTTCCAATATAAAAACTATGCTTGTTCAAGCCCTTATATTCCCAATACTGGATTATTGTGATATTTGCTACTTCGACCTTAACGCAGACCTACTCAACAAACTCGACCCGGCTCCTTAATAATTGTATAAGATTTGTTTTTGGCCTCCGTAAGTACGACCATATCTCCTCCTTCCGCTCTAAGCTTCATTGGCTGCCAATACGACAACGTCGTTCTCTACGGGCTCTATGTACACTCTATTCCCTTCTTCACTCCCCCTCTGCTCCTCACTACCTAACTCTTCATTTTAAATATCTGTGCAGTAGCCATGATAGAAATCTTCGTTCTACAAATAATTTGCTCCTTCTTTGTCCTTCTCATAGCTCCTCCCTTGTCCATTCATCCTTCCATATTCAGTCTATCCTCCTTTGGAATTCACTACCCCAAGACGTTAGGATGTCTGAGACAAAAAATTTATTCAAACGCAGAGTTCGTGAACTATACTTAAAATCATTGGCAGACTAGAAATAGACTAGAATAAATAAGTAAATTATTTAGATATCTTATTATGTTATATATTATTAGGTTTACATATTTAAAATATTTAGTAGGTTAATTTTAAATAAAGAGTTATATTAGTATTTATATGGTAGTATTTATTATTATTATATATTGTATATATACTCAAAATGTCTAAGTCTATGTTTCCTTTTAATACTATGCATCTACCTCACACTGTCTCTGCATCACCCATAGGTTGGCTGGTAGAAAATGCCACAAGGCATTAAGCCTGCCTTTGTACCATATTGTGTGCATAAAGTATAATAAATAAATAAAAAAAATAAAAAAATAAAATTTACATTTTAGGGGTGGCACTCCATAAAAAAATAGAAACACGATAAAAACTTACTTAAACATGTCGTGACATGCTCTTGGTTAGGTTTTTATCCTAGTCTTATACCCAGAGTTAAATGTTTAAGTTTTTAAGTTTATGTCGTGTTTTTATTTTTTGAACCTTTTTCCAATATACTTCTACACTGGTCTGCCAAGGTTAAAGCCCCAACAAAATGACCTGGCTTTTTTTCCCCCAACTCCTTAAACATTAAACTAACACTAAATCAAAATTTCAAATTGCCTCAAACATGTTTTTTGGGGATAAAAAAATAACTTTAAAAAAATTATATTGACTTAGCCCCGCTTCTTACCAGCCAGACCTGCAGTCTTGTGTCGAGGTACAATAGGAGAAGTATATGACGAGGTTTCAGCTCGCCTCAAACACCGGCTCTAAATTTCCTAGTAGCTTTCCATCTAATGACGACAGTCATTTAGTTTGAACCAATTGTAATATAACTACTCTCATATTAATTAAAAAGCTGTATTTTGTGTGTCATGTCATTGTTGGTGATCGGAATTGTTGGAATAAGTCAACATAAAATTTCTAATCATCTGTTTCTCTGAAGTTATAAAATCAAAAATACATATCATTTAGGTATCATTAGTTGAATAAATCAGGGAGAGAAAAATAAGCTTTTTTCGTATAGTATTAGTTGTAGTCTAGCAGCTAAGTTATTTACAATAAAACGTAGATAGTGGGTAGTATATATATAGCTGATAGAATATATACCGTATTTGTGAAATCGTAATTCATGACTTGGACAGCGGACTCAAAATCTTATTTTTACACGCGATTAATGCCTAGTTTCGGAGGTGAATTCACCACAGAAATCGGACTTAAGCCTTACAAATTTATTAACCTGTATACCCACTATGAGATACATGCTAATATTATGTATAGTGGTGCTTTTGTGTTACATACTAATATGTATAATAGAAACTTAAGTATGTAATTATATTAGATAAAAGCAAAAACAATCACTACCTCGCTTATCATAAATCATTTTTCTGTAAAAAGTTAAAGCTATTCTTAAAAAAAAAAAGAGAGATACTTGTACACGATTTTCTAATAATGTTCTAATGTTCATTTCTATATTTATTCCATACACATTTTCATATTCTGTCTCTGTCGCAACACCGAAGAGCTAAAGTGTCACTTGATTCGTTAAAAATATTCTATTGTATGCACATTAGGCCTTAATGCTTTGCAAGTTTTTATTTAAAGTAAAGTCTACAAAATCTGCTAAATGTGTGTAATATATCAAATCATAACATAAACTAAAACATATATAAACAAATGAACATAAATTATTATACTAACATTTGTTTCTGTTTCAGACTGCCATGAAACCGAAAACAGCCCAAGAAGCCCAGAAGGAGATACTTGACGCTGAACTGGACATCATAACTAAACAACAGGTAGATAAACACTACTGTTTTACAAGCTTACAAGCCTGTTTTTGTTTACAAATGAGTCTAAAATTCTTAGGGCCTGTTTCACAATCATATAATAAGTGTCGAATAGCTTATTGGGAAGTTTTGTCGCTGCTTACTTCATATCGAGCGACACAGACAAAACATGCAGTTAATCTATCTGACACTTATTAGAAGATTGTGAAACAGGCCCTTACTAACGCTTATTAACGTTCATTATAACATACAGAATAGAAAGAGAGCAAAGTTATTGAGAAATAAGTGACTATATGAACGTGATACTAAATCGTGAATATATTTCATCAGGAGGGGCAGGACGTGACTGAGCTGATAAAGAAGATAGCCCTGATGCGCAAACAGATGGCCGTACAGTTCCCTTCGCACCCCATTGCGCGCCGGCCGCACTCCAGGTACTGCATACCACGCACACGGGCACACATAGATAGATATGTGCACACAAGCGCGCACAATACGTCTGTTAAAGTGTATTGTGCGCGCGTGTAATTAGAATGTATGTAAATGTACACCTAAAATCCTTTTTTACTTAAAATTCTAATAATTAAATTGCTTGCACAAACAAGAAATTTGATTAACAGATTTATTGCAATCGAATTTGTTGTATGGTGGTTTGTTTTTGTTTCAAGCTATCGAATTATGAAAAGAAAGCTTAGGTAAGTATTGTAATGTAATTATTACATTGAAAAGATACACAGAAAATATATTTCATCTTATTTCCTTCCTGGGAAATTTAATCTTATAAATCAAGGTAACCATATATAAAATTATGATTTGCCATTGGCAGTTCCTATTTTTCATGCAAGTATTAACGATACTTTTTGCTGGGAATAATGACGTTTTTATGTTCATCTGTAATATAGTATTGCGCACAGGGGCGGGCGCTTCAACCCGGCGATGCGGTACACGCGCGGCGCGGTTGCGCCCAAGTACAGCGTTAATCAGACCGTGGACCACCGGCCCAAGGCGCTGCTCATCTCCGGCTTCGAGACCGACGAGCTGGACGCTGTGCAGGCGCATTTTGCGGTAACTATGAGACTAATATTTTTACTACTTTCTCTACTATTCCAAATGACGTAAATATCTATCTTCTTTTTAGCCATATCTTTTTGTTTGAAAAAAAGGCCTTTTTAGTTTTAACTAGAAAAATACATAGTATAAACATTTCTTATAAGCAATAATGAAGTCTTAATCAATATTCGGTTATTTACAACAGTAAATAACCGAATATTGTCTTAATAATGACAATTATTTTTCTGCCAAATCATCTTTATATCAAAGTTAGGGTTCGGGAATTTCCGACAATTTCAAAAACCCGAGACACGAGACAGCCTACAATCAAATCCCGGGAATTCCCGGGCTTCGAGACTTTTAAGAAAAAGTATTTTATCAATAATTCTGAGCGTCAACAGCTTTGTCTGACAATTTGTTGCTGATTTTTGTAATAATGCCACCGAACAAGGAGAACACTCTCTCGTTTTCAACAGATGTCGGTTTGATTGTGTTTAAGGCTTTATACAGTAGTTCCAAACTTTCTGAACGTTTTCCGATTGCTTTAAACAACTGAAAATCGGATATATTTTCTTGTATATTTTTATTGCATCTTCTATTTGAATTAGGCTCGATGTGTACTTGAGAGCTACTGGTACTAGGCTCAGCGCCCATTATTTCCACATCTGGTGTTCGGATACTATGGACATTTACGAAATGCCTACGATACAGTTCTTCCGCAATTCGTCTCCGATTCTCGACCCGAATGTCCCGGGACACGAGACAACTAAAATTACGAAAAGTCCCGGGACTTCAAGACACGAGACGGTCCGGAACCCAAACCCTAATCAAAGTAGTGGTTCACGTGCCCGAAGAAGAGATATGTTCTACATAATTAAATACGAGATGATTAGTAATTAATCGTGTTATTTTTTCAGCAATTTGGTGAGATCACGGGCAAGGACGTGAACATGTCGGTTCCAGAGCTGCGGTTGCAGTTCGCGGCGCGCGCGCACGCCGAGCAGGCGCTCGCCCGCGGCCGCCACTACAACGACCGCACGCTATCCGTACGTACACGTCATGTCACTGCAGCACACACACGCAACGTACTCCTCGACGCGCTGCGCTATGTAAGCGGGTGCGCCTGCGCTGGCCTCACTGTATACATACAAACCCTGCAAGGACCGCACGCTCACGAACGTACTCGAACGTGCTTACTGCGTATGCGTGAAGCCACATGCAAATATAACTCATGCCAACCCACACACTTACAAACAACAAAGATTGTTAACTTAAGGTTCATATTATTATATTAATCGAAACTGCCTCGATTAGGACTTCCTAAACAACTATTATCCTACACGAATTATTAAACAACATCATTAGAAGATATTATAATACATAATATCAATTTTTGACCACAGATTACATGGGTGACGAACAACAAGCCGTTCTCGAACAACCTGCCCGCGCCCGCGCAGAACGGCGACACCATGCAGACTGACAACAAGGAGGTCGAGGTAAATGTTCTCCTGGCAATATGTTGATATAAAAATGTAGAAAAAATGCACGCTTTCCGAGATATAAAGTAGGATTTTAAGAGTTTTGTATCAAATACTTTTTATGAAAAAGGAGGAAAATCGTGTATCTGCTGCGTTTTTATTTTTAAAAGTAAAATGTAAATATTCTGGAACAGTCTTCCTCATAAGATTTAGCTTATAAGGAAGAAAATTTTAGAATCTAGATAAAATGTTATGTAAGAAGGATTCTAACATATTCTTTTGTGTTTAGCACCAGGAGCTCTCTGAGGACGCGTTGCTGCGTTTCGACGAGGAGGATGAAGAGGAGGAGGACCGCTCCTGGAGGCGTTGACAGCAACAACAACAACAACATCATCAGCATCACCAACAACAGACCCGTTTAGATATACATATAGATTTTTTAACGGAATTTTTTACATGTCCCAACATCCCAATCGAATATAGTATTGTGAGCGATCCAAAATTAATTAACATTAAAAAGTCATATTTAATGTCTTAAATCGCATACGTTTTATCACAATATCCATCTCTACACATAGTCACAAAAACATTACTTAAGTTACTATAAGCTGTATGTTAGGGGTGAGTTGTTCTTGTGTAAAACTTCCGTTAAAAACTTACGTCATAGTGTATAATGTTATATTGTACAAAAATTATATAAAAATTAGTCAAAACGTATATTTAAAAATTATGCGGTTATCTAAGTGGTATATTTTTTCTCTAATTGGCTATATAAAATATTTATATTCGTTATAAATTACAAAATCGATTTTGGGATTCCTCGATTTATGTATGGCATTATTATTACTTTTATATTTTTTTAAATTATTAATTGGTAGTTTATACCTTGGCCGGGTCTTCGACCCTTCAATCTTATTTATACATCGTGATACTATTGGTCCTTATTCCTATTTTGTATATTGGATTTTATCTATTATATTACTTCGATATCTGATTGCCAGAATATGGAATCTGTTAAATTCTGAAACCTTACATTACATTGCTGCGTAAGCAAGTTTGCTTTTGCACTTGGCTTTACAAGCAGCTTCTGGAATTATTTCACTTTAAGTGATTATATCTACCTGTCACAAAAATAAACTTCTTCACTTGTCGTCCTAAAAGACTTGGCGCATGGCCGGTTGATTCTCAAACTTATTGGAACTCAAATGTTTGCTGAAACATTTACAAATAATCATTTGTATGAGCATTAACATTTTGTCATTTTAGAGCCTTAATGAGACAGAATGAGACTTTGATACCGCGATACACCCAAGCATCGGCTCCATAGTCATTAACTTATGATTCGGATAGGATTTTTGTCTTCCAATATAGCTGTAAGAGCAACTCATATTGGCATATTTAGATTGATAATGATTTACTCGCACTTATACATCATGTTCGTAAGCATAATAACATGAATACCTCAAATAAGCAATACTAGAAATTACATGCCTACATACAGCACACTATAGTGCCTTAGATCGCTTTTCGACCTACTACGGGCTCAAAATATGTTATGAAAGTATATTTATGATGTGCAGACAACTACGAAGAATAAGGAATACAAAGATGTGTAAAAAAACTTTAATTTGTTTTTCAAATATGCCACATGCAATCAAAATTATACAACGAATATGCCAAATATTATGCAATATTGACATGTTTGGGAAAAGTCGTAGTCCGTAATAGGTCGTTAAATCATACCATTTATCGCGTACTTAAATGTCTGTTTTCTTGATGTAGGAATTTAATAGTTGAAGGTTTTTATGCCGAGTTAGTTTTGTCTTAGCACGCTAGTCGATGGCTTACGTTCAGATATTTTTGATGTGATAGGCTAACCGTTTGCTTCAAAACTTGTAAAATATTTAAATATATAATCTTTTATACGGTATTATATAAAATGCGAAGATTTTTACACATAAAAGTACATAGTTTGTATTTGATTTTTTATTTCAGCGGGCTACCATGAGTATGTTAAAAGTGTTGACATCGTTTTGTTGGTACAATACATATTAGGCCAGAAAATAGGCGACATTCAGACAGAAACGTCGGTTTTTTCGGAAGTAACTATTAATGTCCATCTAATCTTTTATTGAATTTTAAAATTCTGCTGATGGTATTGATCATAGTGAGACCTTATCCCATCTTTTGTGTTTGCGATGCGTACTCGTCATTTGTCTTATCCATCTTTTATCAAACAAAAATTCGTTTGGAAGTACATGAGTAGTGGTTGTGAGCTCGAATATACGTAGACAAGTCTTTCTTCGTCTATAACTCTGTACAGTTTGTTCATATTAAGGCATAAGCTCCTTGTTTTTACAAATCCATTAAATAAGCGCAGTCTTGCTTACGAAAGTTAAGCAGTGTTCTATTTTCATTAACTATAAAATAGTTAATATTATCTCTATGCTCCTATAGGTCATATATTTAAAAAACATTATTTCTTATTGAGAGTTAAAATTTGATATTAGAAATAGTGGGTAGCTCCCACTAGGCGGTTTTCTCTTCGATAGCAAAGTTTTTCCCTGTTGTTGTCTTAACATTTTATCAATATACTATGTAGCATCGTGTGAGTGCTGCGCATTGTAAGGCTTCGTGGTTAGCGATTATTTCTATGAAAAATTTGATTGAAGACTTCTTTAAATAATGATTAATGAAATAATTTATAATAATTTAATGCGCTTATAGATAAATAATCGCTGACTTTTATATTTTAAGTTCTTTTGTTCTAAAAATAGTCAAGGTAAAACTTATTGTATAAATTGTTATATCTTGTGATTTTCATATTTTTAATTATTGATTTATTATTATTTTTAATTTGTAAACTGTGGGTAGATCGATAACTGAATGGTCTGCATTGAAAAGGAGTCGACTGTTTATTATTTTTTAAATAAAGACACGACAGACAGGAAATTAGAGCGGTTGCCTACATGTATATACTTCAGCGTTGTTCGTTTACGTAAGATATTTGTATAATATTACCTTGGTAGTGTAGAGTGTGCATGTGTATCTGACTTAGATGTAATTGTTGTAAAAATTTGAGAAAAAAAGAACTATCTATTTGTCCGTCAAAAAAATACAAATATGACGGTAGAAAATATTTTTTGACAAAGTCAGTACATATACTAAGGCGGTTGCTCGACGAAAAGAATGTAACACAAGAAAAGAGTGGCTTGTGATTTTGTTTTGTTTTGTAAAAAAAAAATGGCGTTAAATGCGACCGCAATAAAAAAAATGTTTCCAGTTTCATCGACCACGAACGTATCGCGGCTTCGGCTGCATTTTTTCTTGTAGGTATGAACGACAACGGTTGAACAAGAAAATATGTGAAGGTAAAGTATATTGGAGCATAGACACACTGCACAGTGGCGATTCACGGAGCTATTTAAAGGGTTCACTGGGGCTACCGACTCATTCTACTTACATATTAAAGAATGTTAATAGCTATACAAAATCGCTTAAAAGTATTATCTAATTAGAGTTTATATCTATACAAATACACTAGTTTTTGTTTCTTTGAAAAAGACGCAAGTATTGATGAATTTACAGACATTTCAAACTCGCGTAAATTTCGCGGCGCGTAGCAGGCGCGCGTGGAGAGTGTGGCGTCACGACTACGCGCCGCTCGCTGGCAATCCGCGCCTGCCGAGTTAGGTATCTTGCTTGCGCTATTATTGCAGTGTTTTATATTGTTTCGTCCGTACTCTCCGTACATTAAGTAATATTAAGTTACATTAGTAGTGTAGATAATATTAGTGTTTATAATATTGTAATTTATGTAGGTACAGTACAATGGATGACGGATTTGAAAAAGGGCATTCAGATAACATACCTAAAATAGATGACTTATGGTTGCCTACTATTATTCGAAGAATAGTGATTTCGTTAATGATCTTCACAACAATAAAGGTGGGTAATGTGCAAGCGAGATAGATAGATGTATAGGAGGTAAAGGAAGGAAAAGAACATAAGATGTGATGGAAACTGAAAGTGCCACTCTCAAGGTTGTAAACTTTTACTAATGTAAGTATTTAATATGTTTTATTTCAGGTAAAACACTTATTCTGTGTGAGAAATTTGTTGAAGTACGAAATGGAGAGTTTTGCCGGGGAATTCAATGGGTGACGTTGTGGTTTTTGTATTGCGGTTCATAATGTGTAATATTGGTAGAATATTAATCATTAAATATTCGTTAACGTGCATAAGTGTGGGCAAGTGGTACAACTTCAAAAAACGTGCTATTATGTGTTCCCTCCAAAACTCCCTAGAAACTTTCAGTAAAGCTCCTACCACTTTACTGAATCGACTGACTTGACTCATTGACTGCAATGACTATTTATTTGGACTTTGACTAGACTTTAGACTTGACGATTTAGGAATACGGTGTTGAAAATTTAAACGAAAATTCTCTTTCCCGCCTTTTTAATTTGACAATGGAAATAGTTTTAAGCTGACGCCATATATTTAAATAAAAAAAATGTACGAAATGTCAAGTGGTGATATGTCATTGTCAAACAGCACAAACAGTTAGCCGGAATTTTTTGTGGTCGGTGGACTGGTACCAATTTATTTCAAGTTTAGTTTTTCGTTTTTGTGTTTATGATAATAAATATTTACGCTTAATTGTATTCACAATATTTAAAGTATATTTATTTTGAAGCGAACTCAGAAGGCTGAGTTTACAACAATCTAAATTACCACCTGGTAAGTGTTTTAACTTATTATAATTTATACCGTCTCTATTCTTAATATCGACATATTTATCCCATTCACTATAAAGCTACATTCCTTTTTATCACCTTCGCGTGTTCAAATATGCAGATATATATTTTTTATTAAAAAATTATAAAAAATAATATGTAGCACATGATATTTGTAGGTACCTACCTATATATTTTCTTCTTGAAAGAGATACGTAATTAGGTAATAATTTTGCGAACTAGTACATCCAACAAATTCTATTTCGCTAGTACACATGTATAGATAAACCATAGTATAGAAGAAATATTGTATGTTCAACAAAAAGACGATTTTTATTTCTGTTTAATTTATGGTCACTGAGGAAATTCAAACACGGGAATCGACGCGTGTCGTCGATGTGTGTACAACGTGTCGCTCGCCCCCCGAATTGTCGAATTCCCTTGTTCCAAAAATATAATATGAAACTGATTTGCATGCTGATTAACATACGTTCTTTGCATTTTATAAAAATACATTTACTATCGAGGATTATTTTTCATGTGACTTCAGCCAGTTTGACTGATAATATTTTTCTGCACGGTACTTATGGATTGCATTTTCCAGAAACAATCATTAAAAAAATACTGTATTTTGTGTTTCAACATAAGATAATGCTTCTAGCAATAATTACTAGAAAATATATACTTGATGTTATGAAATTAAATGCTGCAGAGTGCAGACCTTATCAGTATGATTTACTTTGCGTCTGCAAATTAGATAGGTACCTACTTACTTGCATTTAGGTCAAAAACGATGATAAAAATATCACAATTAGATGTCATATATAGTCATCAGTCTACAAAAAAAATTTAAAGAGCTAAAACCAGTATTTATAGACATGGTTTAGACCTGTAGTTTATTCGACTTAAGTTTGTTCTCAGTGCCATGTGATATACAGCTTTAGTGAGCACAGATATGTATACTTACATTAAGTACAAAAATGTTTCTTATATATTATTTTATTATATTATGTAAAAACATTAAAGATAATATTTTTCTTGTTTTTATTTGTTAGCATTTGCTGCAATTGAATTACAACAGCATGAAATAGACACAGCATATAATTTACTTGTTAAATCGTTGCAGAGCAAATTGTGGTGATTTATCAAGTAAATGAAGTCTATGGCGAAGATATTATCAATCTTCGAAGGTACGACGTTTACAGACTTGCTGCAACTCGCGACAGGCTACGAGTCAGAGGGGTAACCACTAACAATTGACAAGTATGTATTCGTAAATTATCAAAATAATATGTCAATTGCATAGGTGCTATCATAATTTTCATACAATTCCCTTTCGATACCTTACAAATTACGCACTTGTCGATTGCTTGTGCCCACGGTGTATAACAGCCAAAACCTCTATTGATAACAATTGAGTACTCTATATTCTAATTTCGTTTATGCACCAGATTTTGCTGGTGTTTATATTGGAGATACGTCTCCGACGACTTTCAAAATGGCAAACAAATATTGCGCAACTCGCAGCAGAGTTTTTCGCCGCCATGACGTCATTTCGCGGAAACCGTCTCGCGGAGTGCTGAAAGATTTCCAGTCGCCAATACGAAATATAGTTTCTAACAGTATTTCCCTGTGTCTATATGGCTGCTTCTCTATTCTTTTATAATCTCAATCACACCTACGGGTATCAAACGTAATTTTCAATTTCAAAAGTATGACGGCAGCCTGATAATACTGGTCAATGATCAATCGTACTTTTTTCAAGTCTGAAATCCTAATTCTTCTTTTGAAAATAAAGTAAAAACATCAGGCTGTGTTTAAAGCACAATGTCTAAGGAGCGGAGACCGATGCTGGACATACATAGGTGTGCCGGCAATGCCAAGCTTGATCCAATTTGCGGCTACCTACGCTGTTTTAGTTCTAGACGTTTTTCATAGATGTTTTTTCTTATTATATTTAAATATAAGCTTAATTATTAATTATTTTTAGTTTTTATTAGAGCTGCAAATAAATGTTTCTTATTCTTATTCGGTCTTCCCCGTAACAGCAATTAAAAAAAGAATCTTGGGCAAGATTTTCCTGCGTCTAAGTTTTTATAGACTTCATTCACAATGCATGAAATGTCCTCGTTAGCGTCTAGGAAGTGCATTTTAAATGTTTACAATTCACTTCCACATTTTTTAACACACACTTTAAGATTGAACCTACGTTCTTAACGTGTACTTAGTCCGCGGGACTTTAGAAAATAAATTAAAACCTGACCGGTTTTATTCAAGGTATTCAAATCGGCATATTTAGTTTTTTAATATTTGTTGTTACAGCTGCAACAGAAGTACGTCATCTGTGAAAACAGTTATCCATGCGAATCGTCATCCGAACCGAATGTGCATATAAAATTTTAACTCACACGGTTAAAGATATCTGCTTGAAAATTGAGCTGTAAGATTCCACCCGAACAAACAATACATACGTTGTAAGTTAAATAAAAGCTTTTAATTATTATTTTTAAACAAAAAATGAAAACCGACTGCTAAAGTAAAAAATGCACATTAAAGTATGAAATAAAACATATTTTCTAAATAATTCCCCTTTTAAATTCGTCTAAAATTGTAACTATTTCTCTAATCAATCTTCATAATTTTGAAGTCGGCACCAGCCCGAACAACATCCTGATAAAACAATATTTTATAGAACTCGCGTTCAGGTTGGCTTGACAATCACCATTCACCAGTGATGATATTGATTAGATACTATATTATTAAATAATTATTATTGTGTATTGTAATAGTCGACGGAAAAAATATAGCAGTGAGCATTAAATAAATGTATTATAGTGATGATGATGATCGCGAATATAATTTTAGCAATAGCAAAATTTCAAAGACATTGATGTCGGTGCACAAAACTCTGATGCGTAGTGAGTATCTATGTCATCATAATAATAATATGTTGGTGTTTCATTTCAAGATGGTGGTGATGATGATGATGATGATTACTGTAAGTGGTATGATGGTACATGCTTGCAGTTCTTTAAACAACGCCGAAAACCCCAAACATGTATCTATAAGTAGTAAGGAGTTCTGTTCAGTACTTTTGAATCCAGGGTACCTTGGTGCAAAATCTTACTTTTTGGCAGCATATGCTTGGACTTTTCAGAAAAAGTCTAAATCACCATAAGTGTCCATATAAATATCGAGGAGTTGCCTCGATTCCTCATGGATCCCATCATCAGGTCACCACTTTGGTAAAAACGGGACCAACATGAGATTTTTGACCTTTACATCAAAAAAATAATTTTGAACATCGGTCCACAGACGGCGGAATTATCGTTGAACATAAAAAAAAAATACAGCCGAATGTATAACCGCCTCCTTTTTTGGAAGTCGGTTAAAAAGAACTCTTCTTTCTGGAACACACAGCTTAATGCAAATGTGCAAATAGTGAATGAGCTTTAAAAGTACCGTAAATGAGGCTGAAATACTGGTGAATACTCCGTCGACCTTCAGTGATAACAAAAACGTCCGTAAATATACTTACATACAGTATGTATCACAGTCCACAGATATATTTATTGATTTTTCTTATTATCAATATATATCTATACATATAATAAAATAGTAACCGGTTGCTGTCTGTACCTGGAAGATATATGAGAAAAACTATTACAGGGGGACTTTATGAACGACATAAAACCCAAAACAATGATTTTTAGAACTTTTGTCTGTTTATCTGTTTGTACGTTTGTACGTGCTAATCTCAGAATGTGCTGAACGGATTTTGATGAAGGTTGATATGGTAGTAGTTTAGACTCTGGACACATGGGCTACTTTTATTCGCAGCAAAAAGTACGGTTGTCTCTGGATTTATTTTTCGCGTACGAAGTCGTGGCTAACATGGACAATACTAAGATTATAAAGAGATAAAGTTTGTTTCTTTGTGAGTATGTGACTTACCGAGATTGTAAGGGCTTAACTCTGGATCTATTTCAACTAATTTTAAAAATTATTTTACCAATGGAAATCCACATTATTTGTTAGTGTCATAGACTATATACATGTCGCAGTCGTGTCGGTTATCCGTCCCACTGAGTTATGAGAGAAAAGGAAGAGAGTGCTCTTGTGTACTGCGCACTCACTAGCACACTATAAAATTGCTCCTGCGTAATAGCCCTTGTTTCAATGAAACCGGCCACTGTCAACGAAATCGGTGTGGGGAGTTATTATTATTATTAGACTATATATTAACCCGAAAAATGTATGTCTTTTCCGTGGTAGTCGGATTTGCAAAATAAATATTAAAAAAACGGGCGAACGAAATGTGTATGATAAATGGTGTATGAGAAACACTGCCTTATGGATGAGATATATTATTGAGGGCTTGAGAAAAGTTTTCGAGTTTGATAGCGCCTTAAAAAGTCAGCGACAGCATATCGTAAGTCACGAAAAGATGAATTTTATATAATATAATAAAATAAAATCGTAAGGTGATATTTATTGGTCTTATCATCAACAATTGTGATTTTTTATCAAAATAAGATAATTTATCCTCAAAAGTGTTTAAAACATAAGATCTTTTCCTTTTACTGCACATAATTTGCACAAATGGTTAAAGAGATAGAGCTATATGATCCGGAATCCGAAAGGCTGGAGAAAATTCAGAGTGCTAAAAATAAAACTGCGTTGATTCAATAGAGCTGAAAATCGGAAAAAATCAAGCCGTCTGGGAGCTTTTATCGAAAACGCTGCACAATGCCACGGAACACCCTCTTACGCGGGCGAAGCTGCGGGCTAAAGCTAGTGCATAATAAATTATAGTTTTAGGGATTGGCAAGGTCACACAAATGAACAGTCGAGTCGACTATACATTATACAAGATACAACACGTCTAACTCATTAAATTCTGCTTATTCAAAATAGCCATACAGTGTATAAATTACATCTCAATTTAGCCAAAGTTTTAATTTCGTAGTAGTAATATTGCATTTGAATATAAACACTCGTAAAATAGGTTAATGTTGTAATTTCATTAATCAAATAATATCTGAATAGAATGTGAATCTAGAGATCAAAATCTTAGCTGAAGACTGAAGCGCCTAACGACATAACAAGCATAAGAAGGTCTTAACCAGTCCAGTTTCCCTCTCGTTCAAGAATATCATAGCCTTCCGTTATGGTACACAGTTCTTTGACCTCCCCATTAATATATAATGTCCTTTCTGGGTTCTTCTCTGATGACTTAAAACTGGTGAAGGAAAACATCTTGATTGGTAGGAAACCTGCGTAACTGAGAAGATGAAGAGACTAATCTCCGATGACCCGTGAAGTTTTAAAAACCTAGCTTCGTGGAAAAGCTTAGTAAAGCTGTTAGGTTATTCCTCAGTCTTGACATTTTGAACTGTGTAGAGACCCGAGCCCCAGGAGATTGGTTATTAGGGGCAGTGATGAAATGCTGATGATGATGACCGTGATATCTTCAAGCGAACTATTCAATTCGTAATTTGACTGTTTACTAAATCTTATGCCAGCAACGGCTTAATCTACCAAAAAAATAAAATTGCACGACAGGCCCTTACCTTCTAGCTTACGTGTATTTTCTTTAGACCTAACTCCAAGTATGAAGCAAGTCAGTTTTCATTGTATTGCAATACGCATGTTACTTAAAAAATTTTTTTTCGTCTATTCGATGTTAGACAACATGTTATTAAACAATCCAAAACCCATGTTCGTTTATCTTAAAAAATAACGAAGATACAAAAAATTTAAATTTACAATATGAGAGACAGCGTTATATCGGCCTGTGACGTCACGAGTTGCACCCGCCATAAAGTCCACCACAGACGAGAGGCCGATCGTTTCAGTTAGAACTGACGTCAGTTCGGCCTGAACGGATTCGAGCACATACACGGTAAAAAATCGCATCCGACCCAACTGACGTCATTTCGGCCTGAAAGGATTCGAGCACACACACGGAAAAATCGTGTCAGTTCGTTCTGGTTTGCCGCGAGCTACGGTCGTGTTTATTCATAGTAAATAAGCGTAGTGAGTTTACAACTCACTACGCTTGTACACGATACACGCCCGCACAGCCGCGGCTCTGGCGAGAACTGAAGCTATTTGTCACAAATGGTACGTTCAGTCCATCGGTTCAGTCCAGAATTAATGTTGCCAACTTAGTTATTTTACAAAATTTTACTACTAAATTAAGTATTTTATTCCCTCCTTAGTAGGAATTTAATTGTTAGTAGTGTTTTAGTAGGAAATAGCCAGACAGTAATCATATGCAAAATGGCTACCCGTTTAATTACTATACAACGTATACGTAATATTATGTCCTAGTATATTTTAATTTAACGGTAAAACTTATAATAAAAATCAGTAAATAATAAAATTAAAAAAAAACCTAAAATGCAGTGGTTTTTTTGAGGCTAAAGCCTCAAAAAAACCACCTTTTTTATAGCCTTTTTTAAGCCTTTTTTATAGTTTTTTAGAATTCTTTTAGTAGTTTTTAGTAGAAGTCGCAATACTGGAGCGAATCGCTTCAGTCCATCCGGCCGACTGATGGGATCTCGAAATTGCACACAAACGATACGATTTTGCATCCGTTCTGGCCGAACTAAAGGAAAACCGGACCGTATATGGGGCCCCTAACAGACGGTGTTGATGGCGGTAGCAACTTGTGACGTAACACATCGTTTTGCGAGAAAGAGATGGGCAATTAGTTTTATTTGCTTATAATTTTTAATCGCGTCAATACCTATTTCTTTTAGATTTATGTATCTTTAATCAACAATTTTAAAATTTAATTTATAAAAATGTGATGTTCCACACTAGGCAACATCCCTATTTGGCGTTGAATATAGTGAATATCAGAAACCTAAGTCTTAAGCTACCTTATAGTCATTGATACATTCTAAACGAGCTCTCACGATACGCACTCAAATTTTTCATGAAATAAAAATGGTACGTTGCTTTAGTTAAGTATGTCTAACAGTGTCGTCATCTACAATAATTTTATTTGTTTAATAATAATTATAATTTAATAATAATAAAATAATATAATAATTTTGCAAGTACCTATGTTAGTCTCTGTGACTGTGAAATAACACGAAAAGGTCAAGTGTCAGACATCATAATCGATCTTATAGAGAGGGATTTGATTACGGCTGCCCTTGAGTACCGAGAACTGTCTGGTTGACTCGCCAGTTTTTAAAAATAGAATGCTTTTTCCTTTTTTGTTCTAAGAAACAAAAAATATTGTTTTTTTAAGAATGCTGCTGCAAAATGCAATACCTAGTGAATTTATTAGTAGCGTAAAGTAGTACTTAGTTAAATATTATGAATTTTTGTTAACTGACTTTCAAAAAAAGGAGGCGTTATACGTTCGGCTGTATATTTTTTTTGTATGTTCAACGCTTTGATTATATACTACACGTTCAACGATTACTCCGCCGGCTGTGGACCGATTTTCAAAATTCTTCTATTTGGTGTATAGAGTATAATATATATAACCCCAAATTGGTCCTTTTGACATCAAAGTGGTGACCTAATGATGGAATCCATGAGGAATCGAGGGAACTCCTCGAAACTTATATGGACACATATGGTGATTTTGACTTTTTCTGAAGTAGTCTAAGCATATGCTACCAAAAATAAAATTTTGCACCAAGGTATACCCTAGATCCAAAAGTACTGAACAGATCTCCTGACTCCTAATAGATACATGTTTGGAGATTTCGAAGTTGTTTAAAGAACTGCAAGCATATGCCACTACGAGGGCTGATTGATAAGTTTCCGAAACGACAAAGAAAAACTTCAAAAATCTATTTAAAATAAATTTATTTCTCAACGTAGTTTCCTTCTACCTCGATGCATTTAGTCCAGCGCTTCTCCAATGCCGTTACACCAGTTTGATAAAATGTTTTCACCAACCCCTCAAAATACTTGTCCACGGCAACAATGACTTCTTCATTTGATGAAAATCTCTGGCCACCTAACCATTTCTTCAGGTTTGGGAATAAGTGGAAGTCGCACGGGGCCAGATCCGGGGAATAGGGTGGATGCGGTAGCAATTCGAACCGCAATTCATGGAGTTTGGCGACTGCAACCATTGACGTGTGTGTAGGTGCGTTGTCATGGTGGAACAAAATTTTTTTCTTGGCCAAATGTGGTCGTTTCTTCTGGATTTCTTCACTTAATTTTTGCAGCAAGCTTGCGTAGTACTCTCCATTTATTGTTTTTCCTTTTTGCAGATAATCCACTAAAATAAACCCTCGAGCATCCCAAAAAACAGTCGCCATCACTTTGCCGGCCGACAAAACCGTTTTTGCTTTCTTCGGCGCAGGTTTTCCGCTCTCAGTCCACTGCTTAGATTGTTCTTTTGTCTCGGGAGTATAATGATGTATCCAGGTTTCATCGACTGTTACATAACGCCGCAAAAACTCATTAGGATCTCGGTTAAACAGCGCCAAACACTCCGATGAATCGTCCACTCGACGTTGTTTTTGGTCTATAGTGAGCAAACGCGGCACCCATCGCGCGCAAAGCTTTTTCATTTCCAAATGTTGGTGCAAAATATTAAAAACACGTTCAGATGAAATGCTCACCATCTCTGCTATCTCTCGCAACTTTAAGCACCGATCATTCAATACAATTTTGTGAATTTTTTTGATCATGTCCGGATTCGTGACTTCATTTGGACGGCCAGACCTGTGGGCGTCTTCGCAGCTCTGTCTTCCACGTTTAAAATCAGTTACCCAGGTGTGAATTGTACTCAATGCAGGAGCAGAATTACCTAAAACACTGTCTAACTTGGTTTTAATCTGGGTTGCTGTTTTCTCTTTTAAAACGTAAAACTTTATCACCGCACGAATTTCGTTTCTTTTACGACAGAGAAAGTTCTACGTCCTCTCAAACAAATTCCATCAGTTCGATTTAATTCAAATTTGGCGTTCTATTTTCAAAAAGATGCCAGAATATAATGTAATATTCCTTTTTTGCGTATCATTTTTTTAAGTTCGTCGTTTCGGCCAGTTATCAATCAGCCCAGGTATGTCAACTAGAGTCATCATCATCACTACTATCATCGCAACATACATCACATTATGATGATATAATAGGTACTTCTCATAGTACTTTACACCGACACGAATATTATTGAACATTACTTTGCCGTTTGTTAACGTATTTGCAAAATTATTTTGTTGTTGTAAAGGCTATAATTCGAAATTTGTTTCTTGGTCACCAAAGTGGTGACCTGATGATGGGATCCATGATAAATCGTGGGAACTTTTCGAAATTTATATGTACACATATAGTGATTTCGACTTTGTCTGAAGTAGTCCAAGAATATGCTACCAAAAAGAAAGATTTTGCACCAAGGTATATCCTGGATCCAAAAGTACTGGACAGAACTCCTGAGTACTTATAGACATGTTTGGGGATTCCGGCGTTTTTAATAGAACTGGAAGCATATGCCATCATACTATCACTTACAGTAATTATCATCATCGTCACCACCATCTTCACACGAAACTCCCAACATATTATTATGATGACACAGGTACTAAGTACTAACTACACATCAGAGTTTTGTGCACCGATATCAATGTCTTTGAAATTTTGCTATTGCCAAAGTTATATTTGTGATCATCATCATCACTATAGTATATTAATTAATGCTTACTGCTACATTTTTGCCGCCGACTATAACAATAGATAATAATAATTATTTAATAATCAGTCATCATTATCACCAATGTTGATTGTTTATTAGGTCCACAGATCGGTAATGCTTATTTGGTGAAATACCACGGCCTCTCAGAAAACTGGCATGTTATTGACATGTACGCGTATAGTAAAATAATACTCGCTATAACATGCTGCATTGAATCCATTTATTTACAGAATGACATAACAAAAATATGACATAACAAGGAATACCAATATAAAAAATATAACACGTAAAAAGGTTTATTGCTATGTACATCACACCTTCACACTAAACAAACAAAAATTTTAACAATATTAAACTAAGTATCCTTTAAAACAAAAACAAATTAAGAGCCAAATCTATCTATTGGTCTTGTCAGACGTTTGGGTCTGTGTAAGCGCACAGGTAGAACAGAGGGTTGTGGTTACCGCTACAACTGGAACATTATTCGCGGACGATGTCCCTACTATCACCGGGACGGTACTCTCGCCTGCTGCAGGATGGCTCTGCCTACGTGAACTAAAGGAGGTCCCCGGCATATCCGTCGGCTCAAAAGGCACCGCAGCTGGCTTGATTTGGTCCACGTGCCTTTTAACCACGTAGTGCCGAGAACCAACTTCTTCTCCTACTCTCCCTTGCACCCATTTTTGACCTACGTGCACGTAATTATTTACCACGACCTGCTCCCCAACTTGAAAGGCTCGCGCTTTACCGCCAGCGACAGCAATTTACTTTTCTTTAGCTCCCTGGACTTTATCCTCGATAAACCTATCTCGCCTCAAAAGGTCTAACCTGGAGCGTAACGACCTACGTTGCAACAACATTGCAGGCGGCGCGCCTGTTGTACTGTGCTCCACGTTCCGATATGCAAGCAAGTACGCCTGTAACGCTGCATCTAAATCGCAGCCATCACGAGCCGATTTCCTCAACGCTCGCTTGCATATCTTGACAGCACCCTCGGCGGCACCATTGGACGCGGGATGATAAATCGCCGTAAATGTAACCTTAATACCATTAGACGTCATAAAATCGAGATATTCTTTACTAGAAAAAGGTCCGTTATCCGAAACCACCTGTTTAGGTAATCCAAAACGCGCGAACGTTTCTCAACACCTTAATCACCGCACTAGCGGTCGTCCTCTGCACGTGAAACACTTCTAGCCACTTACTGGTCTTGATAATAACTACTAGAAACGTTTTACCATTTAACGGCCCCAAGAAGTCAACATGTAATCTAGACCACGGCTCAGGCTCATGAGGCCACGGCTGCATCGCCGCCTTAGGTGGCGCTGGACTATCTGCTAAACATGTCGCACATTTCTTACAAACTCTCTCTATATCTGCATCTATTCCTGGCTACCAAATAAAACTCCGCGCTATACTTTTCATTTTGACTATACCCATATGACCCACATGTAACTCACTTAATATATACCTCCGTAAACTAACAGGTATAACTAATCTGTAACCCCATATAATTCACCGTATCATGGTATAATTCATTACGCCGTACAAAGTAAGGCTGTAACGCCGGATCCGAACACGAATCTGGCCAGCCCGAATGTAAAAAGGACATGACTTTTCTAAGTAGGCTATCCTTATTGACCTGCTCTTGTACTTCTTTCCTAGTAATTGGTAAAAAGGATTGCACAAAAGTTAGGTACGTGCTCTCATCTTTTACCTTAACCTGCTGACGCCTTGTCTAGGCTACCGGTAGCCTAGACAAGGCTTCCGCCGAGTTATTCTGGCTGCTAACATTCTATTTTATAATCGTAGCCCCCAAGAAGAACCGCCCATCTCTGAATTCTACTAGCCGCCATGACCGGAATACCTGCTTTATCTCCTAAGATGGTGACTAGAGGTTTATGATCAGTTCTCAAAAAGAATTTACGCCCATACAAATATTGATGAAATTTTCTTACACCAAAAATAATAGATAACGCCTCCCGCTCAATTTGCGAATGATTCTTTTCTGCCGAGTTTAGTGTTCGCGAAGCGTATGCGACCGGTTTCTCCCCTTGAGAAGTAACGTGTGAAATAACTGCTCCTATACCGATGCTACTGGCATCTGTAGTTAAAACAAGTGGTAAATCTAAGGAATAGTGCATCAGGACTTCACTAGAAACTAAAATATCTTGAATCTTGTTAAACGCCTGTTCACATCTGTGACGCCACATAAATTTACAATTATTTTTAAGAAGTGTATATAATGGTGCCAAAATAGTGCTCATGTTTGGAACAAATTTAGCATAATAAATCACTAATCCTAGAAAAGAACGTAAATCAGAAACATTAGTAGGTAGCCTTTACATTTTTTATTGCTTCAACTTTAACTGGATCTGTGTGTACTCCCTTCCTATCGATTACAAAACCTAAATAGGTAACTGAGTCGCCGAAAAGAGTACACTTATCTTTTCGGACTCTCAATCCCCATTTTTCTTTTTTCTTAATGTTGCTAAATGCGACTGATCATCCTTACCTGTAATAATAAGATCATCTAAGAACACGCCCACTCCCGGTAGACCCGAAAAAATATGTTCCATTTTTCTTTAAAAATCCCAGGACTAGATGCTAAACCGAAAATGAGCGAAAATTATATTTAAAGAGACCTCTATGTGTATTAATAACAGTATATTTTTTTGAATCGTCGAGTTCAAATTGCGTATAAGCTTGTGATAAATCAATTTTAGAAAATTTCTCTCCTCCGTGTAATTTGGCTAACAAATCCTCAACCCAAGGTAACGGAAAACGATCAATCTCTAAACATTTATTTAAAGTTAATTTAAAATCACCGCAAATACGTATTGTACCGTCCTTTTTCAATACCGGTACGATAGGTGTCGCCCAATCAGAACTGGACACAGGTGAGATCACTCCATCTCGTTGTAGTTGTTCGAGAGTCCGTTCCACCGGCTCACGTAACGCATAAGCTAGTGGGCGAGCACGTATAAAGATAGGTTGTGCCCCCTCTCGTAATCGAAAACCAACTGTTCCAACTGTATACTTTCCAAGTCCGTCTGCAAACACCTTAGAGAACCTGGAACTAAAATTAGCAAAATTAAAATCCTTCCGATCCTCATTAATATTTAACACTTGTGATAACGGCGGATAAATTCCTAGTTATGTTATCCACTGACGGCCTAACAGATTAGTTTTACCTTCTTGAACTATATACAAGTCTAAAAATTTCTCACATTTACTGTACAAAGCTAGAGGTCTAATTCTACCTATAGGTTCCTTTAATTCTCTGTGTTGTACCTAAGTTTTGGTTCGCTAGGATAAATTTTGCAATTTATAAACAGTCTGTCATATTTGGATACAAACAAGGATTTGTTTATACATGAAATTGCACTCCCTGTATCAATTTCCATACTTAAAGGTTTATTATTAATTGTAACACAAATTGTATAGGGAGGAAAATCCTTTAAACGAGCTCTAATTGAATAATTTAATACCTCCTCACTGTCATTACTAGTAGTGCTGTTGTCTCTTATTGTTCCTGTAGCGGGCTACGACCTCTTGATTTGTATGTCCTTCTTGTGCCTGAATGGTGACGATAATAATACAGCAACAATTCTTAAATTCTCCTTTATTGGTGCTTAACACTGATTACGTATTACATATTAGGTGTGCCTAACACAATGATATACGTCTACACTATTTATAGCCTTTTGGCCAACTAAAATAAACCAACTAAATAGGCTTTACTTCATGACATCTGTCAATGTCAAAAATGACATTGACACTTACTTTTGTCAATATGCAACAGTTCCATCCAAACTATTAAAATTAGTAGCAGCTCTCTTGCGCGGACACATACGTTTGAGATGACCTTCCTTACTTCATATTTTGCAAACATAAGATTTAAATTTGCAAAATTCCGGGTTATGTTGATAACCACAAATATAACAATTATTATTATTCATAAATCTAGAAGCTTTAACATATTTTCTATAAAAGACCTTAGCATCATTTTTAACTCGATTTACATGGGATCCAACGTTGGGAAGTTTACTTGTAGAGTACATAAAGGCCGATGTATTTGGTATCTCATGATTGCTGACTACAAGGGCTGCATTCGATTCTGCCATTTCCAAAGCTATGTTATAGGCTCGATCAAAAGTAACGTCCTCTTCTGTGAATAGCCTCTGCCTGATACATTCGCTTTTTACTCCACATACAAATTGATCTCTTAAGTTTTCCATTAGAGAATCATTAATAAGTTTACAATTTTTAGACAATCTCTTTAAATCGGCTATAAAATCTGTAATGTTTTCTGTGGGTTTTGTACTCGTTTCAGAAAATTGTATCTTTCAGCTAATATTGATGGCTTAGGATTAAGATGTTTTCTGACAATTTCGATGAGCTCTGAATAATGTTTGGTAGCTGGTTTATGAGGAGTACATAAATTCGTCACCAATTCGTACGTTTCGGCGCCTATAGCTGTGATCAGCGTTGCAACCTTAAGCTTTTCTTTTATCTTATTACATATGAAATATTGCTCTAGTCCAGGGGTCTTCAATCTACGGCCCGAGGGCCACATCCGGCCCGCGGAGAGCTAGCATACTTGAAAACTCCTTTTAGAGAACATATTTTTTATAGCAAATTAAATTTAGTTTACTGAAGTATTCTAATTTTATGTTGAATAATTATTAATATGACATCTAAATTGATATGGTCATGGGCTAACTACTCATAACATTGTTGAAGGCTTATTGTTATTGTTTTTGTGATAAGTTGGATAAAGAAACACAGAATTGTAATGAGTAAAGACATGTATAATATGCAGAAAATTTAACTTCAGTATATAATAACTAACAAATTATTGAAATGAATCCAACTCACATTTTATACATTTTAAATAAAAACATAACTTATAACAAGCATAATGACATATGAAATACTAATGAGATTTATGTAATTGAGATTTTCCACTGACAATAGTTTGTAGTTGTGGACTAATTTTACTTGTACTAATTATTAAAAGAGATTTAAGATGCTCATCAGTTAATTTAGATCTGTAAACATTTTTTGTGTACTTCATTTTGGAGAAGGTTTTCTCACACAAATAAGTAGTACCAAAAAGAAACGAGCAAATTTATGCAAATTATCAAATTGTGTCAGTGGAAGACCCTTATAAAATTCCAACAAAGATGAGTTTTGATATTTGTTCTTAATTATATCACTGCACTGTAGATCAATCATTTCCATTTGAAGTTCCGGGTTTCAATGTCAGTATCCAAAGGATTCTGAAAAATTTTAATTTGATTCGCAATGGCACCAAAGTCCGAGAAACGAGTATCAAAATTTATTTTCAAAGCACTCAAAGTTTCGATTGCAAAATCGATAGGAAACTCAGTCTCAGTGGTGTGGCTGAATATTTCACATGTTTTAAAATGTGAAAAACATTTACTTCGTAGTTGTGATTGAAACAGTATCAATTTCTTCCGGAATGATTTGATATTAGTGTATAAATCAGGAAGATGCTGGTTTTCTCCTTGCAATCTCAAATTCAGTTCGTTCACATGTTTTGTCTAATCAACATAGAATGCTAACTTCCACAGCCATGCGTTGTTTTGTAATTTAGTAGAGGGCGATGATTTTCATTCAAAAAAATTTCGATCACTGCTCGAAGTTCAAAAAAGCGCTGAAGGACTTTCCCACAACTAAGCCAACGTACGGCAGTATGATAAGGTAAGTAATTTTCTCCAATCTCTTCCATAAATTGTCGGAATTGTCGGTGATTCAGCCCAAAAGATCTGATAAAATTAACAGTTGATATGACTGGTTTCAGAACTTCAGACATATCCAAACATTTTCCGCACAAAGACTGTTGATGAATGATACAATGTAAGACTAATGGTTTTGAACCACCGTCATTTTCTACAGCCTTTGACACAAGAGCGACCACTCCTTTATCTTTCCCACTCATGTTTTTGCCTCCATCAGTTGTAATATATTTCAAGTTTTTCCATCGAAGGTTCTTTTGATTAATGGCCATTTCAACTCCTTTAAAAATATCTGTACCAGTAGTTGTGCCATGAATACTATACATATCAAGAAGTTCTTCATGCACTTCATAGCTTTTATCTACTCCTCGAATATAAATCAACACCTGAGCAGTATCTGACACATCCGTTGACTCATCCAAGGCCAAAGAAAACCACTCAACATGTCCATTTTTGTCGAACAGTTGAGAGGATATTATATTTTCAGCGATGTTTTCTACCCTTCGAGCCACAGTGTTTGCTGACATACTGACAGTTTTTAATAAATTTACCTTTTCAGGGCACATTTCTTCGGCTACTGCAATTATGCATTCTTTGATCATTTCTCCATCGGTGAATGGTTTTCCACGTTTTGCAATTTCAAGAGCCACACGAAAGCTGGCACGAGTTGCAGCCTCTTGTTCAGTTTTGAGTTTTGTAAATGAAGATTGCTGCGATTTCAATCCGCGCTTCATAGCTTCGAATTTTTCTGTCCGCAAACTTCCTGTATATTTTGAGTAATTTTGAAAATATTTTGTTTCATAATGATGTTTAATGTTATATTCCTTGAGAACGGCTATGCTGTCATTGCAAATCAAACATAGCTCCTTGTTACTGGACTCAATTACGAAATACTGAATGTTCCACTGATCTTTGAATATTCTGCATTCACTATCAATTTTTCGCTTCTTTTCCATACTACTAAATCACACACAAAAACAACAATTCAAATCAAAATACTGTTACAAAGATGTCTTAAACTTAAACACGCACAAGCACGTTTTAAGGAGGTACGCACTATTTTATTTCACAACAGTGTCATAGGAACTGACTTGTGGTTGCGCCACTAGCCTTCTTATATATTCCAATTACTGCCATCTAGAAGTGAGTGGAAGACACCAGAACTTTCTCGAACCAACGAGATTATTCTGTACGTGCTATTAGCGCCATCTGTTAGCGATAGAAGGTACTACCTATTTCCGCTTGTGTCCACCAGATGTCGTGTCACGTTACTCCTCATGGCTCGTACTCTACGACTAATCTAGAAATTACAGATAATGACAGGAAAATTAATAATATGCAGTGTTGCCGTTTTGCGGACTTTAGTCCGATTTGCAGCCTTTTTTAAACGTTGCGTACTTTTTCGGACTTTTTTTTTCATCAGTGGACTATTTAACTTTTTACCACCGTCAACAATGATAATATTAATATGGTTTTGGCCCTCGGAACTTACTGGAGTAATCAGTATGGCCTTAAGGCTGGAAAGTTTGGAGACCCCTGCTCTAGTCTATCGATATACGATTCCCAGCAATCTCTCTCCAAATTGTATTCTGTCAACTTACCTACAGACATATTTCTTGTTTTAGATTGAATTTACCTCGTCGCCACTGAAATGTACGCGTATAGTAAAATAATACTCGCTATAACATGCTGGATTGAATCCATTTATTTATAGAATGACATAACAAAAATATGATATAACAAGGAATACCAATATAAAAAATATAACACGTAAAAAGGTTTATTGCTATGTACACACACCGGCATATTTAGCGGAACATAAAATAAAGGTTTGATATCAGTATCATATAAGGTTGCTGGCTGGTTTATACGTCCTTTAATTTAAAAAGAAATATTTTCAAATTAAGAAAACAACTGAACATCACATTTTATGCAATTGTTTTAATTTTATTCAAATACACCTTATCTGGAGCGAACTTCGAGTATTTCTTCCTTCTGAGTTTCATTTAAAATTTCATTGAAATACTGTTTTTTGTTAGTTTTTTTTAATCGCGTATCTTTTTGAAGTTGGGACTGAATTATGCCTGACTTAGCCCCAACGGAGATTGCCAGGGCACTTTAAATGCGAAGAAATGGTCAAACCTACAGAGTGATATCCAGAGATCTTCGTCGACCAGTTTCAACGATCCATCGCAGTATCCAACGGTTCAGAGAGACCGGTACTTATGTGAGAAGAGCAGGACAAGGCAGAAAAAGACGCACTTCGAGTAGGGATGATCGTTTCAGTCGGCTTCGTGTACGTAGGAACCCCCGTTTGACGGCCGTCCAAGCCCGACATGAGTTAGAAGCAGTGCGGGGTGTAACCGTAAGTGAGCGTACGGTACGAAGAAGGTTCGAAGAAGCTGGTTTGGGTTCATTTGTGCCCGCCAAGACTCCAAGGCTCGAGGTAAATCATCGTAGAAACAGGTTAACTTTGCTCAGGAACATCGATTTTGAAACGCGGACCAATTATGGAGTAAAGTATTGTTTAGTGATGTGTGCAGAATTCTCTTAAATCAAATTGACGGCAGGCAAAGAATATACAGACGCAAAGGAGAACGATACATTCAGACAAATTTTGAAACTTCAGTTGCATACGGTGGTGGATCAATAATGGTTTGGGCGGGCATTTGCTTGGGAGCTCGCACATACTTGGTAGTGATTGACAGAGGGAGTCTGACTGCAGACCGCTATATCAGAGAAGTTTTAGAAGAAAATGTCGTACCGTTTGCCCCATATATCGGTGACGATTTTGTTTTTATGCAGGATAATGCTCGGCCGCATACCGCTCGGGTAACTCAAGCTTATCTTAATGATATGAATATCACTGTTATGGAGTGGCTGGCGAGATCACCGGATATGAACCCAATAGAGCACGTTTGGGACTTGCTGAAAAGAAAAGTTAAGTCCAGAATTCCAGCTCCTGCCAACGTGGGTGAACTGCGAATCGCCGTAGTTGAGGAGTGGCGGAGACTATCTCAGGAGACCATCGATAACATCATTCTCAGTATGCCTAGACGGGTAGAAACTTTAATAAGAGCACGTGGAGGAAATACGCGATATTAATCACCATTTTTCTAATTTAATTAATTGTTATTTTAATATTAATTGTCACTTTTCTCGGTTACATGAAAAGTTCAAAAATGTACAATTTTTCACAAATAGACTTTACTAGCAAGATCTGTTTTTAATGTGATCTCATTTTAAGTAAAACAAATGAAACTTTAAATAACAAAAGAAGTGTAGTAAGTAAGATTTTAAAATATAACCATATTTTCTTAATTATGGACCTTTTTTTGTGTTCCGCTAAATATGTCGGTGTATTTACATCACAGTTATAACGCTTGAGTTTGTTTTGCCGAGAGAGTGAGAAAAGCGGAGGCTTTATTTGATTTATAACTTTCTTAAAATGTGTTCATAATAAATATAACTAAAAAGAGAAAAAATATTATTTTTAAACCAAAAATTAAAACCGACTTCCAAAATAAAAATACACAAAAAGCCGAAACAATATCCTACAGTATTTAATAGAACTCGCGTTAAAATTTGCTGGTACCGACTTTTAAATTTAGAAGATTGAGTAGAGTTAAAATTTTAGCCGAATTTAAATGGGGAATTATTTACAAAATAAGTTTTATTTCATACTTTTTGTGTGCGTTTTTACTTTTTAAAATATTAGTGTAGGACTTTAGGTTTATAGAAAACCTTACAATTTGGATGATATGTTCAGGCAAGTGTGACAAAAATGAGATCATTTCCGCGTTTGTTTCTGATATATTTTATTACGTAATATTACTATTTCGACATATCGAGATAAATAAATACCGAAAATCAATGTCATGTCTGATGAATGCATAATCACTTATAATTTCCCTTATAAAAGGGATTCACAGTTGGGATTTCAAGAACCAATTAAATTATATATATAATTATATATATAATAACATTGTATAATGGTCAAGTACCATATGTACAGGGCTATGAATGTAGCTGAGGATATGAGGAATGAGGGAAAATGTTTCGGGAATCACGTGTAATGCAGGTTTGTGGTCTCTATTATCTGTAATCTCTGTACACGTTTAGGAAACCGATATAAACGTAGATGCGAAAAGATTTCTGGCGGCTAAAGGTAATTTGCTTCGTTAGCGGTTAGTAGAAGACGTAGTGATGATTAGTCTTCAGCATAATTCTTTGTCAGCAATTTAATTCCACATCCACCACGCTCCTTGTTCTCTCTAAAGACCTAAGAAGTTGTTGAATAAATTGCGCAATCCGACGCAAACGTGGTAGAGTTTTGGCAGTCTTTAGCTTTGGTTCTCCACTGGCCGTTGTGCTCGTTGCCTTTCTGCTGATATCTGTAGTGTAGACTTGTAGACGATAAGTATCTTTTGAATTACGAAACGAATGAAGCCTTACAGAATCAAATATCGAACATTCGATATTGTTCGATCTGTAATCTCTAATATATTGTTGTAACGTGTGTTAAATAAATAACAAACATCCTTTATGTGAAATCTGCAGTTGTGTTCATGATAAGATATAACATGAAAGCAAAATAATAACTATATTTGTCGAAGACACACATACATGTAATATATTATTAAATTTGGCTGAAATTTTAACTATTTCTCTACTCAAT
The DNA here is from genome assembly GCA_037179445.1 of Phengaris alcon alcon. NCBI lineage: Eukaryota > Metazoa > Arthropoda > Insecta > Lepidoptera > Lycaenidae > Phengaris > Phengaris alcon. The sequence goes on from JAYRCH010000576.1 coordinate 52,964, forward strand.
CTTCATAATTTTGAAGTCTGTACATGCCCGAACAAAATCCTGATAAAACAATATTTAAAATAGAACACACGTTCAAGTTGGCTGGTACCGACTTCAAAATGTTTAAGATTGAGTAGAGAAACAGTTGAAATTTCATCCAAATTTAAAAGGGGAATTATTTAGAAAATAAGTTTTATTTCATCCTTTTTTGTCCATTATTGCTTTGGAAGTCGGTTTATTTTTTTGTTTTAAACTAATAAGAATTTGTCCCTTTTTAGTGATATATTTGTTAAATTATTATTAACACATTTTAAGAACGTTTAAAATAAACGTTCGTATGTATAATTGAATACGCGACAAGCCTCCATTAGGTATTGTATATAAGATAATGATGATGATTACTGTAAGTTACATAATGGCATGTGCTTGCAGTTCTTTATACAATGTCGAAATTTCCATACGCGTATCTTTAAAGACTGAGGAGTTCTGTTCAGTGCTTTTGGATCCAGGTTATACCTGGGTGCAGTCTTACTTTTTGGTATCATATGCTTGGGTTACTTCTGAAAACGGATCGGTCAACAGACGGCGGAGTTATCGTTGAACATACAAAAAAAAACATACAGCCGGACGTATAACCGCCTCATTTTTTGAAAGTAGGTTAAAATGACTTATTTCTTGCAAAGGAATGAATGCAGGACATAGTGAAGGTATTTCTTTAATTCACTGTTTTGTCTTAAAGTAACTTAATACAATAATATTATACAATTTCAAAATTCAACACAGTAATTATTATTTACATACACTATGCAAAGCCTGTCACGGAGAGAATACAAATAAAATTAGGTTGGTAGCTGTTATTAAGTTAATTGTATTATATAGATTTTATGTCGCTACAGTAAAACTGCATAAACGTACAACAACATTATTGTATACCTACAAATTAATATAGATTTTATGTCGCTACAGTAAAACTGCATAAACGAACAACAACATTATTGTATACCTACAAATTAATATAGATTTTATGTCGCTACAGTAAAACTGCATAAACGTACAACAACATTATTGTATACCTAAAAATTAATATAGATTTTATGTCGCTACAGTAAAACTGCATAAACGAACAACAACATTATTGTATACCTACAAATTAATATAGATTTTATGTCGCTACAGTAAAACTGCATAAACGAACAACAACATTATTGTATACCTACAAATTAATATAGATTTTATGTCGCTACAGTAAAACTGCATAAACGAACAACAACATTATTGTATACCTACAAATTAATATAGATTGTAAACACATTTTACGTAAGTTTAAGGTAATGCTAATATTTTATCTGTCAAAAATAAACGTAATATATTTATTTAATCAAAGTATTAATATAATGAACTTCAGAATTTAAGAATACTTAACTCAAAATTTTTAATGTTTGAAACTACATTATTTTTTATTTGTTTGTTAGACAGTTAGATTATTTAACACTTAGCAGTCTTTATTGTTTTTACCGTGCGAATAATAACTATAAAATATAATGTATATATATAGTAGTGTTAGTTACACTATTTATAACTCAAGAACGGCAGAACGGATTTGGCTGAAACTATGTGGAGATGGACATAGGATATTTTTTATCCAGTTCCCGTGGGACGTGTCACGTGATAAAACGTAGTATAACAAAACGCAACTAACAGCTGAACGTAATGTTGTTTATGGTTATATGGTTGATATGTTGTATATGGTTGAAAATTTGACAATGAGAAAAGTTGAAGTTGACCGGCTGATGTGTTTGTTTCGAGTTTCTATTAACTTATTGTGGCGATATTATTATAAAACAATGCCGCGACCAAGACGATCAAATATACAGACAGACGGACGGACAGAGCGAAACTATAAGGGTTCCTTAAGTATTACGGAACCCTAAAAATGGATTGCAATTCCAATGTCTGGCTACAACTCGAGAACGGCTGGACTGATTTGGCTAAATTTGTTCATGAAATAATAATTGTGGAAGTTCAGGGAAGGTTTACACGATGAGAAATATTAGAAAAATTACGGAGAAAATACTGTAGATGTGGTGTGGGAGTAGGCTATAGGTGTAGGTGTAGTTATTTATTTATTCCAGTTCATAGATGAGACAGAACAACGTGTGTCGGGACAGCTAGTTATTTAATAAATCCATGCTTAAGTTGTATCGAGTTGTAAGTGTAAGTTGTTTGTTGAATGAAATGTTTTTCAATTTTTTCAATTTTCAATTATCAGCCGTAATATATATATATATATATATATATACTACATACATACACACAATTTTATACTACACTGTAATTATTTGTATATATTTATTGTACATAATATGTATTGTGTTGTGTGTTAATGTATTGTCTTTTTTCGGCGACGTGATGCGCGCTTCGTTTCATTTCCCCGAAATCTCGTGTTGCCAGGATATCATTGCTATATTTATCTGTAGCCTGTTAAAATCTGAGTCAAGAAATCTTTATTATGTATTATATTATGTTTAATTTATTGTTAGTATTTATTTAACTGTCCTCAAGAATAATATTTAAATATTATGTAATGTCTGTTAAAATTCCGTATGAAATCCATATCCTTTATCGCAGATTGAAAGTCCGTATATCTGGTAAGATTGGTTCTGCCCAAGGCTGGGACTATATTATAATCAGTAATCTTTCCGACCGGAGAAAATTCAGAACATTAAAAATAGAACTCTGAACTCATACAATAGATTTGAAAATCGTACACACGAGTGTTGAGTCAAATGTCAATATCAAATATGACAGTTGTCCGATTGTATCGGTCCAGAGTTCTATTTTCAATGCTCTGATTGTTTTTCGTTCCGACTGTTGAGCTGCCATATTATAATATGACATTGACATCGGACTCGATAATCATGACGTGTTCGATTTTCAACTCTATTGCTTAAGCACTGAGATCTACTTTCAATGCTCTGAATTTTCACCGGTTTTCCGGATTTCGGAGCATATTATAGTCCCATCCTTACAACCGTAATAATCGCCTGCGTTATGTAGGTACCTAGTTACTTATTCTTATTTTCTACAGTTGAAATTTGAATCCATTTGATACAAAACTCCCTAGGAACTTTCAGTAAAGCTTGTACCACTTTACTGAATCGACTGACTTGACCCATTGACTGCACTGACTATATAATTGGACTTTGACTACACTTTAAGACTGCGCCGAGCGTAATCCGCGGGCACTGTTTAGGCATTTCTCTAGGCGAGTGCGTGAACGCACACAGCAGTAAGTGTACGTGTGTTTAGATGGAACGAGGCGACCGATCGAAAAAGAACACAACTCATAATTTTAAAATTTAGAGTACCTAATGAAAACACAATATTTTTTAATAAAAAAGGTAGAACGTCTATTGTGTTTGAACTGGAAATCTTTATGAATATTGATCTATCTATCTATACTTCTATACTAATATATTAAAGAGGAAAAGTTTGTTTGTTTGTTTGTTTGCATCGAATAGGCTCCGAAACTACTGGACCGATTTTGATTAAATTTGGTACAGATATAGATTAGACCACGGGAAGGACATAGGCTACTTTTTATCGCGGCAAAATGTACGGTTACCGCGAGATTTCCTTTTGAGCGCACGAAGTCGCGTGCCACATTTAGTATCTAATAATAACATTATAATAAAACAGTAAAAAATGCCTGTCTGTCTGTTTTTACGTGCTAATCCGGAAATACTGGACGGATTCTAATGAAACTTTTTTGTTATACAGCTGTTAAGCCTAGGCAATAGGGTATAATTTATTTTGGAAAATGGAACACCTGATGCAGAACCATAATGGTCTAGCTAAACTATAAGAAATATAAAAATGACGCCTTAGCAAAAGTTGTTCAGCCTGATGAGTATTTCTTATTGAAGTGTAAAAATTACATTGGAAATAAAATACATTTGGAACACCTGATGCAGACATAAAGTCCACGCGAACGAAGTCGCGGGCATCAGCTAGTTTTCCATAATAGGGGATCGAACTACATCTAAAATATTTAGCTTCATTAACATACTCAGAAATATTGAGGCATAACTACTTGGTAAATGTAAAAAATATATTATTTTATGTGTAGTTTATTAATAAAATACATCTAAAAAGCCCAAAAAAATTTTTTTGCTAAAATTATTAACAAAACCTACATCATTTGTTTACTTACATCTAATACAAAAACATTTATTATGGTACATAAGTATGAACTTAAACGCACAAATATCGGAGATATTTACAAATATATTCCTGCGGCCGATAGGTATGTATGTATGTATGTATACAGTATACTGTTTCTTCTGAGAAGTACTTTAAGAGTACTATCCATTTATGCAATTAAAAAAAAAGTCCGATCGCCTATTGAATTCAAACGCCAGAAATGCTTATTGCGAAAGTAATTTTATTTCCTTCTAGTATAAACTTAGTTTGTTATAATTATATTATATATTATTGTTTGTTATATATTATTGTTTCAACGTTATTTTTTTTTCGTTTCGGTTTTGTTTCTCTAGTTCTTTCGTCTAATTTCCGCTTGATTTCATTTATATTTCTGTTATTGATTGCTTCTAGAATAAACTCCGGTTCCTTAATTTCCATCTGTCTATCTAATCTTGAATCAATTAATTCTGGAAGAAAACAATTAAAATAGAACTTCTTTAGTTTTTCTTCCATATCATTCCAAAATAGTATATCTTCATCTATAAGTTATATCTTCATATCTACATTGGTCCAAACAGCAAATATACATGTTTTTCTTTGTGTAATGTGAATTTGTCCCTGTGCTTGGAAAAACCAATCGTGTCTTTTATTTACAACAGCATTCCCATCTTTATTTATATTCCAAAAATTTATTTTTTTCGCTCTGATAACATTATCGACACTTAAATGCCGAGCCGCATATGGACATTTTATTTCGACAATTTTGTCCATCTGGACTTGCACCTAAGAATGGCAAATCTTTGTCAATAAATAGACCACATATTCTGACAGGCTTTTTCAGTTGAGATTGCAGTTGTTCGCGTGCAAGAACTTCATGATTTTGGTCATAGTTTATTGATTTCACATGCTCCAAACTTTTTTCAGTGACTAAAGTTTTGACTAAAGGCCCGCATTTTATTAGTTTTCTTTTGCACACTTTACCAAATACAGAAGCTGTAAGCCGTAGTTTTCTTTCCTGGCGCCATTCCATCGATTCCGCCTGCAAAATGGTTCTTCTTTCGAGTGCGTGGCGATCATCTTCGGACAAAGTTATGCTTTTTAAGTGCTCTGCTTTGGCAAATTGAAAATCTGTCTCGCTTAGGTCAGGCTTTTGACAAGATTCGCCATAGTTTTCGTCATTGTGTCTATTGATTGACTTTTGGCTTTTTGATGTGCGACATTTAAAAACTATACGTCTCGCTGAGGCCATTCTTTTTACATTCCTTTTCCATTCAAGTCGTTTGATTAATTTGTTTGGGCTTCGCAAAAAAAGTTTCTTACTGAGGTAAGTTTGCGGCTGCTTCGAATAGAAAGAAACAACCGATGCTGCACATCTCCCTGAATATGACTGTCGACCTGAATAATTGATGCGTTTTCCCCCAATAAACTTTGCAATCACACTATTGAAAATCTGCTATATTGCTATTCACACAGTGCATCAGACTTTTAGCGTTATTTACCAACCTAGACAGGATTTTTATTAAGGCTGAAAAAATAAAACCACCGTCCTTACTTTTCATTTCTGGTACTAAATTTTCTTCTGGTGCTTCATTTTCGGTGAGTTTCTTGCAATAATAAGATTTACATGAAGCATGGTCGCCAAACACGTGATGCGGCGCATTCAACAAATCCTTTTTCAGTTCTAGAACCTTTTCCTCAAAAGTTATGTTTTTAGAACCTATATATTTTACTGCTCCATTAACAGATCGCCTTAAACGCAATATATTATTTTGTACAGCTCTTCTATATTTAATTGGGTAAATTGTATTCCTGGTCAGCTCATCCAACTTCGTGCAGTAATTCGTTAATAAATGATTGGTACACTCAATCTTCTCTACTAACAAATTTCCATAAGGTTTAGCTTTTTCAATACTGCTATGTGTACTTGAATCACCGTCAGCTATTAGTCTAGAGTATATCAATTTGTGTGTTTCTAAGGAAGTTTTAAACCCTTCAACTAAAGCTGTTGCTTCCATAGCGCTTGAGGAGCCAGTATAATTTTTGAAGCAAGTGTGTTCTGGTGTTGCCTCTTTTTTATTTTCTGCTCGAGCACAAACCATACAATATTTGTTCTTCACCGCCATTTACAACACTTTTTTCGTTCTGTACCCTATAATCACAGCGGCACCTGATAAAGCATTATAGTTTTTTCTATACGATCTTATCTTACCGCTAAATTATACTCTTCTTGGGCTGCATCTGCCATACTTTTTTCTTTGGCTAGTTCCCAGAGTTCACAAACTTTGGTATGGCACTTAGCATATAATTTGTCAGACATACATGGTATGTTGAGTCTGGCTGAAACAAGTTCCAGTCCTGAAAATCCCGCACCAATAGAGATAAAACTGCTGACAATATTATGGTTCAAGTCGAGATCCGTGGAGTTATCAGAATCGGGACAATTTTTTAATTTGAATTTCAGATTACACATTTGACATGTAAAATGAAATTGGGAATGAAACCCTTTTTTATTTCTTTTGTAAATTTTAAACAACTCAGATTACAGCCAAGTACTGAGTTATGATTTGAAATATCTTGAAGCTGTTGATAAATGTACCCAAAATCTATAATTCTGTTTCCAGATATTACAATATCCTCCTGTTCTTTATTTTCCTTTTCTGTAATAAGCTCAGTATCAGATGTATTTTCTAGTGATTCCTAAAAAAAACAGCCAAATATATTCAAAATAGATTTTTCCATCACGTGCAATGAGATTTAATTATTATTGACAATTACGAAAAACTGACCTTGTCTATATCAATTTCCGACAAATTTGACGCTAAACTTTTTGATGATTCACCATCTTCATTGTCATGATTTCTAATCCTGAAACAGAATTTTATGTAATATTATATTATTTTTTAGTATTTGTTAATGTAGCAGTAGTAGGGCTGTTAGTAGTAGCATGGTGGTATCATCTTTAACGTTTCCACGATGTTTCATACAAACTATAATTATGCAAATATGTTGAAATAAAGATACTCACATACATACTTACACACGAAAAAAATATATTTTTATAGTGCTATTTGTGACAACCCTAATGGTTAGTACGGTCTACTACACGTACCGTACGGACTACAAATACATAGTATTAGAAATTAATCAAATCGTTGAAGGAACAAATAAATCTGTGGTATTAACATTATTATTGTAGACAGCCTAAGCACATTACACTTCTTATATGGGCAGTCGTATAAAAACTAGGGAGCTTTCTACGTGCAACCTATTACTGGCAATCCTATTTAGACATTTGTTAAATAGTACTTTAATTTATACATACACGTTATTAATCAGCTTTTTCTTGAATCTGGAGCTGCTGCAAAATTTATAATATCTTTGTTTACGTTTTCCCATTTCACTGCAATAAGAAAATATTGAAAAAGAAACATCTCGTATAATAGAAGTAAAAGTTAACAATAAATATAAAATTCTCAAAAAAATACTTACATCGTTTTACCGCGGCGTTCACGAGACGGCGTGGTCGATGGTTCGCTCTGCAAAGTGACGTGCGCTCAGTCTGAACACACGACGACGCGTGCGACGCATATTTAAATCGACTCGAGCCCGCCATAGCAAAAATGTATGGGGAATTTAATGCACTTATTTATAAATATGTATCTCATATTGTCTGACGATAATTTAAGTATTTAAGACGGGCAAACTGTAATATACCCTTTCATGTTTTTTTTTTCATTTAAAAATTATGTTACATTTCTACTGTTATGTTATTGTACATAAAATATTACTTAACGGCAGCCTATGTTTTTAGAGTTTTCGACTAACTTTACGTAATTCTGTAGGCTTAAATATTTATCATTTTAAGTTTTTTCCACGGAGTAATTTTTATCATATTCTTAGTAATGGCAACTGTATTTTTCATATATATATAATATTTAACGAATACTTTTGATTTTATCAACTTAACGGTGAGTGCCGCTTTCGGCATTTTTGCTCGGCGCAGTCTTAAACTTGACGATTTAGAAATATGGTGTTGAAAACATAAACGAGAATTCTATTTGCCTGCCTTTTTAACTTGATACTGACAAATGGTTTTAAGCCGTAACGCCATCAATAAATAAAAATAAAAAAAGATTCACAACTGACAACGAAAATATCGTTGAAATCAAAGGAAAAAATGATAAAAACGATTGAATCTCGAAATTGCACACAGACGATACGATTTTGCATCCGTTCAGGCCGAACTAAAGGAAAACCGGACCGTATATGGGACCCATAACGGTGGGTTTTCCTTAAATATTAATGTATCATCACAAAAAATGAATCGAATAAATTGTCAGTTCACAGTATGTTCAATGTTAGAGATAATATGTAAGGATTGTTCGACCTTGATTATTTTCTACACGCAGAATATCTTGTTTGGCGATCCAAACTAAAATGATTTGACACAATTGTGACATATTATTTAACTTGCCCATGCAGTCACGGTAATCTTTCTTATAAAGAAGGAAGACGTGTTCAAAAGTAGGTCTTTTAAACAAAAACAATTCTGGGTCGAATCTGTTAAATGCATTCTTTTCCGACTTGGCCATTTATTTCTAACCTTAGTTTCACCGTAGTTTTATGATCTGCCCTAGCACAACCCTAAGAGTTAAGGCGAAAATTTGCATTTCCTGTTTGACCCAAACAAATTGAAATCTTATCAAAAATCAAATCAAGTCAAATCATATTTATTTCAGGCAAAATACTCATTATCGCGTTGTCCTAGAAATAATGTTCGATTGAGCGTTTAATCCATGCCATAGTTAATTTTATGGTCAGTCACTGACCTGTTTATCATGAAGGCTGTCGGTTGTACATTACCGCTATTGACTCGCTGATAAATATCTAAACGAAAGATGGAGGAAAGTTCCGATTAATTTGTATGTTTTTAAGGTTTCGATTTGCGTAGTCAATACTTTAAGGGTGAAAACCCTAAGGGACCCCTATTACATATTAAGACTCCGCTTTCCGTCCGTCTGTCTATAGGTCACCAGGCTATATATATGAACCGTGAAGTTTAGAAAGCCAGCTGCCCGAAAACAAGTTTAGTAATATTTTCCCACGTTCTATTTATTAATAAGTAACAATTAATGGTCAGTAACTGTTGCTAATGAACTTGAATAACGATACTTCATAGTTATTGCAACATCAGCAATAATTGCTCCCAATCAAAATTAATTTGTTTGTTGAGACAGTATCTTGTATGCGCTATATTTATCTGTGCCTAAATTTTTGATATCATTTGCTGCCCGTCATATGGGTAATATTTCATATCAGAGATTGCACCAGCTGCCGATCGCATTTTATATTGGTCGTTTTTGTACTTAAAATTATGACGAAGTTAATTAAAGTTTAAGATGAAGTTTTTACGACGAAGTACCTACCTATTTATTTATTAAGGTGTGTTAATTTCTATCCTATCCTAATATCCTATGTTAATTTCTATCCTATCCTAGAACTCATAATTATTCTATGGTAGATCTAAGAAAATATGTATTTCAAGAAGTCTCCGCATGGTTATCGGATACTCCTATTGTTGTCTTTCGTTCTATTGTCTTTAAATCGACGAAAACCGCGGATGTTTATTACGTAAGCGGGGTCAGTGGTCACGCTTGGTGTTGCGCCTAAACTATTGTCCGCGGTAATTTTAGGTATTGTATATAAGATGATGATGATGATTACTGTAAGTTACATAATGCAATAATGCTTGCAGTTCTTTAAACAATGTCGAAATTTCCAAAAGCTTTCCATCTTTATTAGATTAGATGTATACAGTGATTACTAAACTACTCATAAAATATTATCTTTTTACGTTTATCAGGTAGCCTAGCCTACCTCAATATTTCTGAGTATTTAAATTAAACTAATATATAAAATTTTACTCCACTGTTTGCACATAATACTTTGTATACATGCTTATCTTATTTTCACTCTTCCAAAAGCCTTGGAAAATCGTTTATATTTCTTTGAAAATGTAGAGCATAGGTATTGCATATTGTACTGCAATGTGAAGATTTCGTCTGGAGTCATTTGTGTTCGGTGTCATGAGCGTATGTTTTCCTCATACCTGGGGCTCGGTCCTCGGGTGGCGGGATTTCCCCGTTTTGTTTACCGATGGCGTCACTGAGAAATGAGTTTTTGGCACAAGTATTCTTAAATACTAGAATTATGATCTTAATCAAACGACTTACTATCGTTACGATCGTGAAGTGAAAGTATTAAGCTAAGGCTATGTTAATCTAGTCAGACCTTTGAACTTTTGCTGAAGCTAAGTAAATCTAGATTCGGACTTGAAAAATAATTATTCTCGTAGGTATAACGTATAGGGTAATTACCCGTATCAATCCAACACGAATTGCATGTAAACAATACCCTACTTTTTTTTGGCTAGGTCAGGTTAGTAGGTATTTTCCAATATATTCGTACCTATCTGAATAGGCTATTCTACATTTTTTTTTTCAAATATATTTTAAAATGTTCGTATCGATTTCACAGTCAACTAGTATTTATTTTCCTGAAAATAATATCTCTTTATGCAAAGAAAAAATGATTAAAGTTTAAACGATAAATGCTTGCGCCAAAACGACAGCCACCATTATAATGACGTCACAAGAACTGTTGTTTATTCGATTTGATTATGTTCTTATGACGTCACTTACAAGAAAAATACGGCGGCTGGCGTTTTAGGTCACGTGACATACAGATAGTAAAATACAGTTTTGTTTTCAAATTTTTTCAAAAAAAAATTGCATATTTATATAACAAAATAGTGTTTTTTAATTCGTATTTCTAATGATAGAAACTATATAAATAACAAATTTATATCATTTGATTTTGTTAGACGAAACTAGCCTATTCTACCATAGAACAATTAATCTAGTAGAAAAAGGTTGGGTAACAATTAAATCGATGATGACTTCGCGGTCGCTTGTTTCGCGAACGTTACCAATACAATCCTACTACTAAGCATTATTGAAAATATGAAAGTTTGTGAGGATGGATGGATGTTGTTAAACTTTCAAGCAAAAACTACTGAACGTACATTGATGAGATTTGGTATGGTAGCAGTTAAAAGCTCTGGATTAACACATAGGCAGCTTTTTATTCCGAAAAAGTACAGTGTTCCCGTGGGATACTTTATTTACGCGGGCGCAGCCGCGGGCAAAGGCTAGATAAAAATAAATTATTTTGTTACAGATTCCGATGAGCATGTTTGTGTGTACATTGTGACGTCATCATGGATCCAGGGTATTTTGATACACAACGGGACCGAAACCCCCGGGAAACTAGCAACCCGTTCTCGAGCCTTTGTTTCTGGTAAGTGACAATAATATTTTAATCCTAAGAAGTTTGTAGACAGGCTACCAGTAGCGTGGGGTTCCTGTAACTCCATTCCTATCGGCTTCATACAGGCTAGGGCTTCCCTATGAAGGAGAACTATAGTCTTCGCCATCGCAGGCTACATTCAATTGTCATAAATTTACATATAATCTGCGGTTCTCGTCGCATTATATTTTTGTTGTAAGTTTGGAAAAGCAAGTCTGCACTAAGAAAATCTTTACATTCCACGCGTAATTAGTAAGTACTAGCTGTTGCCCGCGTAAATACAGTATCCCAAAGGAACACTGTACTTTTTCGGGATAAAAAGTAGCCTATGTTTTAATCACTGAGCCTAAACTACTACCATACTAAATTTCATCGAAATCCGTTCAGTAGTTTTTGCGTGAAAGACTAACATCTATCCATCCATCCTCACAAACTTTCACATTTATAATATTAGTAGGATGAGTAACTCTCAGAGTAATAACTATAGCATGGATCCCCGGCTATATCAGGCGGCTTGCAACTACGGAATATTTCTCATCTGATAGGATATATGTTAGGTAATACTCAATACTAATTGTGTGTATGGTTCTGCGATCCAGCGGGTCTCTTCTCTTTTCATTCTTTTTATTTGTTTGTTACGTAATGGTTTATAATTATTATTGCTTTTTTCATCTCATTACTTCATAGCTACTGCTAAATTATAGCACTCACCTTAATTCTTACAAATGTACAAAGACTTGTAAAGGCTTTTTGTTTCTAGTTTGTTATTATATTGTTATATGTATAGCTGTAAGTTTTTCTGTACAAATAAAATAAAAAAAATAAAAAAATAAAAATTTTGTAAGACACTTATTAAGAGTGACAAAGTCGTAATTTCGACGTCGTAAAAATGGACCCCAAAAGACCTCCAAAGGTGTGACAAAATTAGGAAAAAAAACGGAAGTACTTGGATTTGCTTCCTCTTTTGACTCTTATTAGTTTTTGCCATTGATATTTTGTGACACAGATAGCAGATTCTTCTTTCAAGGAGTAACAGTTTACTTAATTTTTTCAGGTACACGAGGCCAATATTTGTTAAGGGCCGCAGCGGAAACCTTACCGTTGACGATCTTTACAGGTAAAAGTTTTTTTCACACTTTCTTCTCTCAGGAAATATATTTATTAATTTCCTTAACTTTCCTGACCTCTGTGGCCCAGTGGTAAGCGCATCAGCGCAATTATAAGCCAGTGGGGTCGCGGGTAAGAAAAACACGAATTTATTGCCATTGATGCCGCGAGCCAAAATATAATTATTTTAAAAATATCTTTTCTTTTGTTCTACAGATGTACACCATCACATCGAGCAGCGCCGCGAGGCGATGCCATGGGTGGGGTTTGGAAGGAGGAGCTAGAAAAAGGAGGTATATGACATAAATGATGATGATTAAAACTAGGCAAATAGTAAGTTGTTGTCTGTTGATAAAATATGATAACAATTGAATGCTACTGTTTGTTCGCTTGTGCGAACATTATTTGCTTAGCAAACTTCTTCCTAGGCTAAGGTTAGATATAAATAGAGGTTATAATATAAAGGTGTCCCAAAAGTCGACGTCAAGCCGAAATCGCCTGATAGGTAAGGTCATAACAGTTATCAGAAAAATATTTAAAAAAAATTATGTCTTGTATTTTTAAAATTATAGCAAAAAAAATATTCGGGAAAATGTACATCCTGTAACAGTTTTTACTTTCCTGTTGCTACAAATCTTTACTTTTTGCATTTTTTTTTACTCATTTCATCGTGAATAGTACTTCTGTAATTTGTAACCTTAAAATCTGAGCTAACTGCTCCATCTTGAAAGAAGATGGTCATGTTTTGCAGAACCACGTTTTGAAAATCAGTTTTTCGCCCTACTTTAAATGACGGTCCTGAAAAAATATTATACAACGCAAGTCTGGCAAGTAATTTTAAAAGTTAGCGCATTTAATAAGGATTCTAAAATGGTATAACACTTATTACATTATTTCTTAGATCGGGTAAAAAAAATATTTTTTCAAGGAAAGTCGGTTTTGAATAATTTCTTTGACTTTACTAAAAGTGATTCTAGTTAACTCAAAGCGTTCTTTAAGACCTCAAATTTCAAATTCTCATTTGAACGAGTCATTCCATAAAGTGTAAGAGAGAAAGATAGAGACGCTTATGAGTCACAGAAGCAAATAAGGATCCTAGTAGTAAAAAATAAAACAAAATCAGTTCAGTTTCAATGGTAACATTTATTTACAAAAGATGTTCAAACTGTTTTCCTTCAGATGCAAGCACGACATCTCCTTAAAAAAGATCTTGATATCAGACGGGCGAATCTTCCATTATTGACAAAATCAACTGCCTCCGTAATTCTCTCTCGGAGCTCAGCTTCATTTTCGATTGATTTTGAATATACCTTTTCTTTAACTGCTCCTCAATAAAAAAAATCCAATGGATTCAAATCAGGTGTGCGGGCTGGCCACGAGATCGTACCAGACCGCCCTATCCATCAGCCCGGATTTTCTCTCTCTCTCTAACTGGGCGGCTATAGTGCGCTGGGCAGCCATCTTGTTGAAACCACATATCTCTCAAAATATTCAGTGGCACGTCTTCGACTAAATTATGTAAATGGTTTACTAAAAAATCAAAATAAATTTCACCGTTTAAGACCTCTAGTAACTCATAGGGTCCTATGACTCTTCCGTTCAAAATCCCAGTCCACATTTGAGTTTGAAACGATACTATGATTTATCTTCTCTCATTAAGTTTGGATTCTCTACGTGCCACTCGTGTAAGTTATGTAAGTTAATGTATCCATCTTTTTTAAACGTCGATTCGTCCTAACATAAAAAAAATCTAAGAATTGTGGATCTTCTCGATGTTTTTGAATCATAGTTTGACGAAACGCAACCCGAGGCTCATAATCCCGAGGTAAAAGGGCTTGTACTCGCTGCACATGATATGGGTGGGACTCATTTTTTTTCAATATTCGATGAGCTGTACTTTTAGAAACTCCTGTGCTGGCCTCAATTGTAGGTACCGAAGTACTTGGGTCTTCTTCCACTGCTTGAAGGACAACGTCCTTGTAAGGTAATGAAATTCTTCCTTCACCATGCACTTGTTTTGGAAGTCGGCCCTCGGAGAAAAGTAGACGATGTACATTGGTAAATACTCTGTGATCTGCATAACGATCAGCATTTGGGTATCTCTGGCGGTAGAGTCTCGAGGCAGCACTAGCGTTACATTTGCATTCCCCATAAATGAGGTGCATGTTGGCATATTCCTGTGTAGTGTACACAGCCATAGTGCCAATACACAATCACACGTTAGTCCAGTAAAAAGCGAAGGTTGTCGTAGAGAGATCGATACTGTCCAAATCACAAGCAAACAAGTCCAATAAACGAAGCCAAAAGTAGTTAGTACACAAAATAACATGATCGAATACGAAAAGATGCGTAGTAAACGAAGGAGAGTAGCGTACTGATCCTTATTGCGTGTGCCAATACCAAAAAGCGGCGTCACTATCTGTCTCGCTCACACTTTATGGAATGTCTTACTCCGTCTCATTCAAACCACGCAATGGTCTTAAGGAACGCTTTGAGGTCACTAGAATCACTTTTAGTAAAGACAAAGAATTTATTCAAAGCCGACTTTCCTTGAAAAAATATTTTTTTGTACCCGATCTAAGAAATAATGTAATAAGTGTTATACCATTTTAGAATCCTTATTAAATGTGCTAACTTTTAAAATTACTTGCCAGACTTGCGTGGTATAATTTTTTTTCAGGACCGTCAGTTAAAGTAGGGCGAAAAACTGATTTTCAAAACGTGGTTCTGCAAAACATGACCATCTTCTTTCAAGATGGAGCAGTTAGCTCAGATTTTAAGGTTACAAATTACAGAAGTACTATTCACGATGAAATGAGTAAAAAAAAATTGCAAAAAGTAAAGATTTGTAGCAACAGGAAAGTAAAAACTGTTACAGGGTATACATTTTACGAATATTTTTTTTTGCTATAATTTTAAAAATACAAGACAATTTTTTTTTTATATTTTTCTGATAACTGTTATGACCTTACCTATCAGGCGATTTCGGCTTGACGTCGACTTTTGGGACATCCTGTATAAAGAATAATTGAATTAACATTACCATATTCTTAGTTTGGTCTGGTTTAGGGTTTCGTAGATTACGTCTCGGAACCCTTATGTTATCGTCATGTCCGTCGACCGTCTGCGGCTTATCATCCAAACGGTTAGCTATATAACCATCCAAATGCTAGAAAGATGAAACTTTGCATGGATATGTGTATTTACCACGTCGACAAAGTGTCTAAAATAAAATCACGACAAATATTTTTGTTTTTTGGACTACACGTAAAGTGGGTATGATTTTTTTTCTCGCGTCTATCCCATAGTGTAAGGTATCATTAGATAAATATTTTAAAAATATTGAGAGGTTTCTAAGACGATTTTTTTATTTATGTATCCGTTTGTAAAATATGTCCCTCTAAAAGCTAAACGACTGGCTCAAAAAATCTGAAAAAAATGTATGATGGTATAATGACTCATATAACTTTGTTAGCTGAGAAGTTTTAGATGTCTAATACTTATAAAATGAGCTTACTTGGAATATTTCGTACAAAAATAACGAAAATATAATAAGTAAACATGTAAAATATTGGTATATTGGTATAAGTCCGACTCGCACTTGGCCGGTTTTTATTATATTTGTTACTTTTTAAAACTGTCAATTTCGTCGAATGTTTTAATTTTTAGTAAATTATCTAGAAATTATAATTTTACCTTGAACGATGAAAATAGACTATACAAATAAAACATTTAACAAGTCTATTGTAATGTAAATAGTATTTATCTGCTTTATATGTTCTTCACATCTTATGCTGCGTTTCCATGCTTGCCGAGGTTCGGCAAGCCTCCACAAGCACAAGCGTGTAAAGAGGTCGTTTGGCGTGGCTTGCGTGAGCTTGTGGACGCTTGTACCCGGTCCGGTCTAGTGTCGGTTTTTGGACATAGATAAAAGGGCATTTGCGGCAAGCCTTTGCAACGCGTTGGCGCGCGCTTAGTAGCCTCTCACCTGCAGCTGTGATCTCGCGACGAACGCACGTCTAGTTCTGTCTCCAAAATGAGAAAATGAGTTGCGGGTTGATCGAAGAGGGTTTATCGTTTTTGGAATATTACCAGACCGACGCGTATATCTGGAACCCCAAAGACGTTAATCATAGTTTGTATTTAAAATAAATGTATGTTAAACCAAACGTAATAGCCGATACAAGTTCGGTGTCCGCCATGCTTGGATGCTCGTAGCTACACTGACGCATTCACAAGGGTGTAAACGACTTCCAAATGCCAAACGAGATTTGTGGACGCTTGGGGCTTGTGGAGGCTTGCCGAGCATCGGCAAGCATGGAAACGCAGCATAATACTTTAAACGAGACATTCTTGTATATATATATATATATGTATATATAATCGTAATCTCGAAACGGCATGAAATTTATTATGCAGAGAGTTTTGGGGGAGAAAAATTGGTCTAGCTAGGTTTTATCCCTGCGAAACTGCTCATTTTTAAGTTATTAATGTATATATTTTTTCTTTCATCGTGCAAACAATATATCAATAATTTCGACTCTATAATGTCAATCCGATTGGCAGTTTGGTTGATTTTTGCGTTGTTCGGAAATTCGGATTTGGTGGGTTCGAACCCCGGTAAAATATTTTTGTGATTCTCTTTTTTTTAATCTACTAGAGCTTCGAGCAAAGCTCGGTTACCCAGGTACTAAATTAATTTAAGCCATATTTCATCATAATATATTATTATGTAATTATTAATGAAATTACATAATAATATTTCAAGAAGAGATTTAGAAATATATTGTTTTATTATCTACTAATAATTACTACTAATATTAAGGTTTTTGTTATCTGAACAAAATTTAATATTTATGTAAATACTTTTTTTTTTAGAAAAAGGAAAGAAGCCTTCACTTCTACGAGCTATAATAAAATTATACGGACTTAAGTTTATCATAGTTAATACTATATTTGGAATATTTGATACGGCTATTAGGTAAGTTTGCATATTATATTATTAGCATAATTAATTGCAATATATTATGTCGTTGAAAACGTGTTAAGTTGGTTTTAGGGTCAGCTCCATGTCAGCTCACACCCTGGAGCGACGTGGCGCGCACTTTTTAATTCAAAATTTCATTACACGTTTCATTACAAGAGCGGCGCCGCGCAGCGTGCTGCGGCTCGCAAATCAATATCTGTGTGATTTGCGAGCCGCAACTGCAGATTCCGTCTCGATGTGAGCTGACGCTTAAAGATGTAACTACGAGTAACCTGGATTAACATATAAGGTTTGGTAAAATCAATTACGGATATTTTGGGCATATGATCTATTGCTTATGTAAAGACGTTTAGGCAGATAATTAATTTAAAAATTTCGAAAAAAAACAACTTATTAAAATTACATTACGTTCTTTACGGCGCTACGGAGGTTCACCTTGACCTCACACAGCTGATTGAATTGATATAATTTAGGTAAAAACTGCTTTCGATTTGCCTTATACGGCGCAATGTAACTTTATTTAGTATAATATATTTTATTCAAAACTTTTTAATTATTTTTCTGCCTAAAAATGTCTTTACATAATCAGCTGATCATATGCCCAAAATATCCGTAATTGATTTTGCCAATCCAAATAAATATATGTAGTTTAATAGTAGGCACTAAAGGAGCAATTAAGAAAATTTGGATTTTCTCGTCTTTAGATTTTGGATGACTGACATTAATGAGATGTTCTCTGTTGCAGATTATCTACACCATGGTGCCTTGAGGGGCTCATAAAGTATTTTTCTCCTTCACATTCGGGTGTGGAAGCGTATGAAGCTTACTTGTATGCCGCTGGAGTTGTTGGGTAATATTTATGAATCGCTCACGAGTCACGGCTCACGGCTCATCCTAATTAATAATTAAAAATACAAAATTTTGGAATTAATGAATAGAATGGATGTACGTTTCTGTTCTCTTATGCTAAACAAATTTAAATAATATTTAGCAGAAATCTGGACTGTAGACTGGATTAACATATAGAATTACCTGTTACCCGTAACGTAGTGCAATGTTGTTACAAATGTTCTAAACAAAATGAACCAAGTCGCGTACAAAGCTAAGCGTGACATAGTTGGTTGTAATTATAAACAGTTGAAAAGTATAAAATTAGTGTACACGTAAAACATTTTTAGATTATTATTGTATGCCATGCCGTAGTAATTTTCAAAACTTGGAAGAATTGAAAGTGATAATAATTTAATACGCGTGAATCTTGACATTGTCTTATAAAAGTACTCATTACTTTGTCTTATTATTTTCCTTTCACACTAAAGGGAAGTGGGTGGAACAATGTGTAATTCACTGAAATCTTTATCTAGAGTTGGACTGGTGCCAACACCTCTCATTGTAATACTACACACAAATACGTAAACACAAATATAACGTTTGCAAAATCAATTACATAAAATTTGGGCACATGATTGAAAAATGTGTCTTTAATGAAAAAAATCTACGGCGCTGAGGTCATTGACCTAACTGTACAGGACTGTATAAATTCACAGGGGTTCAACCGCCGGCTCAGATTAGACTCGAAGATAGCAAGGTTACACCGATTTGGGCAGAGCCGGGGCGATAATAAAACACTTATTTGAGGAGAACGTTTTTTCACTTTTTCGATTCGCTTACCTGGCTCATGGCAATGCCGTATAGAGAGCCCCGCCCGTACGCCTCTTTCGGGCCGATCTTCCATTTCATTTTTACCTCTACGGCTATTTTCCATAATTTTCCCCATTTTCCATGAGCCAGGTGAAGCAAAACGCGTTGTGTGAAATACTTTATTATCATAACCAGACATATAAACCCTTATATACTAAACATCTTATTCTGTAGAAAAGTTATTTACATTTTAAGGTTCAACTTATATGAAATGTTGTACATTTTTACCACTGTTTTCGTAATAATTTCTTAACCATTTATTATATAACCTTAAGCGCTATACTACACGTTATGTACTACGTTTATTTATATAAATCAAAAGAAGCTACGTTAAAATTAGCTTTAGTTAAAAATATATAATCAAAATAACCCGCACTTGATAAAACACCATTTTAACACTATTTTTCCACACTGATGCCATATAAATCTATACATATAGTCACTGAGTGTTCACTATTCTAGTTTTACGTACCGTTTTAATTACGCATTTATTGTTCACATTAAAATTCACTCATGTTTTTCGTTACGAGGCCGCTGTCCTTAACATCCTCCCCCCGGCGCAGTAGCCAGGGTCTACGCAGCCTCCTCAGGTGACTGCGGGCTCGCCGATCCCGCCGTGGACTGCTCCGGTGACTGCGAGCTGGTCGAGCTCGCTATAGGCTGCTCCGGCGGCGACTGCGGGCCGTCCGCGCCCGCCGCAGACTGCTCCGGCGAATGCGAGCTGTGTGGACTCGCTGCGGGCCGCTCCGGCGACTGCGAGCTGTCCGTGCTCGCTGTAGGCTGCTCCGACGCTCGTTCCGCGCCCGGCGTCGTCCGCTCCGCTCCCGGCTCCGTCTGCTCCGCCAGCGGTCGCAACTGCGACTGCGGCGCCTCCTCCAGCACCGCCAGCTTCGACGTTGGCCTCCGGAACACGCCACTGCGCGTGCGAACGTCCGCACAGCGCACTTGTCCGTCCTGGCCGGGGTAGACTCGGTGCACGACCCCCCGCGGCCACGTATTACGCGGCAGCGTCGGGTCGACCACGACAACCAGGTCCCCTGGTACAAGGACTCGGTTGCTCAGCGGGGCCCCGTAGCGTGGTGTGAGCGTGGGAAGGTATTCCTTCACCCAGCGCCTCCAGAACTCGTCGGCAAGGGCTCGCGCGACCCTCCATGTTTTTTTGTCCGCCGGCACACACGGTCCGACGTACGGCAGTCCGGTGGACGACCCGAGGAGGAAATGATTCGGTGTAATCGCCTCCGGGTCGTTGGGGTCCACCGATACGTGCACAAGCGGTCGAGCGTTCACTGAGTACTCCGCCTCGGCCATCAGTGTCTGGAGTACCTCTTCCCTGGGCGACTTCTCGTTCAGCGTGGCTAGCAGGGCGGTTTTCACCGACCTCACCAGTCTTTCCCAGGCACCTCCTTGACTCGGCGCCCCGGGCGGTGTAAACTTCCACTGCATCCGATGAGTGAGGCCCAGCTGAGCCATAGCCGGCGCCCACTCGGCGTACGCCTGCCGCAGCTCGACGTCCGCGCCTCTAAAATTTGTCCCATTGTCGCTGTACATGACTGCCGGCCATCCTCGCCGCGCAGCCATTCTTCTCATTGCCATCAGTGCAGAGTTCGTCGACAGCGAAGCCACCAGCTCCAGGTGGACCGCCCGCGTCGTCAGACATGTGAAGAGAGCTCCCCACCTCTTCTCGTGACGTCGGCCGATGGTGACCGTCATCGGGCCGAAACAGTCGAGACCACAGTACGAAAATGGTCTCTGGAACGCCCCCAGGCGCTCGGCTGGCAGGTCTCCAGTTGGCGGGGTCCTCGGGTGTGCCCGTCGTAGCCGACAGAACGCACATCGGCTCATGATAGTACGCACCGTCGGCCGCAGCTTCAATATCCAGAATTTCTGCCTGAGGTCGTTCACGACTCTCTCGCGGCTCCCGTGTCCCGCTCTGGCGTGCTCCCTTGCCACCAGTAACCTTGTGAAGCGATGTCTTCCATCCAGGATGATAGGGTTTTTCATTTCGGCCGGCACCTGCGCTGCTTTGATCCTTCCGTCCAGTACGAGCAGCCCGTCCTTGTACACCGGGTTGAGCCGGTACAAGGAGCTCCATCTAGGCACCGTCTTGCCACTTGCCATCTTCTCGATTTCTTGTGCGAAGCTGTCTCGTTGTGATTTTTGATACCACAACCTCTCGGCCCTCTCCAGGTGTCGTACGTCGAGGTGGGCCCGACGATCTCGGCACTTCTCGACGAACAGCAAGACCATCGCCGTGCATCTTACGAGGCGCTCGTAGTTTGAAAAGCGCGTCACATCTGGTAGACAGCTCAGCTCGCTCGCCTCCGTGGTGTGGAAGGCGACGTATTTTTCTTGATTTTCGATTCTAGCGGGACTCTCCGCGGGCCACTCGTTCATCGGCCTGCGCAGGAAGTCCGGCCCCCGGAACCAAGGGTCCTCGTCGCTCTTCGGAACGTAGCCCGTTCTGGTGGCTAAGTCGGCGACGTTGCTCTTCGTGCTCAGCCATCTCCACTGGTGAACGGACGTCAGCTCGGCAATCTCCCCTAGCCGATGCGCGACGTACGGTGTGTATTTGCGGCTGCCGTTCTGTATCCAACACAGAACCACTTGTGCGTCGATCCAGTAGAAAACCGTGTCCGTTTTCCATCTGTGTTCTGCTGCGACTGCGTTTCCCAGCCTCGCTCCGACCAGGGCAGCCTGTAGCTCCATCCTTGGTATTGTCTGTGCCTTCAGCGGCGCCACCTTGGCCTTGGCGGCGGCCAACACGACTCGTACTTCCCCATTTCCTTGCAATCTGCAGTCCGCACGACTCCCCCCGCCGTTCTCTGGGGTTGTGACACCTCCCGCGTGCCACTGGAATCCCGGTCCCGCCCTGCAGATTGTCCGGCTCCCCCCGTTGCAACCCCGGGGTAATGTGACGCCCTCTTTGCGCCACTGGAGCCCCACTTCGAATCGACCTTCTTCCATCCGTTTGGCCGTTCTGCCAAAGAGGTCGATGACTCGCTGCTCTTCTGGTCAGCTTTGCCTTGGACGCTATTCCCCGTGCGTCTGTTTCGAAGTGTTTCTTCACCATTTCCTCCCGTCGTTCGCCTCGGGTCTCGATCGTAGACACGTGCAGGATTTTCTCGTGTTTTTCCTGCTTTGCGAGGCGTCTGGGAATGTTTCCATGGATTACCCAGCCGAGCTTCGTCTTCGAGGCTGCAGGCTGGTTTCTCTTGCCGATCCTCAGCTCCCTAGATACAATGAGCTGCCAGTTGTCCGTGCCGATGAGAAGTTGGGGTTTCTTGTCTTCATAGCATATCTCTTCGTTCTTGAGATCGTGCAGGTGAGCAAGTCGAAACAGTGATTCCGGGACGGACTGAGTAAGTAGGTTCAATCCGGCCACGGTTCTCGCAGTGACGTCATATCTGGTACCGTCGTGACCCCGTACGCCAAGTTGTACGAGTCGGCTTTTTTCTTCCCTTCTCTCGGCATTGATCCCATGCATTCTCAGCACCTTCGGTGGGCCGTCTGCGCCGATAGCCTTCGCGACGTCTTCATCCAGTAGTGTCACTGTCGAGCCCTCGTCGAACAGCGCGAAGATATCCGCTTCGCCCCGTGGACCGACAACTTGAATTCTTCTCATCTTAAGTTTCACCGCACGGTCGGAGGTGACCGATGCGGTAATCACGGCGTCCTCTGTCTGTGGGGCGCCGCCGGACCTGTCTTCGTGCAGCAGCGCATGATGAGGCAAGTTGCAGCCCTTCACGCCGCACGGCTTCGCCCTGCAGTTGTATCTTCTGTGCCTGCTTCGTATGCACCGGAAACACAGCCCTTCCTTTTTGACCGTGTCCCATCTCTTTTGCATGCTCAGTTTCTTGAAAGCAGCGCAGCGAAATAGAGCGAGATCTTCGGCACATATCGGGCACTTCGTTGACTCCTCGCGTATTCTCTTTGGCTGGCTGCGACTCGGCGAATCCCTGCCCTCGTCTGCTATCGCGAAGACTGGCCTTCTCGTCCGGGCTTCGTTCTTGTTAGGAGGTGGACGCAGTGTTTCCTTCTTCGGTGCCGTGCTGAACCCGTAGCGCAGCGCCCTGTCCGCTTCTCTCATTAAGAATTCAGAGAGAAGGACGACATCGGGCTCGTTCCTGAAGCGCGACGTCTCTTCTGCGTAGTCGTACCACTTGCTCTTCTCGTATGGGCTGAGCTTCTCGAGGATGTCTCTCGTGAGCAATGGGTTAAAGAGATACCCGTGCCTCAGCTTCCACAGGATGATTACCATGTTCTGAATCTTCACTGCAAATTGGTTGAGTTCTGCCGCCGAACCTCCGAGCCTCGGTATCTTCTTCAGATCTTCCATCATGCGATCGACCATAACCTCGGGTCGACCGAAGCATTGTTCCAAGGTCTTCATAATTTGTTCAGGCGGCGTCGCGACGCTCAGCAGTGGTGCCACGGCTTCTCTTGCTTCTCCCCGTAGGCAGCTTCTCAGACGAGCTAAGTTCTCGATCGGCTTGAGCTTGTAGAACGCAGTGGTGTCTTCCATGGCTGCTTTGAATGGCAACCATTCAGTGGGAGCGCCCGAGAATATGGGCAACTCCGTAGTGTGGCGCGGCTGGCGTTGGTTCAGCAGTTTATCCAATGTTTCGGCAAGTTGTTCCACTCCATTAGCCCTAGACGTGGGCGGTGTGGGTGAGCGTGGGCGGCGTTGCTGCGGCCACTCGAACCTCGTCTTCTGGGCTCCCTTCGGTGGCATGTCTTCTGGCTTCGGCGTCTCTCTTTCTTCCATTGATGTCGGCTCTTGTCTAGCCTCTTCGGGTTCGGGACCCTGTTCGCTTAGCCAGGCTCGGACACGTTGCTCCACCTGTTCTGATGGCTCGTCGTCGTCGGGGCTGCTACCATCTTCTGCAGCGGCGACGTCAGCGGCGAGCTTCTTCTTTATAAGTTCTGCTTCGATCTGCAGTTCCTTCTTACGAAGAGCGGCGAGTTTCTCCTCCGCCTCGTAATGCATACGCGCGACGACACTTGCTGTCGATCGACGCGATCTAATTGAAATAGCCTTCTTTCTGGCTAGGGTTTGTACTTCCGAGGATGCAGGCGCCTTGCTGGTACCTGGTCTCGGTTTCAAAATAGTTTAAGCAGATCCGCTCTTCCCTCGGTCGGCGGCGGCTGGCTCGTAGCGGCAGCGGACGGCGATCGTGGCGGATCCGGAAATCGACGTGGTTGCTGCTGGTTCTCCTCGGCCCCACTCTGACTTCTTGTTATAACCATCTTCAAATGTTAATCTTCAAATGTTAATCTCAAATGTTAATCTTCAATGTTAATCTTCAATGTTAATCTTCCATAATAATCTTCCTTTTCAAGAATCTTCGGGAAGTTTTTCCGATGAAAAATCTGCGAATCCTTGCTTCCGTTCGCAGCGGTGTATCCTTGTATCCTCGAGTCCGATCTTCTGAGTCCAATCTAATCCCTGGCGTTGATTCCCGTTGATAAATCTTGATAAAGTTTCCAATGTTCTGACTTGAATCTTCAAAAAATTTCTATGTTCAGAACAGCTGACGAAAATTTTCTAAGTCCAGTCTTCCGTAAAAATTTCTATCTTGAATCTTCGGAAATTTTTCTATGTTCAGAACAGCTGTTCAAATTTTTCTAAGTGCCGTCTTCGTTATTTTCAACTTGATATGGACTTCGAATTTTTTCTTCGATCTTGAAATTCGGCTCGCCAAAGGACCACGCACTACTGTACAGGACTGTATAAATTCACAGGGGTTCAACCGCCGGCTCAGATTAGACTCGAAGATAGCAAGGTTACACCGATTTGGGCAGAGCCGGGGCGATAATAAAACACTTATTTGAGGAGAACGTTTTTTCACTTTTTCGATTCGCTTACCTGGCTCATGGCAATGCCGTATAGAGAGCCCCGCCCGTACGCCTCTTTCGGGCCGATCTTCCATTTCATTTTTACCTCTACGGCTATTTTCCATAATTTTCCCCATTTTCCATGAGCCAGGTGAAGCAAAACGCGTTGTGTGAAATACTTTATTATCATAACCAGACATATAAACCCTTATATACTAAACATCTTATTCTGTAGAAAAGTTATTTACATTTTAAGGTTCAACTTATATGAAATGTTGTACATTTTTACCACTGTTTTCGTAATAATTTCTTAACCATTTATTATATAACCTTAAGCGCTATACTACACGTTATGTACTACGTTTATTTATATAAATCAAAAGAAGCTACGTTAAAATTAGCTTTAGTTAAAAATATATAATCAAAATAACCCGCACTTGATAAAACACCATTTTAACACTATTTTTCCACACTGATGCCATATAAATCTATACATATAGTCACTGAGTGTTCACTATTCTAGTTTTACGTACCGTTTTAATTACGCATTTATTGTTCACATTAAAATTCACTCATGTTTTTCGTTACGAGGCCGCTGTCCTTAACATCCTCCCCCCGGCGCAGTAGCCAGGGTCTACGCAGCCTCCTCAGGTGACTGCGGGCTCGCCGATCCCGCCGTGGACTGCTCCGGTGACTGCGAGCTGGTCGAGCTCGCTATAGGCTGCTCCGGCGGCGACTGCGGGCCGTCCGCGCCCGCCGCAGACTGCTCCGGCGAATGCGAGCTGTGTGGACTCGCTGCGGGCCGCTCCGGCGACTGCGAGCTGTCCGTGCTCGCTGTAGGCTGCTCCGACGCTCGTTCCGCGCCCGGCGTCGTCCGCTCCGCTCCCGGCTCCGTCTGCTCCGCCAGCGGTCGCAACTGCGACTGCGGCGCCTCCTCCAGCACCGCCAGCTTCGACGTTGGCCTCCGGAACACGCCACTGCGCGTGCGAACGTCCGCACAGCGCACTTGTCCGTCCTGGCCGGGGTAGACTCGGTGCACGACCCCCCGCGGCCACGTATTACGCGGCAGCGTCGGGTCGACCACGACAACCAGGTCCCCTGGTACAAGGACTCGGTTGCTCAGCGGGGCCCCGTAGCGTGGTGTGAGCGTGGGAAGGTATTCCTTCACCCAGCGCCTCCAGAACTCGTCGGCAAGGGCTCGCGCGACCCTCCATGTTTTTTTGTCCGCCGGCACACACGGTCCGACGTACGGCAGTCCGGTGGACGACCCGAGGAGGAAATGATTCGGTGTAATCGCCTCCGGGTCGTTGGGGTCCACCGATACGTGCACAAGCGGTCGAGCGTTCACTGAGTACTCCGCCTCGGCCATCAGTGTCTGGAGTACCTCTTCCCTGGGCGACTTCTCGTTCAGCGTGGCTAGCAGGGCGGTTTTCACCGACCTCACCAGTCTTTCCCAGGCACCTCCTTGACTCGGCGCCCCGGGCGGTGTAAACTTCCACTGCATCCGATGAGTGAGGCCCAGCTGAGCCATAGCCGGCGCCCACTCGGCGTACGCCTGCCGCAGCTCGACGTCCGCGCCTCTAAAATTTGTCCCATTGTCGCTGTACATGACTGCCGGCCATCCTCGCCGCGCAGCCATTCTTCTCATTGCCATCAGTGCAGAGTTCGTCGACAGCGAAGCCACCAGCTCCAGGTGGACCGCCCGCGTCGTCAGACATGTGAAGAGAGCTCCCCACCTCTTCTCGTGACGTCGGCCGATGGTGACCGTCATCGGGCCGAAACAGTCGAGACCACAGTACGAAAATGGTCTCTGGAACGCCCCCAGGCGCTCGGCTGGCAGGTCTCCAGTTGGCGGGGTCCTCGGGTGTGCCCGTCGTAGCCGACAGAACGCACATCGGCTCATGATAGTACGCACCGTCGGCCGCAGCTTCAATATCCAGAATTTCTGCCTGAGGTCGTTCACGACTCTCTCGCGGCTCCCGTGTCCCGCTCTGGCGTGCTCCCTTGCCACCAGTAACCTTGTGAAGCGATGTCTTCCATCCAGGATGATAGGGTTTTTCATTTCGGCCGGCACCTGCGCTGCTTTGATCCTTCCGTCCAGTACGAGCAGCCCGTCCTTGTACACCGGGTTGAGCCGGTACAAGGAGCTCCATCTAGGCACCGTCTTGCCACTTGCCATCTTCTCGATTTCTTGTGCGAAGCTGTCTCGTTGTGATTTTTGATACCACAACCTCTCGGCCCTCTCCAGGTGTCGTACGTCGAGGTGGGCCCGACGATCTCGGCACTTCTCGACGAACAGCAAGACCATCGCCGTGCATCTTACGAGGCGCTCGTAGTTTGAAAAGCGCGTCACATCTGGTAGA
Source organism: Phengaris alcon alcon (assembly GCA_037179445.1). Lineage (NCBI taxonomy): Eukaryota > Metazoa > Arthropoda > Insecta > Lepidoptera > Lycaenidae > Phengaris > Phengaris alcon. The sequence continues at coordinate 80,507 of JAYRCH010000576.1, forward strand.
CAGCTCAGCTCGCTCGCCTCCGTGGTGTGGAAGGCGACGTATTTTTCTTGATTTTCGATTCTAGCGGGACTCTCCGCGGGCCACTCGTTCATCGGCCTGCGCAGGAAGTCCGGCCCCCGGAACCAAGGGTCCTCGTCGCTCTTCGGAACGTAGCCCGTTCTGGTGGCTAAGTCGGCGACGTTGCTCTTCGTGCTCAGCCATCTCCACTGGTGAACGGACGTCAGCTCGGCAATCTCCCCTAGCCGATGCGCGACGTACGGTGTGTATTTGCGGCTGCCGTTCTGTATCCAACACAGAACCACTTGTGCGTCGATCCAGTAGAAAACCGTGTCCGTTTTCCATCTGTGTTCTGCTGCGACTGCGTTTCCCAGCCTCGCTCCGACCAGGGCAGCCTGTAGCTCCATCCTTGGTATTGTCTGTGCCTTCAGCGGCGCCACCTTGGCCTTGGCGGCGGCCAACACGACTCGTACTTCCCCATTTCCTTGCAATCTGCAGTCCGCACGACTCCCCCCGCCGTTCTCTGGGGTTGTGACACCTCCCGCGTGCCACTGGAATCCCGGTCCCGCCCTGCAGATTGTCCGGCTCCCCCCGTTGCAACCCCGGGGTAATGTGACGCCCTCTTTGCGCCACTGGAGCCCCACTTCGAATCGACCTTCTTCCATCCGTTTGGCCGTTCTGCCAAAGAGGTCGATGACTCGCTGCTCTTCTGGTCAGCTTTGCCTTGGACGCTATTCCCCGTGCGTCTGTTTCGAAGTGTTTCTTCACCATTTCCTCCCGTCGTCCGCCTCGGGTCTCGATCGTAGACACGTGCAGGATTTTCTCGTGTTTTTCCTGCTTTGCGAGGCGTCTGGGAATGTTTCCATGGATTACCCAGCCGAGCTTCGTCTTCGAGGCTGCAGGCTGGTTTCTCTTGCCGATCCTCAGCTCCCTAGATACAATGAGCTGCCAGTTGTCCGTGCCGATGAGAAGTTGGGGTTTCTTGTCTTCATAGCATATCTCTTCGTTCTTGAGATCGTGCAGGTGAGCAAGTCGAAACAGTGATTCCGGGACGGACTGAGTAAGTAGGTTCAATCCGGCCACGGTTCTCGCAGTGACGTCATATCTGGTACCGTCGTGACCCCGTACGCCAAGTTGTACGAGTCGGCTTTTTTCTTCCCTTCTCTCGGCATTGATCCCATGCATTCTCAGCACCTTCGGTGGGCCGTCTGCGCCGATAGCCTTCGCGACGTCTTCATCCAGTAGTGTCACTGTCGAGCCCTCGTCGAACAGCGCGAAGATATCCGCTTCGCCCCGTGGACCGACAACTTGAATTCTTCTCATCTTAAGTTTCACCGCACGGTCGGAGGTGACCGATGCGGTAATCACGGCGTCCTCTGTCTGTGGGGCGCCGCCGGACCTGTCTTCGTGCAGCAGCGCATGATGAGGCAAGTTGCAGCCCTTCACGCCGCACGGCTTCGCCCTGCAGTTGTATCTTCTGTGCCTGCTTCGTATGCACCGGAAACACAGCCCTTCCTTTTTGACCGTGTCCCATCTCTTTTGCATGCTCAGTTTCTTGAAAGCAGCGCAGCGAAATAGAGCGAGATCTTCGGCACATATCGGGCACTTCGTTGACTCCTCGCGTATTCTCTTTGGCTGGCTGCGACTCGGCGAATCCCTGCCCTCGTCTGCTATCGCGAAGACTGGCCTTCTCGTCCGGGCTTCGTTCTTGTTAGGAGGTGGACGCAGTGTTTCCTTCTTCGGTGCCGTGCTGAACCCGTAGCGCAGCGCCCTGTCCGCTTCTCTCATTAAGAATTCAGAGAGAAGGACGACATCGGGCTCGTTCCTGAAGCGCGACGTCTCTTCTGCGTAGTCGTACCACTTGCTCTTCTCGTATGGGCTGAGCTTCTCGAGGATGTCTCTCGTGAGCAATGGGTTAAAGAGATACCCGTGCCTCAGCTTCCACAGGATGATTACCATGTTCTGAATCTTCACTGCAAATTGGTTGAGTTCTGCCGCCGAACCTCCGAGCCTCGGTATCTTCTTCAGATCTTCCATCATGCGATCGACCATAACCTCGGGTCGACCGAAGCATTGTTCCAAGGTCTTCATAATTTGTTCAGGCGGCGTCGCGACGCTCAGCAGTGGTGCCACGGCTTCTCTTGCTTCTCCCCGTAGGCAGCTTCTCAGACGAGCTAAGTTCTCGATCGGCTTGAGCTTGTAGAACGCAGTGGTGTCTTCCATGGCTGCTTTGAATGGCAACCATTCAGTGGGAGCGCCCGAGAATATGGGCAACTCCGTAGTGTGGCGCGGCTGGCGTTGGTTCAGCAGTTTATCCAATGTTTCGGCAAGTTGTTCCACTCCATTAGCCCTAGACGTGGGCGGTGTGGGTGAGCGTGGGCGGCGTTGCTGCGGCCACTCGAACCTCGTCTTCTGGGCTCCCTTCGGTGGCATGTCTTCTGGCTTCGGCGTCTCTCTTTCTTCCATTGATGTCGGCTCTTGTCTAGCCTCTTCGGGTTCGGGACCCTGTTCGCTTAGCCAGGCTCGGACACGTTGCTCCACCTGTTCTGATGGCTCGTCGTCGTCGGGGCTGCTACCATCTTCTGCAGCGGCGACGTCAGCGGCGAGCTTCTTCTTTATAAGTTCTGCTTCGATCTGCAGTTCCTTCTTACGAAGAGCGGCGAGTTTCTCCTCCGCCTCGTAATGCATACGCGCGACGACACTTGCTGTCGATCGACGCGATCTAATTGAAATAGCCTTCTTTCTGGCTAGGGTTTGTACTTCCGAGGATGCAGGCGCCTTGCTGGTACCTGGTCTCGGTTTCAAAATAGTTTAAGCAGATCCGCTCTTCCCTCGGTCGGCGGCGGCTGGCTCGTAGCGGCAGCGGACGGCGATCGTGGCGGATCCGGAAATCGACGTGGTTGCTGCTGGTTCTCCTCGGCCCCACTCTGACTTCTTGTTATAACCATCTTCAAATGTTAATCTTCAAATGTTAATCTCAAATGTTAATCTTCAATGTTAATCTTCAATGTTAATCTTCCATAATAATCTTCCTTTTCAAGAATCTTCGGGAAGTTTTTCCGATGAAAAATCTGCGAATCCTTGCTTCCGTTCGCAGCGGTGTATCCTTGTATCCTCGAGTCCGATCTTCTGAGTCCAATCTAATCCCTGGCGTTGATTCCCGTTGATAAATCTTGATAAAGTTTCCAATGTTCTGACTTGAATCTTCAAAAAATTTCTATGTTCAGAACAGCTGACGAAAATTTTCTAAGTCCAGTCTTCCGTAAAAATTTCTATCTTGAATCTTCGGAAATTTTTCTATGTTCAGAACAGCTGTTCAAATTTTTCTAAGTGCCGTCTTCGTTATTTTCAACTTGATATGGACTTCGAATTTTTTCTTCGATCTTGAAATTCGGCTCGCCAAAGGACCACGCACTACTGTACAGGACTGTATAAATTCACAGGGGTTCAACCGCCGGCTCAGATTAGACTCGAAGATAGCAAGGTTACACCGATTTGGGCAGAGCCGGGGCGATAATAAAACACTTATTTGAGGAGAACGTTTTTTCACTTTTTCGATTCGCTTACCTGGCTCATGGCAATGCCGTATAGAGAGCCCCGCCCGTACGCCTCTTTCGGGCCGATCTTCCATTTCATTTTTACCTCTCTATACGGCTATTTTCCATAATTTTCCCCATTTTCCATGAGCCAGGTAAAGCAAAACGCGTTGTGTGAAATACTTTATTATCATAACCAGACATATAAACCCTTATATACTAAACATCTTATTCTGTAGAAAAGTTATTTACATTTTAAGGTTCAACTTATATGAAATGTTGTACATTTTTACCACTGTTTTCGTAATAATTTCTTAACCATTTATTATATAACCTTAAGCGCTATACTACACGTTATGTACTACGTTTATTTATATAAATCAAAAGAAGCTACGTTAAAATTAGCTTTAGTTAAAAATATATAATCAAAATAACCCGCACTTGATAAAACACCATTTTAACACTATTTTTCCACACTGATGCCATATAAATCTATACATATAGTCACTGAGTGTTGACATTCTAGTTTTACGTACCGTTTTAATTACGCATTTATTGTTCACATTAAAATTCACTCATGTTTTTCGTTACGAGGCCGCTGTCCTTAACACTAACACTGGTCACACAGCTGATATCAAATATTTTTTTAACTAAAAACGGACGTTTTGTAATCAGCTGTCACGGGGTCAATGACCTCAGCGACGCAGATTAGTTTCGTTACTAGAATGTGTACAGTTTTTTCGAGTTTCAATTATATTTTTCTGATTTAACGTCTTGACATAAGCATTAAATTATGTGCCCAAAGTTTCTGTAATTAATTTTACAAAACGTTACACAACAATACACAGAATAGAGTACCAACATTGTTCGCGGTAGGCACTGATTCACAGTATTCACATTACACTTTTAATTGTTTACTGATAAATATAATAATATGGAAAAATGTGGGAATTTCAAGAGGTGTAGATTGATCAACAAGTTTTGATGTGTTGTAACAAAACCAATATATTTATCGACGACCTCTGTGGCTCAGTGGTAGAGCACGTCAGTGCTCAAGCCGGAGGTCGCGGGTTCGAATAACCAAGATCAGAATCAGGAACATTAAAGTTTTCTATGTTCCTGGGTCATGGATGTGTATTAAATATATCAATGACCTCACAGCTAATTTCAAAATAATTTTAATAATATCAATCAACAAAATTTAACAATTTCAATCCATTGAAATCAGCTGTGTGAGGTCAATTAACTTTTCAGCCCAGTAGACTCATACATACTATATTTTTTCAATATTTTTTTCTGGCTAAAAGATGTTAGGTAGCAAATATTTTCCCAAAGTTTCTATAATAAATTTTACTTTTGTACAATTTATATATATTTATAAGTTATATAAACAAATAATTGTTAACAGTTTCATGGCGGTGAGTGCGGTCATGGTACACCCAGCGTTGCTGGTGTTGCTGGAGACTAGTATGAAGATAAAAGCCGCCTGTTCCTCGCTCATATATAGAAAGGTAAAATTCATCATAATCTCATACGTTATGTCTCACCATTCATCGTATCTCAATAGAAAGAGGATTAGACTAGTTTTAACTTAGCTAAACTAATCAATAGGGAATATGCATCTATTATCATTTATTGTTATATTATACTTGTTACACAGTTTCTCTAAAATCCTAAACATTAACATATATCCGTCCTCATCACATTGTGGTGGAATATACACTACGCGACAGGTGAATAAATTTTATTTTGCTTATAAACAGTAGCGCTTATCAACTCTATTGAATAATATATAATAATAATTTATAGTTGTTTATATCAATACCATCTGGTAATAGGCTACTTGACCTTGTTTTAATTTATGTCCTAAACGCTTCATAATTGTTTCATTACACCGAAAAAAATAATATAACATTATTTAGTAACCTAAAAACCTACAAAAAATATTTTAAAAATACACTTTTTAAAAACCGCCGAAAAAGTATTCGCCGTGTTGGTTGATAGATTATCTGTGCTGTGAATGAACTATTTATTTACAGAAACGATCCGTTTCACTACTACATGTGTTTAGTGTGTTTGTGTCGTCACATCCTTGCCGGAAGTTACTTGGAGGTGTTTTCATCAGTAGAAATTAAAAAACATAAATACATATTTTTAAATCAACTTTATTTATCAATCTTAAGTTTTTAATTTATGTTATCGCTAGAATACGTTTTCCTAAGCCAAGTATTAAAGGAAATACTCATTCAATGTATGAAATTAAATATGAGTCAAGTAGCCTATTTTACCTGTCGCAGTTCAAACCTCGGTGTGGCCACGAGAAGCACGCCGCCATGTTTCCGCCCATCTTCTCGATCAAATCGCAATAATATTCGGTGTCCCTGTAATATAAGCTCTGCGTCATATATATACTCATTGCAGCCGGTTTCCGTGATCGCAAAGAAATCCGAAGCTGAAGATTCCAAAAGAGATTTCCAAGAGAGAAATTTCGACTTCTTCGTTCTCAGCCCTCTTACATTTTGGTAAAAAATGTTTACTGTTTTACGGGGTTTTTGCTTATGCTCGTGTTGAATTTGGGGTTGAGCGTCGAAAAGTGTCCATTCGCTAAATCCTGCATTTAGTCACACATCCGAATTACACAGTTTATTAAATTTATTTTCAATTACTCCTATTTTACAAGATGCATATTCTCATTCATTTTTAGGTTTTAGTTTCTCAATGCTTATTTTTAAATATTTTCCTAGTATTTCCTTTATGTATTTTAATAAGTTCTCATCAGATGTGGCTTTATCTAATCTCCATACATGCAAGTATTTCCTACGTTCAATCGCTTTTAATAGACATTACCACGTTATTTTTAATGATACCCAAAAACTGATTTTACCACTCGGTTTATCAAACAAAATAGATCTATTTTAATAAACTAAAGGTCATCCTGTGATCGAAATTCGACCATAATTCATGGTTTAATTTTAAAGTTTCAATTTTTTTTAGGTGTTTTGCCTCTTAGATACGCAATAAAAATATGTAAATGTTGTTTATGGATTGTGAAAGGAAGATTGACACTAATTGACAATTAGGTTTTTGAAAAAAAAAATGTTTTTTTTATGTATTTTAAAACTATTATTAATAATATTGATATATTATTTAATGCAAAAACTTAAAAAAAAATTTTTTTCAATTAATTATAAACAATCAAAAATTGATGAAATTTAAATAAAAATCACGTGACTATAAACGCGCCATGATTGGTCACCATAGTTGTGACGTCATAATGTTATAGCTATTTAATAACAGTACAGCATTTACGGCTATTACACGTGACTAGACAATAATATTGAAAATTTATTGCTAAAATACGAGTTGTTAGTAGGTTCCGATTAGCTATGTGTGATAAAGGATTTATTAAGGCAAAGTCTGATAATATTCCTGATGTTAATATATTTATGATAACCGATTTTTAAAAAAATGACGTTCTGTTTAATTCTGCTGAAGTTCGAGCTGCCAAGGCTTGATGCCTTAAGTACTACTAACTAACTGGTAAGTCTGTTAAAAAATAATATAATAAATGAAAATATTTAAGTATTTATTCTCCATTACATTAAATATAATTATTTATTTCATAAATTGTAGAGTATCGCGTGAGAGTTACGGCGACAAAGCTATAGGTTATGTTCAACTAAGTCGTAAAAATAATATTTGTATTGTAAAAGGACGGGTATGTCCAGAACACCGAGTTCGGAGTAAAGCTTATTCAGTTACTTTAACTATTAATGAAAAGTCAAGAAAAACTCAGGATGTTCAAAACAAGAACGATAACTTTTGAGGTTCGACATTTTTAATATAAATTTAAATATTTAACAATGACAACAAAATTAAATAGATCAAAACACTGTATTTATTATTTTTCTATCAACTGCAATGAGTGAAAACTAACATTATGACGTCACACGCGCTCGGGTTTGTTCGGGAGTTGTCGGCGTGTATCGGTACTGGATTAAAAAAATAATTTTTATTTTGAAATAACTTTTGAATTATTGCGAAAAAAAAATAGTTTTGTTATAAAACTTATATACGATATTTCCATTTATCACAACAAAAAAACCAATTGTGTCAAACCTACTGTAATATATACAAAAATGCTAGTGCGAGTGAGGTAGTGTGTGTTGTTAATAATTTTATAAATTGAATGTATTCCTAAGCGTTATTTTTGAAAATATTAGCTTTCGACAGACCTTCCTCCACTTAAACTTTAAATGTGCCAACTTTCATACTGATCCGTATGCACAATTCTCGTAAAACCGTACTTGAAATGTTTGCTACACGTATTAATATAATGATAAAAAAATACGTGCATATTCCTTATTAATGCCCGGTTCTCGGGTAAATTTGTTGGTAGTTTATTTATTAGCTCAAGTAACAATATAAAATAAGTTTGACTTACCTGGCCATTGTGAATTGTTATGAATTCTATAACTCATAATTGATATTGCTATTTGCTACTGATAGATGGTGCTGACACAGAACGGAACTTTACACAAAATGATTATTTTTCGTAGTTAAAATGGTTTAAAGCCTAAAAATAAACCATATATTACACTCCCAAAGTAAGACATATTTTTTCATAAAACTAGCCGAATTTTAACAAAACAAAATAACTTTATCGTTGAATTTGGATAATTATTCTAGTGACCAGATGGATCTTTTAGGATTCTTTAGGGAAGAGTTAAACTTGGTTTGTTTTGCGTTTATGTAAAATATACAGAAACTAGGCATAAGTTAGGCATAATATGTAACAGGAAGAATAGTTGTTTTGATTTTAATTGTAATTTATTGTTCAATTATATATTAATAAGCAATTTACCGCTTGTTAGGGAATACGTAGGTGCACTCATTCTCTTAGAAGACTGGCTGCTATTTGTATTATATTGACGGAAAACTGAGTAATTAATACCATTTATTCAATAAATTAATTAATCAAATCATTTATAATAATAAAGGTGCTGTTCACTTAAATAGTTATTTCCGCTTCCGACTGTCCTACTTACGTAACAAAAAAAACTTATAAGTACTTACAACTAAAACTTTTCTGGTATTTAAAAAATGATTAATACTTGTGGATTTTAAATGGCATTTTCTTTAAACATGAAGGTTGATTAGAAAGAAATACATAATGTTAAAAACATTGTTTCAGCTTCTTCGGTTAGACCTAGCAGCGGGAGGGAAAGCCTCAGAAGGGTTGACCGGTCAAGTGGTGAACCTGTTGACCACAGACATGCAGAGGTTCGACATGGCAAGTTTGTTCCTCATGGACCTCGTGCGAACACCCATAGAGAGCGCCTTCACAGTGTATCTCATGTACAGACAGATCGGCGTGTCTACGTTCATAGGAGTAGCGTTTCTACTGCTGTTCATACCGCTGCAAGGTACGTGCTGTCTATGTTCCTCGCATGTAAATAGTTTTGCTGTCTCGCTTACATTGGATGCCTTAGATAATCTAGTAGACGCCCATAGAGTGCGCCGTCACAGTGTACCTCATGTACAGACAGATCGGCGTGTCTACGTTCATAGGAGTAGCGTGTCTACTGCTGTTCATACCGCTGCAAGGTACGTGCTGTCTATGTTCCTCGCATGTAAATAGTTTCGCTGTCTCGCTTACATTGGATGCCTTAGATAATCTAGTAGACGCCCATAGAGTGCGCCGTCACAGTGTACCTCATGTACAGACAGATCGGCGTGTCTACGTTCATAGGAGTAGCGTTTCTACTGCTGTTCATACCGCTGCAAGGTACGTGCTGTCTATGTTCCTCGCATGTAAATAGTTTCGCTGTCTCGCTTACATTGGATGCCTTAGATAATCTAGTAGACGCCCATAGAGAGCGCCGTCACAGTGTACCTCATGTACAGATAGATCGGCGTGTCTACGTTCATAGGAGTAGCATTTCTACTGCTGTTCATACCGCTGCAAGGTACGTGCTGTCTATGTTCCTCGCATGTAAATAGTTTCGCTGTCTCGCTTACATTGGATGCCTTAGATAATCTAGTAGACGCCCATAGAGTGCGCCGTCACAGTGTACCTCATTTACAGACAGATCGGCGTGTCTACGTTCATAGGAGTAGCGTTTCTACTGCTGTTCATACCGCTGCAAGGTACGTGCTGTCTATGTTCCTCGCATGTAAATAGTTTCGCTGTCTCGCTTACATTGGATGCCTTAGATAATCTAGTAGACGCCCATAGAGAGCGCCGTCACAGTGTACCTCATGTACAGATAGATCGGCGTGTCTACGTTCATAGGAGTAGCGTTTCTACTGCTGTTCATACCGCTGCAAGGTACGTGCTGTCTATGTTCCTCGCATGTAAATAGTTTCGCTGTCTCGCTTACATTGGATGCCTTAGATAATCTAGTAGACGCCCATAGAGAGCGCCGTCACAGTGTACCTCATGTACAGATAGATCGGCGTGTCTACGTTCATAGGAGTAGCGTTTCTACTGCTGTTCATACCGCTGCAAGGTACGTGCTGTCTATGTTCCTCGCATGTAAATAGTCTCGCTTACTGTGTACTTAATGTACAGATAGATTGGAGTCTCCACGTTCATGGGAGTAGCGTGTCTACTGCTGTCCATACCGCTACAAGGTACGTGCTGTCTCTGTCTATCGTATGTATAATGATATCATTGTCTCTCTTACGCCTTCCGCCAAAGCGGCAGCACCTCTTAAAAACCTATAACATTGTCACATTTTTCCCATTAAAAAGAATGCTGGAAGGACAAATGGGGACATTTTATAAACTAAAGGCTTAACCAGCCTTTAGTTTATAGTTATAATAGTTTAGTTAACATAGCTATTTTGTTTGCAGGTTACCTAGGTAAAATATCAAGTAGGCTACGGCGGCTAACAGCGGTCCGGACGGACAACCGGATCCGGCTGATGAACGAAGTTGTACAGAGTATAGAGGCCATCAAGATGAACGTTTGGGAGGAAGCCTTTGCCAAGATCATTGGGAAAGCCAGAAGGTAGGCTAGTTTAATAATCAAATCGAATCGAAATGCATATGTGAGTTTAAGAACTCTCACAGAGAGATTGACAATCTTACAGAAAAATACACCGACAGACAGACACGTCAGGCTTTTCAAAAAATAACCTTCATTTTGTGTCATTGAAAAGTTCAAAATTTAGTTCGCCATCTATAAAAAGTATACATGTGATTATAATATTACAGAAAAGAAATGAACACAATAAAAAAGATGTCGTGGCTGCGGGCGGTGATGATATCGTGCGTGAAGCTCAACACCAAAGTGGCCATCTTCCTCAGCATCATCTCCTACATCTCCTTCGGGAACGAGCTCACCGCCGCCAAGGTAACTGTAGTACAGTCACGAGCACTGACATACATCGTGCATGAAGCTCAACACCAAAGTGGCCATCTTCCTCAGCATCATCTCCTACATCTCCTTCGGGAACGAGCTCACCGCCGCCAAGGTAACTGTAGTACAGTCACGAGCACCAGGGGCGTGCGCTCCTTGTAGGCAGAAATGTAGTGCTTTACTTGTCATTCACAGATATTTTAAAAAACCGTTCGTACGTTTTAGATGACTTTAATTAATAGTAAATATATTAATTAAAAAAATATAATAACTTTAAAACGCCTAATATTTTATACATAGCAACTTATGCGGTTGCTTTGTGCAGGACAAATCATCGCATGTATGTGTAATTTTCATACTTCGCAAACGCACACACCCATGAATATCGACATGATTATATAGCGGTAACTCATGCGGCAGGCGATGGCCTTCGGCTTCGGTTCGGCCACAGAGATAATAATATACTACGTACAACAAAGGGACAATCCCATTGGTCGATTTGACCCCACACTAAGTCGCGCGGCGCGGGCATCCGTGGCGCGAGCTTGGTACTACAACGAGTTCTATGATTGTCAGTATAATGTTATTTACTAAGAAAACTTACTAGATGGCACTTTACGTGGAAATTATAAATGGCACTATTTTCAGAGAACGAACATAAGCAAACATAACTAAGTATATTATTATATACGTACTAACGTAGTATATTATTATCTCTGTGCTATAAAGATAAATTGTTAAATAAGCGCCCATAGCGCCGCCTGCGCGTCGTCGTTTTAACTAGGCCGCCATCTATCGTGAATTGACGATATTTAATTTGAAGAGTCCCGTAGTGCCGATGTACTTTATCAATTCAATTTTAAAAAAAGAGGGCGTTGTATGAATAAAATATTGTTATAAATTCATATTTTATTCAGTAATCATTGAAAATTTTGAAGAATAAAACTAAATAAATCACTGACGTAAAACAAAACAAGTTACATGGCGGTTTAATTGTGCTTTTAATGTGATTTACTTTTCCATGGTTTACAATGCTTACTCGTAGCGACATCTTTACGTACTGAGCATGTACTTCATTTTCCAATATATGAAACTGACCAGACATGGTTCGCCTATCCGATCGCTTCCGAAAACCGCCGAACTGGCTTGTCGGAAATTATTCGTTGCCTATAATCCGAGTAAAAATAATAAGCCGCGAATCTAATAAATCGACGTATGCACATTATGAATTTTTGTTTAGTAAGGTTTTATTTGTTTAAATAGAAGAAACGTTTTGTGTTTCGCGGGGGCCATATTGCATATTTCATGTGATAAGCATTGTTTACAATTTAATCGCTCCTGTTTATTTATAGTTTTCTTAAAAGATTTTTCATTTTAACATTTGAAAGTGTGTACATTTAACAGTTTCTTACTGAGTTTCTATAATAATTGTAGTGATTTGCTTTTACTAGTGCGTTTGTTGATTTTTTAAATGTTATTTGATTGTGAGGTTTGCGTTGATAATGTGTGTTTATTAAAAATTAAAAATAACAAGTTCTCACAATTGTCATTCAGTGAAAAGATTCAAATTCTGTCTAAAGGTAGGTGTGTACCCGAGTTACAACAATTAAACCAGCAAAAAAATTATGTAACTCGAAAATTTCATGTTAAAAGTTATGAAACGTATAACTGGCTGTGTGGTTGTGTACACACGATTAAATTATATTGTTTTCCTTGCATATTATTTAGTAATTTACATCGGGATATAGTAATCTCAAGTAACCGGAACCTTGAACATGTGAAAATTGAAGCTGACTGACTGGTGAGTAGTTATAATATTTTAAAATATGCTTATTATTTTGATTATTAGAATTTCTTCCGCCGCGACGATCGATCGCTGTTTTGTCTGCGTTGCCGTAGAAGATGTACATGAATAGTACATCTAAGACTTGCTTTGTTGGCATGGTTTCGACTTAGAGATCCGTCGCTTGGCTGTGCTAAAGCTATGCTAAAAATCTATAAACGAAAAAGTTTTTGTGACCGAGTACTTCGCCGCATACCCAGTGTCATAATCCTGTGCACGCCACAGACGAGCACTGACATACATCGTGCGTGAAGCTCAACACCAAAGTGGCCATCTTCCTCAGCATCATCTCCTACATCTCCTTCGAGAACGAGCTCACCGCCGCCAAGGTAACTGTAGTACAGTCACGAGCACTGACATACATCGTGCGTGAAGCTCAACACCAAAGTGGCCATCTTCTTCAGCATCATCTCCTACATCTCCTTCGGGAACGAGCTCACCGCCGCCGAGGTAACTGTAGTACAGTCACGAGCACTGACATACGTCGTGCGTGAAGCTCAACACCAAAGTGGCCATCTTCCTCAGCATCATCTCCTACATCTCCTTCGGGAACGAGCTCACCGCCGCCGAGGTAACTGTAGTACAGTCACGAGCACTGACATACATCGTGCGTGAAGCTCAACACCAAAGTGGCCATCTTCCTCAGCGTCATCTACTACATCTCCTTTGGGAACGAGGTCACCGCCGCCGAGGTAACTGTAGTACAGTCACGAGCACTGCCATACATCGTGCATGAAGCTCAACACCAAAGTGGCCATCTTCCTCAGCATCATCTCCTACATCTCCTTCGGGAACGAGCTCACCTCCGCCGAGGTAACTGTAGTACAGTCACGAGCACTGACATACATCGTGCGTGAAGCTCAACACCAAAGTGGCCTCATCTCAAATCTTCCTCAGCATCATTTAACTTAGAACAAGACAAACTAAGCTTCTTCTTCACATTACAGGTATTCGTCATATTCTCCTACTACGACATCTTGAAGTATACCCTGGTGGACTTCCTTCCCCTGTCTATCGCGTTCACATTAGAAGCTTATGTGAGTGTGAAGAGGGTACAAGAGTTCCTGCTATTACCAGAACTGGAGAACCAAGATGGCGTTGACTTGGTGGAAATAGACTCTAGTGAACCTAAGAGAGTTTTCGAGAAGATTGAGAATGGGTAAGTTTTGAGAGCCTAGTCTATCAACTAATAAAAAAAACTTATACAGATACTTGCAGTTCGTGATATAAAATGTTGGCTTAATCCAGGTCCATAATATAAACTTTCCGTGTGATAAATTTCATTAAAATCCGTTGAGACCTTAGAGCATTAATCCAACCGGAGTAGCCATTGTCAAGCGTTCCCCGCTGCCAAAGGTACGAGACCGCCGGTCATACCGGTTATATAAAACTAGTTACCGCGCGTTATAAACGTATTCGGCAAATCACAGTGAGGCGGGACGAACCGGAGCTAAAAATGCCGAATTGCTGTGTTTTTTACTGTATAAAAAGATCGGAATCTTCTGATAAACAAAAGGACAACGTTACTTTCCATCTGTAAGTATTATTTTGTCTAAATATTAACAAATAATTCAATAAATAAGCAAAAATCCAAAACAAAAATCTCGGTCAATAAGTGTTGCCACTGAATCGTACTAGTTCCTAACTTAGGGTAATACGAGGGCGGCACTGAAAATTTCGGGAATCAAGGAAGTGACACAACATTACTATTTAAAAATGTATTTATTGCTTTTTGAAGTATTCTCCGCGAAATTTGACACATTTTTCCATACGATGGAACCAATCATTGAAGCAACCATTCCATTCGAAAGTTGGGGTCTCCAAAATTGCCGTTTTGTAGGCGTCCACAGCTTCTTCAGGTGATGAAAATCTCTGACCACGCAATTTATTCTTTATTTTAGGGAAAGCATAGAAATCATTAGGGCTTAGGTCGGGGCTGTACGGCGGATGGTCTAATAATTCTATGATTTCTTGCTCTAAAAACTCTTTTGTTCTGTGCGCGGTGTGAGAACTCGCATTGTCGTGATGGAGGATGTTGCGGCGGTTGCAGTTCTCTTTACGGAGTTCAGAAACGACCTGTGGCAAACAAATGTTAGCATACCATTCTGCATTAACCGTTCTTTGTCCCTCAAGAGGAATAGTCGCAACATGGCCGGTTTTGGAGACAAACGTGGCCACCATTTTTTTTGCAACACCGTGAACGAACAATTTTTGTTGGCTTTAACTCATTTTCGAACACTCAAACTCGTGACTGGTTTTTTGTTTCGGGTTCGTACGCGTATATCCAGGATTCGTCACCTGATACGATGTTGTATACAGCATTTGAGGATCCTGCGTGGAATCTTTTGAGAGTTCTGACGCACCAAGTAACGCGAGCCGCTTCTTGCTCTTCACAGAGCAAATGCGGTATCCATCGGGAAAACAACTTTTTTACACCTAATTGTTCATGCAAGATTATTTGTATTTGACTCATGCCAATGTCTAAAATTGCCTGAATTTCGCGGTATGTCACATGTCGATCTTCCTCAATCAGCTTACGCACAGCATCAACGTTTTCTTGGGTGACTGCAGTTTTTGGACGACCTTGACGGGTATCATCACTGAGCTTGACACGTCCACGTTGAAATTCAGCAAACCAGCGATAAATTGTGGTTTTGTATGGGGCTTCATCACCAAATGCAGAAATCATCCGGTCAACACACACTTTTTGTGTTAAACCACTTCGAAAGTCATAATAAATCATCGCTCTAGAATTTTCTCGTGTCAATTCCCTTTTTTCAACGACTAAACAAGTTTGACAAGACCTTGTGACAAGACCGAGAATCTTTTTTTAAATAAATAAACGGTATTCAATTTTTAAAACCAAGGAGTTTTAAATTAAAAAGATTTTAATATGACAGGAACAGTGGAAATATTCCATTCCCGATACTTTTAGTGCAGCCCTCGTATAATAAATATTTAAAAGTAGGTAGTAATTTATAAAAACTTCTATTTCATACTCGTTCTTGTTATTACTGTTTCAAAATGAAGAAACATAACTAATTAATTAGTATACTATTTGCAATTTTGTTTTTCTTCATTATATTATGTCACTGAACACATTAAAAATTTGCAAATATTAAAAAATAATTATTCATTATATTACATTATCAAACTTTTGTACAATGAGCTATATTCTCTGTAAAAAGTACTTATTACTAGGATATAACATAATAATGAATGAATTAAAATAACTAAATTACTATCTTAACTATAGATATATATAAAGGACTATAGGTAAAAAACTGAATCTAGGTCGGAGGCTGCGGCTAGAGTACCCTAAGGCTGGCAGCATTGCCTCGCCGTATGGCTAAACTGATACGTTGGCCGAGGTAAGCGCCAGCCTTAGTTTTGTCGACCAGTCTTTTGGTCAAATCCCTAAAAAGATACCTCAATCTGGACCCATAGTTTCGACTCCAAAAGGCAGAAAAATGTAACCATCACCGATAGATCCATATTTTTTTGTTGGTCTCGGTGAGTGCAGCTGCTGCCCCCGCCACCCTTGCAGTGGCCGCTACGTGTGACGCCGCCAGCGTATCTACGCAGGTAGCATCCCACACCAGCGGCCTCCTACGGCTGCACGGAAGTAGTCTGCCGTCTCGTGCGATACCGTTCGGCTCAAATGTGGCCGGCACGTTGACGGTGGCAAGAGCCCTGCAGATGACGTCATTTATGGAGGCACGGCGGGACTGGCGGCCGGCACTGCGGCGGCAGGACAGTCCATGGTGTCATTGGCGGTCCACCGTGGTACCACAATGGCAGCGATGGGGCTCGTTAGTGGCGGTTCCTAAACGCAGACTGACTGATAGTGTGAAGGTGTGGTTATCCAACACAGTTCCGATATTGAATGACGGGAGTGCCTGGAGTCAGTACCCCGATTCCGGCTCAGTGGACGCTAAGAGACGGGCGCGATCAGCAGGGCATGAGCAATTTAACAGGTCCGATTGTGCCAAATTAAGAAGGGTTTGAATGTTGGGATGGACTGGAATTTCGCCTAGGCAGACTCCACGCCAAGTATTAACAGCTTCCGGTAATGAGTCAATACCCACGCAGCCCAATAAATTTGTAATGATTTTGATGAAATGTGGTTGGACGCTATGAGCAGATGACAAAAAAGCAGGAAGAGACACACTAGACACCTTCCTGATACCCAACCCTCCGAACCGAATGGGTAGGGCGGCTTGGGACCATGAGTTGTCCATGACCATGGTGATGGAGATGTTGCAGTTCAAAACATTGACCAGTGTGTCTTTCAAAGTGATATCTAAATGTGAGAGAAGGTCGGAAAAACTCTCAGCAGCAGACAGCATCTCAAAACGTACGTCAATTTGGGCACAAACAGAACCGAATGATTTGGTACGCTATGTGGGAATTTATCGAAATAAGTTCGCCGGAAGATTCTGTGAATTTGCGCTTTTGTTCTGAAATAAAGGCATTAAACCCGTCACTGAGTATGGGGGCACCCAGTAAGCGGAGGGACTCTTTACTGATTTTTTTTATTTTAGGGGCCAGATTTTTAAATTTAGTGGTGTAATTTTTGTTCAAACTCGTTATTCTTTATTACAATAAAATAAATTTATAAACCAGCCACACTGCACAAAAAATATCGATATCGACTTTATCAGTAGTATGTTATTCTGAATATTCATTTTTCAGATTTCCTAAGGATATAATGGGATGTCTGGATTCGAGGTTGTCATGTTTCGTGGACTAAACGTACGAGAACAATTTGCTCACAGCATTTTGTAGCTTTATATTTTACAGTACAAGCGGATAACAAGACGAGATATTTTAAGACGTATTTACTATAGCGAAATTGTAAATTAAATATTGTATGTAGTAAAACAAAAATCAGTTTAAATTATTTGTCTCAAAAGAAAACTCGTGTTTCTAAAATCATTATTTTTGTACATAATTTTTGAGGATAGATATCCATCCATATAGGATATTTGTTACTATTTTACGCAAACACTACTGAACGGATTTCAATGAAATTAAAACATAGGCTAGTTTTTATCCCGAAAAAGTGCAGTATTCCCGTGGGATTCCCGATACTACAATTACGCGGGCAGAGCCGCGGGAAAAAGCGTTAGTTATTCATGAAATAAGTGTTATTTCATACCTTTTTGTGCATTTTTTACTTTGGAAGTCGATTTTTATGCTCTAAACTCATAATTTTTTCGCAATAGTAATTAATTATTAGTACCTACATTGTGGAAAGAATGAGTTTTATTCGTGTGTGTATAAAATTGTAAAAATTAATGGCAATCTCCATAGAAGTTGTTCATTATAGAGCCGGAAGATATCGAAATGAGGAAAGTTTGGTTGGAAGTTGAAACTCGCAAAAAGATATCCTAAATTATTTACAATTAAAAGTTGATTGTATATTTGTGAAAATCACTTCAACGCAAATATGCTATAAATCAACACAACTATTTATCCATAAAATCGATATCACTATAAAAGCCATATGAAGTCACATATTGCATCTTTTCAATAAATTTTAATTCAATAAAATCAATCAATTTATTTAAACAATTACGAAACAAATCACTTAAAATGAATATATTTATGTTTATTTCTGTGTAATTTTTTTATATTCATCACATTTCGTACTATTTTGTTCACCATGGAAAGTACCCTATTATTATTCGCCGAACTCATCGATATTTAAATATCGATAGTGTCAAGCACTAGCATTGCTTGAATAAAAATGACGTCTGTCGCACACCGACAGACTGTTTCCTTTGTGTGTGTGCGTATAGTTTATGTGTGTTTGACGATATATTCATGTGCGTACGTAACGATGTAATTGCATTAGTGTGTATTCACTATTTGTGTGCGTTCCTCGTCCCCCCGCAGAAAGTGGCAGACTTTCGCAAATTAGCTGTCATTTCGTCTTCGTTTGGTTGGATGCTCTAAGGTTGAGACATAGGACGCACATGCGTAAAAAAATAATACATGCATCCATTGTATTAAATCCTTACTGCATTGGCAGATTTTTTTATTTTAAAAAGCTGATGTATTTATTGGTAAAATATTATGCTACCTAACCGTCACATTGTAGGCAGCAGGCGTATATCAAGTCGGAACATAATCTGGAGCAGCTGGAGTCGAAAGTACTGGTGTCGTTCAATAACTACACGGCGCACTGGAGAAACGTCGAGAACAAGAAATTGGACAAAAGTGTCGTTGCCTTGAGTGAAATCGAACTCAACGTAAGATCGAATTATTTTAAATATCTTATCAGGAACTCTTATAAATAATACATAGTGTCTCGGGGGACATAAATAATTAAGGATTAAGTGCTGATAGCTCTTAAAAAAAAACGGACGTCATATTCAAGTAAAGTAGTTAGTCTGATTGGATTTTACTTTTTCAGATACCGCCCGGCACGCTAACGACAGTTTTGGGAACAGTGGGCTCGGGCAAGTCGACGCTGCTTATGGCTATCTTGAAAGAGCTGACCCCGACTTCGGGGTCGGTCATTGTCAACGGTGTCGTCTCCTACGCATCACAAGATCCGTGGTTGTTCGAAGCTTCTGTGAGTACAAGAAATGAAAATGTGTATCAGTAAATAATAATAATTGAAACAAAAACATTACATAAATAATCACAGGTCCGTCAGAACATCCTGTTCGGGCAAGAGCTGGATTTGCGGCGCTACAAGGCGGTGGTGAAGTGCTGCCAGCTGAAGAGCGACCTGGAGCTGCTGCCGCACGGTGACCGCACGGTGGTGGGCGAGCGCGGCGCCTCGCTGTCGGGCGGCCAGCGCGCGCGCCTGTCGCTGGCACGCTGCCTCTACCGCGCCGCTGACCTCTACCTGCTCGACGACCCCCTAGCCGCCGTCGACGCCAAGGTGTGTATTACACGAAACATGCGTGTGTGTGTGCTGGCGTACAAGTTCGTTTGTACGAACGCGCCCGCACACACGTACGTACTGATTCGTCTCTTTGCAGGTTGCGCAAGCGCTGTACGAGGAGTGCGTGCGCGGGTTCCTGCGCGACCGCGCGGTGGTGCTGGTGACACATCACGTGCACTACGCGAGACAAGCCGACAACGTCTGCATTATGAGGACTGGCAAGGTGAGATTGATTGTACTAAAACTTTTTTTTAATTTTACTTTTAACCTGCTTTTAACCGTCAAATGACTATAAATAGCTTATTTTTCTTTTATTCATATATTTAGTTAAAATAATTTCAGATAGTTGCGAAAGGCACATATCAGGAGCTACAAAGTACGATACCTGAGTTCGAGAAACTCATTGAGGTCGGAGTGAAGAGTGAAGAAGAGAAACAAAAGCAGTTGACGTTTGAGAGCCATAATACAATGGTATGTCTCAATTTTCATATTTCAAACAAAAAAATCGGTTGTCTGTAAATTCGGTTTACTGACGATAGTTGAACGTGACAACGTCATAAGAAATGGAACAGAGCGAGGTAACGCCGCATGAGTCATGTTTAGCGAGGTAACGCCGGTAACGCCGCATGAGTCATGTTTTTTCGTGCGTGCAGCCGGCTCCATCGAATTATAAGACGTTATCACGTCAAAATCAGAAAAAATACTTATTATATAGTCAATTGTCTTATATTCTTTATTGGTCATATCCTGATTAAAATCTACATGATGTCTTCTAAACTATATTCAAGTATTCGATTCGCGTTCCAAAAATATTATATTATATAACATGTGACCTCATTTTTACCAGATTATGATATAAAATACTTAAATTAAATTCAAAACCGCGCAGCCGTACTTCGCGGCGGGCGCGTGACCTTCAAAGCCAGCGGATTGTACGGCACTGTGAGTGTCCATGCGTAGTGCGAGTTGTCAGGAAATGTTATTTTTTTGTAAATTATGAACATTTTTTTAGTTATGCATACTGCCATTACTTATGTAATATTGAAGCCTAATGTTTGGTTAATTGGTAACCTAATATTTCATTCAGATAAAAATACACCTTGTATATCTATTTCTCCTAGGAACACAGTCAAAAGCTCCGGTCTCAGCGCTCTATGTCGGAGGCGTCGCAACTTTCTTTCAATATGGACTTCGATACCAACATAGATCCCAAGTACGAAGGTAATTAATTATACTTTTTTCTAATATTTTGGCCAAAATTCTGCCCTTTAGACTTGATATAGCGTATGTTTTGATAACCGGGCTAGCCCTGTATGACCTCTGGTTACTCAATGCCTGCAGAAATATCTTAGTATGATAGAATTAACACATTTTTTTTGGTTTTAGGCGAGTCTCAGGGTAAGGGCTCAGTAGATAACAGCGTGTACCTGAACTACATCAAAAGCGGCGGCGGCACATTGTCTATGCTACTGCTGTTCATTCTGTTCATTTCGGCTCAAGTTTTCTACTCTTCGAGCGACCTTTGGCTTAAAGATTGGTAAGTTAAAAAAATATTTTGTTGTCTGTCTCAACTATTAACTGGATTAAATAACTAACTATACCACTTACCTACCTACCTACCTTTTTTTTTTTTTTTTTTTTTTTCTCGCAGGGGAAAGGTCATTACGCCCTTCCCGGGTTGGGGGACCCGGGGGTATGTGGGACTCCCGACGCGACTCGCCGGTTTACCCACTAAAACTAACCTGCGGATTGCCATCAGCCGCTAAATGGGGAGTGTCCCGGATCTGTCTAGCACAGGACACCCCCCGCGACTGGCCGGTCTACCTCAGTAGGGACCGGACTTCCACCACAATTAGGGGCCGCTCCGACAACCTGAAGCGTCCCCCTCGGCGCCGGGACTAGCTAAGCCGGGGAGGTTCCCATCCTCTCCCGGAGCCCCGTTAGACGGAAGTTTGGAGGTTCGCATAACGACGCCTCCGCACTCCCGTCCTACGCCGGCGGAGCGGAACAGAGGATTGATCGTTCTCTCTGTCTCGCTCCGCGGCCTCTTTCCGCGAAATGACGGCTTCGCAGAAAGAGACCGCCGCCTGCCAGGCCTCATCGCTCTCGAGCATGCAGCGCACCACACTCGAGAGCGAGAGGTCCCGCCCAAGCACTGCCACGAGATCGTGGCGCTGCACGGCCCATCGGTCGCACACCTCTAAGGTGTGCTGGGCCGTGTCCTCTGCAGCGCCACATTGGTGGCAGGCTGGCATTGGCTCCCTCCTGGCGACCTTACACAGGTACGCACCGAAACAGCCATGCCCGGTGAGCACCTGTGTAAGGCGGAAGGTGAGTGGCTTTCGCTTACGGCGCATCCACGCCGCAAGGACTGGACGCAGCGCCTCGGCCGTACGTTGGCCGTACTGCGACTGCGCCAGCGCCTCTCCCCACCTTCCCAGCACCCACTGCTCTCCCAGCCTTTGGAACCGCCTGAGCTCCTCCCACGAGGGGACCTCGCTATGTGACCTCCTCTCTGACATGAGGAAGTACGTCTCGGCAAGGACCCTTGCCGTGAGCTCCCACGGCGGTTCCCCCGCCAGGGCAGTGGCTGCCACCCAGGAGACTGTACGGTAGCCCCTGATGACCCTCACCGCTATGACCCGCTGCATTTTGTGCAGCTGGGCCTTGTTGCGGACGGTGAGGGCATCCACCCATATTGGGGCTCCGTACAGTGCTATACTCCGGCACACCCCGGAGTACAGCCGCCTGCAGGCTTGGCTGGGCCCCCCCACATTCGGTAGGAGCCGACCCAGCGATGACGCCGCCCTTATGACCTTCGGCCCCAGTTGTTCGAAATGGGGGCCGAAGGTCCAGCTCCCGTCCAGGATGAGCCCAAGATATTTGATTGTTGGGCCCACCCTGATCTCCTCCTCTCCGACCTGAAGTCGTGCACCTGGGGGGGGTCTTCGCCTCCCGGGTCCGCGGAACATGAGGGCTTCGGTCTTTTCATAGCGAACCCGAAGCCCCAACCTCCTGATGCGGCCAGCCACCAACGATATTGCCGTTTCGGCCAGCCGCCTCGCCTCTTGGTAACTTCGTCCCCGGGATGTGACGAAAGTGTCATCCGCATAACAGATGACACTCATCCCGGGGAGGAGGCGACATCGCAGGACCCAGTCGAAGCCGATGTCCCAGAGGAGGGGTCCCAATACCGACCCCTGTGGGACACCGCATTTGACTGTCCACCGCAGAAAAGACCCCTCCCGGTCCTCCCACACGACTTCCCTGCCGGAGAGCCAATCTTCCAACAGTCTTCCGATATACGGGGGCACACCGAAGTATTTCAGTGCCTCCCGTATCACGCTGTGGGGAAGACTGTTGAAAACGTTGGCGATGTCGAGCGACACCCCCAACACCACCTCACCCTCGCGTTCCGCCTCCTGCGTCACCGACCGTAGGCGCCTAATAGCGTCGACGGTAGACCTGCCGGGCCGGAAACCGAACTGAGAATCGGACAGTCTCGGTCCCGGTCCCTCCTCCAGATGCCGAGCGAGTCGAGAAGCCACAATTCGCTCTAGGGCCTTCCCGACTTCGCTCAGCAGAACGATTGGTCTCACCGCCGACGCTTGGTCCGGTGGCCGGCCCCTTTTGGCAATAGGGTGAGTCGCCCTTCCTTCCACGCCTTCGGGAACTGGCCCGACCGAAGACAATGGTCGAACAGTTCCCGGAGGGGGTCTTCGAGGTGCACGAGTGCTAAGGAAAGCACTTTCCCGTGCACCCCGTCCGGACCCGGCGCCCTCTTCTTACTCCGGAGGCGGAACAGAACCGCCTCCATCTCCTGGTCGGTGACGGGGGGCGGAACACCCTCAACGGTCGAGTCCGACGTCCGCCGAGCCATTCTTGGAGGAACGAAACCAGCCGGGGGGTCAGGAAACAATTCCCTGACGATGTTCCCCAGCAGCTCCGGCTGTAGCGTCTCCGTCAACGGGGCCGACTGGACGCGGAGTTTGTCCCGCGCCCTTTTATAAGGTCGATCCCAGGGGTCATCATCAAGACCCCCGACGAGCTCCAGCCATGCCTCCTCTTTGGCTCGGCTGATGGCCAACAACAGGGCTTCCCGGGTCTCAACGTAGACCCGGTATAGCCGGCCATCTCTTTCCGCGTCCTGGGGTTGGCGCCGCCTACTGCGTCCGTAGGAACGGCGCGCCGCATTGCAAGCGGCGCGAAGGTCAGCCAATTCCACCGACCACCAATACACCGCCCGACGTGGCGGCGGGGGTACGTGGATCCTCGGCATGGCTGCCCGACAGACGTTTGAGAGCACGTCTCGGAAGCAGCCAGCCAACTCGTCCACCCCCCGACCTTGCGACGACGACGGGAGGTACCAGCGACCAACTATGGCCGCCTCCTCCGCCAGTTCCCGGTCGAGCTTCGTGATCGCCCAACGCGGGAACCTGCTACAACCCCTGAACAACGCCGGACTCGACCCGCTGGAGACACCCCGAACCGTATGTAGCGGTGGTCCGAGAGTGTCTCCACCTCCGTTACCACCCTCCATCCTCCTATCCTGCGTGCGATATCGGGCGTAGCGAACGACAAGTCGACCACTGACTCCCCATTCCATCGCACGCAGGTCGGGACCGTCCCTCTGTTGAGCAGGGACAGTCCCGTGGCCAGCGCCCACTCTTCCACCTCTTTCCCTTTTGGGTTCGTGATTGGGGACCCCCACGCCGAGGACTTGGCGTTGAAGTCCCCCGCCACGACCACGGGAAGAGGGGCCAGCCGCCTCACTAGCGGCCCTAGAGCGTTGAGAAATCGCTCCAGAGCCGCTAGATTCTGGTTCGGAGAGAAGTATACCCCGACAATGGCAACTTTTCCCCGAACCGCCACCACGTACCCGTTCCCCCTCATTTTGGGTATGAGGGGTGGGCCAGCGCCTGTTCCAACTACGATGGCTACGGAGTCCGCCGCATCCCCAGCCCAGTGCGGCAGGGGAGGCACGAAATAGGGCTCCGCAACCACCGCCACATCGATATTCCACTCCGCCATCGACTGCAGGAAGAGGTCCTGAGCCGCAGCGGAGTGGTTAACATTCCCTTGAAGGAAGCCGAAATGTCCTGGCATTACTCGGACATTTCGGCCTCAGGCGCCGTCACCCTCCCCCTTTGTTGACTAGGGGTGGAGGGAAATTTGCCTCGTATGGGTGGGGGGTTTACATAACCTACTCCCCATAACGTGGTCCGCCGCCCTGCCCGCGTCCGTGCAAACGGCACATTTAGGGCGCTCCGCCTTGCACCCAGCCACCATGTGTCCAGGCTCGCCGCAGCGGTAGCATAATCCGCTGCGGACCTTCTCCGAGTGGGGGCACAACGCCGAAAACACCACCTGACAGTGACACCTGAAGCAGTGGCTGGGACGCGCATCAAGAAGGTGGAGCGACACCTTGCTCCACCCCACAGCAATGCTGCCCAACGCCACCAATTTTTTGGCAGCTGACACCGGGCAGCTCATTCGGGCATAGCCTGACCCCATCAACCCGTGCTGAATCTTTCCCACCCAGACCTGAGTGGAGAGACAGCCACCCTCCCTAGCGACCGCGGCCTTAACTGAATCGCAGCATCCGAAAGGCCCGTGATATTAAAGTCGGCACTCTTCACGGGCCTTGAGATCTCCGCCTCCTCCGCAAGTACCTCGGTCAGGCGGGCTGCCAACGCGTCCGCTTTCTCGTGACTGCTGGAACCAGGTATTTCGATTAGCCTGGCTCCGGTGCCCGCCTGCCTTATGCGGAGTGGGCCGATACCCAGCTCCTCCAACCGTATTGAGGTCTCCGCCTTTTTTAAGGCGGAGCTATATGTCATACCCCCCGCCACCGCTTCCGGCTTTAGTTTAACAACAACAGCCGTGGAGCGGGGTGAAACAACTTTTGGCCCCTTTACTGCCGCTTTAGCTGGCGGTTTTGGTGCCGCTTTCTTTGAGGGAGCCTTTCGGCTGACGACTTCAGTCCAAGCGTCTGAGGGCTCCTTCGAAGCACTCGCAGGTGTCTCTTTTGAGGCGCCGGCCGTCGCAAACGCCTCTTTCGAGGCGGGTGGGCCAGAGTTAGTCGGCTTTGTCGACTTCGGCCCTTTCCCCTTGCCCTTCTTCTGTTGCACGGGGGCTGGGCGCACCAACGGGCGCACTGGGAGCGCTGGGAATTCCTCCCTGCTCCTTTCCACTCTTCCAGGGACCACAGGTTTCCGAGTAGCTCCCAACACTGGTGACCTTTCTCGCTCCGGTGACACCTCACGATCAGCAGTAACTGCAGCAGACCGGGCCTCGCGGGGAGCCTTATTTTTGTCCGCGGACAGCGGCGGACGAACCACGCGAGGGGGCAGTAGTCGATCCTCCAGAGCTGCCAGGCGCCCATCAACCAGGTTGCCTACCAACCTGGCGATATTGTTTTCTAGGATGCCCAGCTGCTCACTGGACATCGGAACCGACTGTGACGACGACTTTTTAGCCGCCGCCTTCTTCGCCTCCTCGAAGTCACGTCTATAGGCGCGCACCTCTTCCCGGAGATTTGCCACCTCCCGTTGCAGTCTCCCATTATCTGCACGGAGTCGGCGAGTCTCCTCTGCCTCAGTGCGCACCATTAACGTCTCGAGCACCGCTTTGACCGTGCCCGTAGCCCGACGGATCTTATTGGCATATCCACCCTTCAGATTGGTGGACTTGCCAGCAAGATTCAGAATCTCCTGTAGATTCGCCTCCGCCGCCTGCATCAAGTCCTAAGCCCCTAGGCTGTCGACATCCAGCTCCAGGGGACCAGGAGTAATCTCCTGATCTCCAGGGTCCGAGACCGACTTTAAGAAAGCCCTCTTGTCGAGTGCTGCGACAAATTCGGACTCTTGGGTTTCCTCCGCGCGGCCTCTAGTGGTAGTCCCACGAGCCCTTCCACGCTTGGCCACGTTCTTTCGGCCCGCTATGTAGCTCTCAGCTACGTCCTCCGTATCCGAGCCAGAGGCCTCCCCTGGAAAAGGAAAAGTACGTTTCCCAGTATAGGCCTCCGACTCGGAGTTGGACTGCATAGACCAGTCCCCTAACGCCTCCTCCAGCGTCATTCCGGCTCGGACGTATCCCTGCCGACAAACATTCCCACTTCGATCCTCCCTACTCCGAGCGTCTCCGAATTCGAGCCGAAGCCCCCTTCCGGATCGCCTACTATCCCCCCTATCACTCTCATCTCCCTTCCCCCCACCTTCCTCTACACCTTTCGGCATATTGCCGAAAATAAATTTTGGGGGTGCCCCAAGGCACACCCCTGTTATATATTCCCGAACACAAGAGAATGTACCGGCAACAGCCCGTACACAAAAACCTAACTTAATAAAATTATTATACAAAAAACCTTCACCAAAATAAAAACAAAAACAAACCTAAATGACTTAACTAACCTAGAACTATATATACAAAAATGTTCCCACCCCGGGAGGGCCTCCCACGCACAACAACACCGGGACAAAAGCAGTCGACCGATGTTGCTTTACGTGGATGACTATCTCTACCGATGTATGGGAATTCTAACAAGTTAGTAGTTGACGACTAAAATTGGATTATCTCGGGAACCAGATGGCTCACCGAGATGTTTCTTTCACCAAAAGAACCGCCAGAAACACAGCTTTCGCTGGACTCCAAAAACACAAACATTCGTCGACTAGCATATGCTTCGCCTAGGAAAGTTCCACCTACCTACCTAACCTAACCTAACCTAACCTACCCACATACACCTATACCTACAATCTACATCTGCAACCTTCTGGGGCCGGCTGATTTGATATTTCGCACTTTTGAAAGGAAAAAAATATATTTCTCAAAAAGAACTGTTTTGCAATCCAACCAAACAGCTGTAATGAACGAAATGAATATTATACAGTAAAGAGACACTGGAGACCCGAATTTCCGCTACCCGGCCTACCCTTATAGATACCCGGCTTAGCAGGAGCAGATAACATAAATCGTTTCTTTTTCTCCTTACAATAATATGCTTATGGGGAAGAAAGAGACGTCTAATGATAAATAATAATCAGTCAATCCATGCACATCCAAAAAAATTCCAAAGCGTTTTTAAGCTTTCCAAACACAAATTGAAACACACCAACCTATAGAATTTTGACAACTTTAGTGTTCCTACTTCCTTCCATGTATATTCCTCTTCCAAGACGCTACCGACGTGACGGAACAAACATCAAATGTTTGACAGGTAGAAAAATGTAATTGTGGTTTTTAGTATTCCAATATTTGTCACCGTTTAAACCTTAGCCAAATAGGTCCAGCCTTTCTCAAGTTTAAGCGAAACATAGAAACTGCAATCAATTTTTACTATAAAGAACCCTTATAGTTTCGCTCTGTCCGTCTGTCTGTCCAGTATCCACCCTTCTAAGTTCTCTAATAATTAGTAATAATTAATATAAATAGAGGAAATCTAGTACAGTTATACTTTGTGAATAAATTTTATTTTATTTTTACTGAACTAAGTCAAGTAAGTTGAACTAAGTCATTAATATTTATTATAAGCTATTAAATATTTTAGGGTTAACATAGAGGAGTCGTACAGCGCTGCGATTCAAAATTCTACAACATCTGGCACTAATGCAACAGAACAAGGTAACTTCTTTAGTAGTGATATTCTACACAGTGTGATCTTTGAATCTCTAATCATTTGGTTATTGAAAAGTCTGTTTTTCCTGACAATGATTTGTTCAGATTAGTGTTTTACTATATTAAATTTTGTGCCGATTTTGTTTTTAATTTTGTTAATGTGACTTATTAGCAAGAATATTGATCTGCGCACCAGATTTTCTTTATATTCTGTTTTTTGTAAATTTTACCAGTAGTTTACGAAGATCTATCAGTGAACAAGTTCGGTCTGTCGCGGTCCGTGTGCGTGTACGTGTACGCGGCGCTGATCGGTGTGTGCGTGTTCTTCACGTGGAACAAGCTGCTGGTGTTCTACAACACCTGCATCCGCGCCTCCGTCGCGCTGCATGACCACATGTTCAGGTACGCACACACACACACACACACATGCGCATGCACATACGCTGGCCTACACGCGCACGTACAGTATACAACACCTGCATCCGCGCCTCCGTCGCGCTGCACGACAACAATATGTTCAGACGTACATATGGACACACACACGGACGTATGCATACAATATTGTGTATGTATGTCTATTATAATGTTTTGCATATATGTTGCAATATGTTTTAAAGACGTTTAGGAAGAAAAATATTTATGAAACTAGAAAAAAATAATTATACAAAATAATTTAACAGTGTGAGATCAATGACCTTCCCAGTATCGTAGATTTGTTTAATTCTAGATGTATTTTCTCGAGTTTCATAATTTTCTGTAAATCAGTCTTTGCAGTAAATCATGTGCCCGAAGTTACCGTAATATACATAAAGAAAGGATCTATACACTCGCGGACACGCACATACATGCACGATCTCACGACGTCTGTGCTGTTGCAGGGGCGTGACGAACGCGCCGATGTGGTTCTTCCACCACAACCCGTCGGGCCGCATCCTCAACCGGTTCTCCAAGGACATGGGGCAGGTGGACTCGCTGCTGCCCGTCGCGCTCGTCGACTGTCTTGGGGTACGTTCCAAATCTGCTGCGGCCTTCGTCGCCTACCTTTACTCAAATTTTTACCCGACTACGGCGAAGCCAAAAGGAAGCGTAATGAATTTGGCAGTCCATGTATGTATGTATACATGTTTGTTCCACCCTAGCGCCCCAACCACTGAGCCCAATTCCGATTTTAATTAATATGGTGACAAAAGATTCGCAATAATGGCCCGAGCAATATGGGATATAAAATTTACGTAGTCGGGTTATAGTATTTATAAAAAATTGTAGTTATTAATTTAAGTCACTAAAATAACAACCAAAAAAATATTCTGTGTCTATTAACCGATGTAAAAGAGTTGAAAGCTAATTTTACTGACTGAGAATATACATCGGAGTATAAGTAAGGAGTGTAAGCTTGGTGCTGCTACACACGTGACTGTACAAACAGACGCAATTACACCACATTATCCTAGTATGAGAGAGCCCTTATTGTCTATAATTTTATTTGTGTTCGAATAGGTCGGATACTTTACGGCCTGCGACCTGTGGGCCTAGCAGGAACATTTGACAGCTTCGTAAACCTAACGTTATCGAATGAGAATTGTATGAAAATCTGTCAAATTCATGACAGCGCCCATAAAAATTGCATTCGTTAACGTTACGTTTTCGCCGCTGTCAAATGTTCCCACTAGGCTCCCTGACCACATCTCAACGTCACGGCGTCCTCAACTTGAAACGGGGCGGTGTCGCGGCACGGTGCGTTGAAATAACGTGCAAATTCACGTGACCGTAAAAAATCACGCCAAGACTCCGTCGCCTTGTAAAATTCCGTTACATTCTTCACCGTACCAGAGAATTTATAGCAGTCTCGATCTTCCGGTAGCCTTCCGATCTATGCGTCCGCAACGCGAGACCGCGGCCGACGAACGTAAACGAGCGAATCGGGTTATCTGGCCACGCCCACCGGCAGCGTGACGCGAGTTGCGGGGAGTGCTCCATATAAATTCATACTAAACACTATAGGCTGGCTCCGCGACCCTATTTCGGCCTCGAGTCTCGCGTCGCGTGCATCGGAAGGCTGGCTACCTTTATTGTGAAAAAAAAATCGGTTGTCTATAAAGTCGGTTTACTGACGATAGTTGAACGTGACAACGTCATAAGAAAATACTGATGGATCGCTCACTCAAGTAGGAGAGAGACAGATTCCGCGCTCTCGCTTGCACTTCAAGCCTTAAATGGAACGCCTCAGAGCGAGGTAACGCCGCATGAGTCATGTTTTTTCGTGCGTGCAGCCGGCTCCATCGAATTTTAAGACGTTATCACGTCAAAATAAATTGTAAATAAAATTCTGCGGGCGACGTTGTGTCATGCACTAGTGCGACGCGGTAAAGCATCGCGCCACGACCGCACCGTGCCGAAACACGTTGACGACGCCGTGCCGTTGATATGTGGACTGTTGAGGAGGCACTCATTCTTTTATGTCTTATTACAGTTCTTTTTGGAAGTGGTCGCGATTCTGGTTGTAGTATGTCTGGTGAACTGGTGGCTCATGCTGCCTACTGGTGCTATTGCCTTCCTGCTCTATCTCCTGAGAGACTACTACATCACGACCAGCCGCGAGCTCAAACGGATAGAGGCTATAGGTTAGTAGCTTTTGTTACTTTTACTTCACAACGAGCTAGTTACAATAAGTCCAATTATGTTTACTTAAGTGTTAGATAAGGTCCTCCAACTATAAACGGAATGGATATGTTAACTAAAACCACGAGAGGGAACAATATATTTAAACAACTATCATCTGTCAAAATGAAATTAATTCTAAATTCAATCAACCTAAAGTAACATACGTATTATTTGAAAGTAAAAAGCAATTTCAATCCGACCGATTATAATCTAGCGTCTAACATATTATGAATTGTCAACCGTCTGGACGGCGCCATTTTTAATTAAATTTGACACATTTGTAATTCAAGTCTACGACGAAGTTTGTATCAGTTTTTCAATTTGATCCAAATGTTGCGAACCCCTCAATGTCCGTTTACATTATTGATGTCTTGTGACCTCGACTATAGTATGCAATCTCATGTCACAGTGTTTCTTAACGAAGTCTTCCGAAACGGCTTGACCGATTTTATGAAATTTTTGATTATATTTGTTAGATCTAAGGATATTTTTATACATGACTAGCTTTTTCCCGCGGCTCCGCCCGCGTAATTATAGTATCGGGTATCCCTCGGGAATAGTGTATTTTTCGGTATAAAAAGTAGCCTATGTTTTAATCCAGAGCCTAAACTACTACCATACCAAATTTCATCGAAATCCGTTCAGTAGTTTTTGCGTGAAAGAGTAACAAACATCTATCCATCCCATCCATCCTCACAAACTTTCACATTTATAATATTAGGATAGGATTTTTACGACGAAACAAGGTTTTCCGCGTTAGCTAGTGTATAATATATATTATACAGTATGTATATATTATACAGATTTTCACTTTCTGTTAACTCTTAGTCCATTCCTTCCAGCCAAGAGTCAAGGTCTGAACCACGCGACCGCCACAGTGTCCGGTCTGCCAACAATCCGCTCGTCCGGCGACCGACAGCGGACGCTCGCTCAGGAGTTCGACAAGCTGCAGGACCTGCACTCATCGTCGTGGACGCTCGTGCTCACCACCAACCGCGCCTTCGGGCTGTGGATGGACATGGCCTGCTGTGCCTATCTCGCCGCTGTCACGTTCAGCTTTTTCCTGTTTATTGGTGAAGGTCAGTTAAGTACAGCAGTCGCAAATGATGTGTTACATCTGACAGATGAGTCATTGACGCATCACAATACTGCCAACTTTACCATCGCACCGCAAATCTTACACACTTTTCACAAAATCGCTACCACAGATGACAGAGAGCTAGAGACAGTAGCGCCCTGCACGCGTAAAGTTCGGACCGCGCATCGAAGCGCGTTCTAAACCGCGGAGGGATCTGTTTGGAGTGCGGGTCACACTTGCGTGCTAATTACGACTTTAAATGCCTCCACGGTTAAGATTGCCGGCGTCATATATATTTGGGCGAATGCGCGGATACGCATCTACGTGTTCGTTTCAGAGCGAGGATTGGAACGACGTTCGAACTTTACGTGTGACGGGCGCAATTATGTTGCAAATCAAAACATTTGTCTAAATATAATAAAAATAACAATGACTCCTAATCTATATTTGTAAATGCCCATGTAGACGTAAATGTGAAAATGTATTAAATATTTGATGACAATACAGCAAAATTTTCTCAACTTCCAACACGTCCACAGGTCCACATTCGACTGCCTTTCTGCATGTTGTTGGTCCTTATGAATGCCGATTTACCTGACTACGGCGAAAGGGTAATGATTTTGGCTGTCTATGTATGCCTATGTACGTTTGTTTGTTCCACCATAGCGCATAAACTACTGGTCTGATTTTAACAAATTAGGTGTCAATGTAAGAATAGCCCGGGTAACATAAGACTATATAATTTACGTAGTCGGGTTATAGCTTTTTATAAAAATTGTAGTTATTTAGTAACGTTTTTGTTTGTGTATTTCAGACGCACTGGGCGGTAACGTGGGTCTGGCCATCACGCAGGTGATAGGTCTGGTCGGCATGTGCCAATTCGGCATGCGCCAGACCGCCGAGGTCGAGAACCAGATGACCTCTGTAAGTGCGGAAGTATTATTATTATTTTTTTATTGATGACACTTCACATATATCGTGGTGCAAAGGTAGGCTTACTGCCTCGTGGCATTTTTAACCACCCAACCATTGACGACCTCTGTGGCTCAGTGGTTAGCGCGCTCTAGCCGGAGGTCGCGGGTTCGAATACCGCCAGGGAACAAAAAGTTTTCTGTGTTCCTGGGTCATATATTTGTATTATATAATAAAAATATTAAATATAAATAAGTATAGTATAAAAAGTATTAGGTATATATATTTCCGTTGTCTGATATCCGTAACACAAGTTCTTTAAAAACTTATCACGGGACCAGATTGATGTGATGTGAAAGCGTCCATAAATTCTTAATTAAGTTATACAAAGACAGTATGAGGTAGATGTACTCACATTTAGTGTTACGAGCTTACATTAACGTATGCCGTATTGCAGTGATAATAGGGCTTAGAATGTTTAGCATACATGCCGGCGGTTAATGCGATATGCGAATGTGCGAGCTGGACATGGCTGGTAATAAGAGCGTGCCTTGTAAAAAGTGAAGTGTCTATGTACGAACGTTTACGTAATTTTACATTACATTACATTATTTTTCACTGGAATATGTGAAGTAAAAATTTTGGTCTATACAGGTGGAGAGAATACTAGAGTACTCCAACCTGCCGCCCGAGCAGCCCACCGAACCCGACATGAAAGCGCTTAAAGCCGAGCATCCCGACTTGGACTTCAATAAATGGCCAGAAAAAGGTAAGGAAAATTACATGCCTCTATCAATTAACTTTATATATTTAATTTCTATCGGTGGGGCGTACTCAATAATTATAATTAGATTACTTGTTAATAAGCATTCATTAAGGTCTTAAGCAACTTTACAGACCTGGTACGTCATTACCATAAACTTTTACAAGGATCACGTATTCAATTCCATCATATCCCATAGGTGAAATAGTCTTCGAAGACGTGTCCTTGGAATACGAGAAGCCGCCTAGGAAGGAAGCGGAGCCAGAGAAGGGCGCAGTGGGGGAGGAGCCGGCGTACGCTATCCGCGGCGTACACTTCCGCGTGCGCGCGGGCGAGAAGGTGTGCGTGGTGGGCCGCACGGGCGCCGGCAAGAGCTCGCTCATCGCTGCGCTGTTCGGGCTGGCGCGCGCACACGGCCGCGTGGCGGTGGACGGCGTACTCGCGTGCGAGGCGGGGCTGCGCGCGTGGCGGCGGCGGCTGTGCGCGCTGCCGCAGCGGCCCGCGCTCTTCGCCGGCACGCTGCGCGACAACCTCGACCCGACGGGGGCGCGCACCGACGCCGAGCTGCACGCCGCGTTGCAGGAGGTGGGGCTCGGCCCCCTCGTGTGCGCCGCCCCGGGCCTGACCTGGCGCGTGGGCGACGGCGGCGGCAACCTGTCCTCCGGCCAGCGCCAGCTGCTGTGTCTGGCGCGCGCCGTGCTGGCCCGGCCGCGCGTGCTCGTGCTGGACGAGGCCACGGCCAACGTGGACTCCGAGTGAGTGTATTGTGTGTTACTGCCGCCCCGCCCCCTCCTGCCACTCGCAGGACCGTCACTAACGGGACGTGTATATGTACAGGACGGACAAGGAGATCCAGGCGTCGATCCGCAGCAAGTTCGGGGAGTCCACGGTGCTCACCATCGCGCACCGCCTGCACACAGTCATGGACTACGACAGGGTCATCGTCATGGACAAGTGAGTTTTTATTTCACTACAAACTAGCTTTCACTCGCTTGCCTACCCGCACGTATACTTTGCCGGGATAAAAAGTAACGGTCGCGGTATAAAAAGTAACCCTGAACACTTTTTAATACATATTTTAAAATTGTGTACTCAGGGGGCGTGTCGTAGAAACCGGTCATCCATATGAGCTGCTGCAAATGGAGCATAAGAGCGAACAATCTAAAAGAACACAGCTATCTAGAATCCAGGTAATCCATGTAACTTTATTTTTATTGTACAAGACTGGTAAACGGGCAGAGAAATCGCCTGATCATAAGCGAGTAGCGTATTTAAGAGTACGTTGGCGCTATATAAACTCGACTCATAATGTTACTGATAGTTATTTATGTGAAATATTTCCAGGCCCCGCTCGCGATCCCGGAGCATTCGACGTACAACAGCTTAGAGCAGATGCCACAATTTCCAGAACTTACCAGGTAAGACACATTTTATTTTTTTGATAATAGACATTTGAACATCAGAATTTCTGACCACTTTCTTTACGCAATTTTTCGCTATCTGTTCTGTTAATTTGAAGTTAGGTACCAAATAGTACAAAAGGTATTAAATTTTGGTAAATTCTAAACACAAAAAAATATCTCTATTGATCCAAGGGTCTTGGCGCTCACAATGTTTTGGAAGTGGAAACTATTTTCATATTAGCGCTGCAATCGACTTAATAGGTCCCTAACATCAGCACCATATTCCCAATATGTCCTTATAATCAACAAGTAGACCTGAAAATTCTACATAATTTTTGTCGAATCATTCTCCAGCTATAGGTATGTTAAGCAAACTTTCAGCAGGTTTCATCTCTTTGTAAACAAGCATTACTTAATATTTTGTTACATTGAAATGTTACAGGTTGGATTCTGAGAATGAGAGTATATTCAAGTCGCTCGTGGAACAGACCGGCGCAGAAACTGCGGCCGTGCTGTACAAAATGGCCGAAGAGGTAATTGTTATGTTCTTATCCACAAACCAATATTTAATAACACGTTAGTAAATGAATAAATGCAACAATTTCATTGAAATATATAGCATTAAAACTTTTTAGTTGTCTTTAGATTGAATTCAGTATTACTTTTCAAATATTTTAATCAAAGTATTGTTATATTACAGAGCTACAAGAGATTCCAAGAATTGAAGAAAACTTCCTAAATCATATAGGGAATTAAGTATCAATTATACGAGTACTTAAAAGTGAACTAGTACACAAAAGTTTTGGTGAGAAAATAAATGGCGCTTAAAAGTGCTGTCATCTTAGTTGGGACAATTTAAAAAACCTTATTTTATGACTCCATAAATTTTACATGTAAAGTATTCTTCTTACATATTAATATAGTTTAGCATGATGTAAGTCGAAAATATTTTTGTTCTCATTTGAAATTGATGGATATTAGATCAAAGAACTGCCAAACTTTTAAATTGTTCCCACTTTAAAATACTTTCAGTCAATTTTGTAATGTTCCCTTAAAACACTACTCGCCTTAATGAAAAGATATGTTAAATTAAAAAGGCATCTTTTAAATATATTATAAATTAATATCTATATAAAATATAACATTATGAATGTAACATCGTCTTATACAGAATGTTTGGCAAAACCTAGTCAGTGCGTGATATATAGTTCCGGGGCGTGAAGGTAAATCATTTCAACACCTGTTCTTGTGGCCGATATGGCGGTCTGGTGACCATTAATGAAAAAAATATAAAATGGCGAATATCTCAGAAACTCTCCAATATCGACCATACACAGGGGGGGGGCTATATTTCACGGATTGACTACGTTCTACCAAACACCCTGAATATAATTAATTACAGTTCCTTTGTCTCGCTTAAACTCGAGAACGGCTAGACCACTTTGACTAATTTTGATCTTGAAGTAATTGTGGTAGTTCCGGGAGGGCTTATACGGTGGAAAAATTGGGAAAATAGCGAGGAAAATAACAATAACCTAACCAAGAGCATCACGACATGTCGAAGGAGGGTTCAGTATCTATCAACTATTTGGTTTTCTTTGAATTACTTCAAAAGTTGTCCGATTTCGCTCAAAATAAGAGTAAGGAGAGATCCTAAAGAGTTTTTAGCATGATCTACCAGCATGGAAACTTACAAGTTTCTGTCTCCTATAGTTTATAAATGGGGGGGGGGGGGGGGGGGCAACTTATATACACTTTGGAGGCGGATTACTCCGGCTAAATTTTACCATTATTATAGTAAATAAGTATTCTAAATTGTATATTGCTATTAAACTACTATTAAATTTTCCCATACTAACTGTTCCTACCTGTCAATTAGTAGTATTCATTTCGTCGCGACGGCCGCGTTAACTCAAGTGCCACTTGACTGTCAAATATTTTAATAATAAAGGTGCGTTCAGTTTATTTCTTGGTTGGACTGCAAACAGTAATTATATTTATAAAAATTCTGCCGAGGTGCAGCTTGTAGGTGTAGTTGTTTATTTATTCCAGTTAATAGTTAAGACAGAACAACGTGTGACGGGTCAGCTAATTATACAATATTATTATGTGGCATAAGCATGTACCTTAATTTTATGCTTGGGTAATCGAATACACTCAAAGAGGTCAGTTTTCCTATTTATTGCAATTGCATTTTATTTATTTTGTCCTATTTCTTAAAATTAAATAATTGTAGTTCAATTCATACATAATATACTTTTTGTTTAAACTTCCATTTAGTCAAAAAATGATGAGGCAATAAAACACGTTTGTTGAAAACTTTTGTGGACAATGTGGACAGTACATTTTTGGTTGTGACTTGTGTACATAATATTATTATGTTTAAAGAAACATTACGTATTTTCGGACCGCACGCTAGAAGAATAAAATAAGCAAGTTAGATGTCAATAAATTACTAGTTAAAATTACTCGATCTCAAAATATGCTTCCGATACAATGGTAAGTGATATGATGTGTACTTATTTTTGCCGAGCCACTAAAAACCTTGTTAGTGGCCCGTGTGTAATATTATTTTGAATGCATATTTCATAATTGTTGAATATACAAATACTGCCATAAAAAAAAATTATAGACTTTTGACATTTTGTACGCTTATGTCAATTGTTTTAAACACTTACGGATTTGTCGCGACTCGCGGTGCACTTTTCTTTTTCCCAACGATTCAGCTAACTTATATTTGCGTAAACATAAGAAATCACTTATGTAAAACTCGGTGTTGTATATTCGAATATTTCACTAACTCTGCCTTTTATACGAATATAGAAGTAAATAGTATTACAACTCTAATAAGTGTTTAAATATTTAAAAATATACTGGTGGTTGGTTTATAAAACAAATTCATCACATCAAGTTCAAACAAAATGTTGTACTTCTCATTATTCAACAGTATTATTCTAAAAACAACTTTATTTTCCTTCGTTTTATTTTTGTTAAATTTAAATAATGTATGTAATTAGTAACATTTTAGTAGATAGTAGATAATATTAATTATATGATTTATTTTTGGTACTTATAATTTTACTTATGTTTCAATATGTCTTATAATGATATAAGAACCTACGTTATGTTTTTTAGTTAAAATTACAACGTTTATTTAGTTACCAGCAAAAATTTTGTTAATAATTAAGTATAAGTAGATGAATATTGTGATTTAGCACGTAGCCGAATGCATCTTGGTGCCATTATTAATATCGAACTTTCATCAATGACTATAACGATTTTAGTGTCAATTATATCAGCAATCGTACTGTTGTTTGACAACATAATATTATTGTCGTCTTCGACTATATTTTTCCAAAATTAGCAGTGTAACGTAATGTTACAGCAACCTATATGATATGGTGCTAATTTATAATTCCAGTTTTGCCTTTATATTAAGTATACTTGTATCAACTGCCAATAGTGTAATTATGTAAGTACTTACTATTTTGGACATCCGTTTGCGGCTTGCGCACTGTGTGGAGTGTTTGCACACACAATAAACGAAAAGACCAAAACCCAAAACTTTCTTAAACATGCATTTTGGTATGTGTATTTTTATTTATTGTAAAATACAGGTGCTACAGTTTCTATGTATATTATTAACAAATATAATATTGTACTTATATTTAACTACGTGCTTCTTATTTATCCCACTTGTCCCCATGATTTTCACATAATATGATAAAGTTAACTCTTAAAAATGATGAGTTACAAGAATAGGTAACAGGGTTTCTTTACCAGAAATCATTAATTATTTAGCTGAATCGATTAAATATAAATAAAAAGGACAGTATTATAAAATCATGAAAAATAAAACGAAACAATTCTATACTACACCTATATTTAAAAAGTTATTAGCACAACATTCAGTCACACGTGATAAACTTATTAACACTCAACCACCATGTATCAAACATTAAAATACATCATAATATATTAAATAATATTTACATCGCATTAGTTACTACGTTTAGTTTTTGAAACTGGTTGTAAAATGAGTTGGCATATCCTGCTTCTTTTGTAAGCCTCTATAGAGACTAAAGAGATTGGCATGTTACAAATACATAAAAACAGACGTAGACAAGAATAAACAAAATACATAATAATTAATTAATAATACGAAAAGTCATAGGTAAAATTGAGGTAAATATGGAGTGCATGTGAGATTCTCAAATTTTAAAACAAATCATTGGAGATCCGTAATGTAGGTCATACACCACACAATATATTATCGTCCAATTGGTTTGTTCAGTTCGAATGGATCAAGTAGAACTGACCGATGGGCGTGGATTGGCTTGACGGTCTATACTGTTTATGACAATATGGAACTGATTTGATCAAATCAATTGGACGGATTTTGATTATATGTTATAAAAATACTTATTCTAAATAATTTTTAGTCTAGACTATGGTTATGTAATATGTTTGTACTATGCAGCATACAAGTGTATAACGTAACCATCGATTAAAAAAGTAAACGAAAATGACCAGGATGCAAGTTTGTCCGTTACACAATACAATAAAGCTCCGCAAAAGGAAAAGCAAAGATGAGTATTATCCTACTAATATTATAAATGTGAAAGTTTGTAAGGATGGATGGATGTTTGATACTCTTTCACGCAAAAACTACTGAACGGATTTCGATGAATTTTGGTATGGTAGTAGTTTAGGCTCTGGATTAAAACTTAAGCTACTTTTCTATCCTGGAAAGTGTTCCCGAGGGATACTATATTTACGCGGGCGGAGCCGCGAGCAACAGCTAGTTTATAATAATTTAATACCAGTACATTTTAAGTGCAATTCCATAATACTACTTAATTTAATAAAATATACGTTACAAATTCAGTCCACGACCCAATTACAGACATATTTTTGTAAAATCGTCCAAATTTTAGTCCAATTCCAATTGGTCCAAGGTCCAAGTCCAATTGTAGTCTCTTATGCTTATTCCAAATCCAAAAATCAAAGACTCATGCAACAAATATAAATGTTGGTTATATACAGGATATAAGTCAAACTTATCACAATACAATTAAACCTTTGGTTTGTAGGATAATGAATTTTTATTATTTAAAGTCTACAGATAAAGAAGTTTAAGAACTATTATTGGGCTTTTCACATAGCATAATACACTGTTTGCCGTCAACAGCAATTTTAAGGTATGTACACAAATAATTTCAATTTTTATTTTTGCACCTACCACAATAATGCCTTTAAAATGTTAAATAAATGTAATTATAGTAATGTATGATTTGCGATTCAGTAATCGCAAATCTTTCACTGCACTATGATTTATCTTCTGCTTCAATGTAAACACGCTACATAATATTTTAACACTGTTTATTTAAACACCATGAATAATAAACCTTTACTGATATTATGATTAGCATAATAATAAGTTATTTTAAGTTAAGCTCTAGTTATTGTCCCGTCACATCCCTAAGATTGCTTATCCACACATTATTTTGAATATTGATCAAGCAGCCTGGTAGAAAAATTTATTGTCTTTTAGTTACCTTTAATCATTTTCAGTGTAGAAAATCAATACTAGTATTAGGGTGTCTTAATCAAGGCCTTATTTGGTTTGAACTCTACAGGGAACAGTTCTGTGGCCTGTTGGAAGGACTTGCACACGCTGAGCGGGGTGCGTGCGTGACGCGGCGCGGGGCGGGGCACGGTGAGCGGCGTGTGCGGCCCCGCGCGGGGTATGAGGCTCAAGCGCGAGCTTC
This sequence comes from Phengaris alcon alcon, assembly GCA_037179445.1. Lineage (NCBI taxonomy): Eukaryota > Metazoa > Arthropoda > Insecta > Lepidoptera > Lycaenidae > Phengaris > Phengaris alcon. The sequence goes on from JAYRCH010000576.1 coordinate 121,354, forward strand.
GTCGCACCGGCGTCACCGTGTACTTGGGCGTCTCATTTGATTGACGTCTGGAATGTTAAGATATTAATTAAAGTAGTAGCTTTAAGGCGATGTTAAATAATGGCGTTTATAATTATATAAACGTATATAAACGTAGGCGTTTATAATTATATAGGCGTATAATTTAAACATATAAAAGTACGTTCTTATTTGCTACTTCAAATGTCAAACTACTAAGAAATTTCAAACAGACTACAGTAAAACTAAAGTTTTTCTACGGAAACGACAGAGGATGTGTGAAAAACGGCATTCGGTTTTACGAAAGACATTGAGATAATGGCTGTACTGTACTACAATGTATCCTGTACATACATTTAGAACATCAATCTTTACTGAACCATACACATAGGGATGATATCTTCTTGATTCTGCCACCACCATACCTAAGTACACACATTTCTATTACCTAATATTAGTTTATGTATATTATGTGAATTGATGAGCTACATTTATAATAAGCTACATACATAAATATTTAAAAAATAAAATAATTAGGAGTTTGACAGAATTATTATCTACAATATAAAAATAACTCTCACATATAAAAACAAAAATATCTTGTCTTAATTTAACATAACTGACGTCGACAGATACTTCTGAAATAGGAAAACAATATTATGTAGGATTAGTAATTAGAACAATTATAGTTAGGAACCAACAGATGGACCACCTGATGGTAAGAACCATCCATGGTTGTCTCCTTTTTGTGGCCATTGAAAACTTACGTGTATATTTTTGCAAAGAAAGTTATGTATACATACAACTTAGCCTGTCGTACGGCAAAACGAATTATGGTGCTCTTAAAGACGTTTTTAACATCCACCATTTTGGGGTCAACCTCTCGTTTCCGTCCACTGCTGGGGCTGATTTTCAACTGCATGAACTTGTCCAATAGCTGATCGAGGTTCGCTTCCACGACCGATTGCTGAAAGTGAATAAAAAAATAGTCAGTTCATTTTAGAAAGCTCAGATGACGTAACTATAAGCTGCAAATTTTATTAGCTATATTGACCCCCCTTACCTCAACAATTCAGAAACAAATCATATTATTTGTCAAAAATTACCAACGAGATGTTAGTACCAGCTCTTTGAATGTATGGTCGCTGAAAAACCAGGTGTACCACTTTTGGACCCTATTGCCATAGTGATAAGATTGAAAAGTGGTATGGAGATGTATCTGTCGACGGCCGTACTGTCACGTTGCTTCACATACATCAGCCATAACCATTCAAAATAAAAAGAAAAGTAAAAATCATACCTCAGTGCCATTAGCGATGGCCCTCTCCCAGCACTGTACGGACGCAGACAGGTCGCCTCGCCTCTCCTCGAGCGCGGCGCGGCACTCCCAGTACGCTGCCCCCTCAGGCGCCTCCGGGAATCTCTCCCGGATGGCGCGTAGCCAGCGGGCACACTGCTCCCAGTCGAAGCCCTGAAATTTTCAACAGGAAATATCTAAAGGCGTGTGATCTAGCACATCAGACGGCTTACACAACCAAGGTTGTAATCTCCTTGGAGATTCTTCAAAGAGAGTATCTCCAAAGCTCTCCTTAGAGCAAGTCCGCAAGGCCCTGCCAGCTTTTGCATGTGGTTCAGGCCATAGTAAATTAAATTTTTTAGACTTCTCTTGATTTTATTATCTTATGTCTTTAAAATTAAATCTCTTGACGAATATGGCATTAAAACATATATTTTACTTGAATTACACAATACGTATAAAATGAGAATTGACTGTGAAACAATTTTCTTATGTAGGATATTATTTACCTCACGCAGCAACTCGGTCAGGTCATTCAGAGCACCGTACAGCAGCTCATCCACATGATGTAATTCTTCAGCACTAGTTAAGGTTGTTTCGCAGCTCTCGTTAAAGCCTATGCTATCACTGACATAGCTGGCCCTCCTCCATTTGTCCAGAGCCAGATCTATTTTAGGTTCAACATTTATTTCATTCATTTTATTATTAACATTGTCCGCATACGATTCATTGTCACTGTCATGTTCTAGTTCTATGTTTTCCTTATTTTCTTCATCTTCGCAAAGATCAAGTTTGCTAGATACACTTCCAACACTCCTTGGTAGATGATGCAGTCCGAAACATTGCAAGTGATGGTATGAATTCAGGGCTTTGCCTCGCTTCTGCAACCACTTCTGTAATCTCTCCTGCAGCTCCTGAGGTTTAGGAGTGTTGAAATTTGAGGTGGCTGGTGTTTGGAACTTTACTCTTTTCCTTTCGCTTTTGACTGCGGAAACAACTTTTTCTTCCTTAACACTTTCATCCTCGCTGACCTCATTTAAATGCACTTTATTAATCTTTTCTCCTATTGATGCCCATTTATGAATGCAATTGCTCAATTCAGTTTTGCTTATTCTCTTAAAGTGTACAGCAGATATGGACCTACGCACCAGTAGTGATGGCTGCTCTTTATTCTCAAATACAGTATGTCTTTTATTTATTATTAAATTAGAATCTCTTATGACTTGCTTTAAATAATTAGGATTAGTTTTCAATTTTGTTGCATTATTATCTATAGTTATTTTTGGAATAACTTTGGGTTTGTACAGCCTATCAAACACGGACTCCCGTGATTTTGGATCATTGTCTTGCTTTGGTGGTGCGATACTCTTCCTACTTTCTGACACTTTTGTAAGCTTAGGAAAGGCGGCAGTACTAATTCGACTACTCTGTCCCTTAACTGGTGCAAAACTTTTTCTACTATTTGCCCCATTCAACATTTTAACTTTATCATTAGAATGAGTTTTATTTTGATCAGGTTTGAAATCCCGTACATTTTTTACATTATTTCTAACTGTAGTGACATTCTGTTTATAATTTGGACGAGATTTAATTTGGTCATTAAGTTTTGCTTCTGTAGCATTGTTTTCAACACTATTCCCACCTGCAGTCACATTGTGTTTCATTGATTTTGTATGATTTGCATTACTTGTGGGAGCAGTTTTGAGTTTGAAGTCAGTTTTGCTGTCATTTTTAAGAATTTTTACATCACCATTTGCATTTGTTACTTTGCTCCTGTTGACAATGGTCTTTTTAGTATTAAGACTCTCAGTCCTAACTGGAGCTGAGACTGATCTATTGACACAAACATTTGACTGGCTGTTACTTTTTACTGTTTGGGATTCATTTTTATTATATTTCTTCAAGTTTATCTCACGTAACTGCAAATTATAAATCAAAAAATTACATACTTAAATTAAGATCTAGGTATCTTAGGTAACTTCCCGAACCGATGGTAGGCATAACATAGGGATAATTCCGTGTTATTTAATAACCTAGGAAATAATTTTTTTTTATTTTTTTCAAGAAATTATATATTTTCGAAAGTGCCTACGTAACTGGTAGAAGAAGATTAAATTAGTATTACGAAAAATAAATTTAGGTATGTAATACCTGGTAATACCTTTTCAATCCGTGCCTTTTCTCTTGCAAGCCGCTCTTCTCTCAGTCTGTTTAGACGATCTTGCACAGACTCCATTCTGGAAAACAATAACTTTAAATTAGTTTTCATTGAATTGCACAGAATACTATGGAAATTTATTTAAAGTTCTTGCTACATAGAGGTGCAGAGTTAGTCAGAGAAGAAATAACTACAATAAAGTTACTTATTGTGTACAATGAAATTTTTTTAAGACCGAAAAGAATGCATAGATGTATCTCGCGCAAACGGAATAATGATTTCTTGGGTAAATAAACACATTTTAACAAGGACACTTTTTAATAAGATATTATAAACAACTAACAAACTTACTGAGAAAAAATTGTCTGCAATAAATTATAACGTTTTACTAATTTTATATGTCAGACGGCAGACCTAAAGACCCATGCATAAACTCAGGAAAAAGCAAAAACACTACTTTATTTAAGTTCTCAATTTGATGGTCAAATTGTGTCTTACGATTTATTTTCAAAGCAAAAATACATCAAAAATTATATATCTTCAATTACCTACCTTTAAATTACTGGGCTATATTGGAAATATATATAAACAGCACTAAATTAACAAACAATAAACACAAAATTATTTTCAATTCCCCGAAAGAAATTCCTAATAACAATCGCAAAATGCTGTCATCGCAACGGTTCAAAACAATTCAAAATTTAAAAATTCAACCGCCTTTAGTAAAATATTTTTAAATGGCAACTTTGTCAGTTGCCGCATGGGGCACGTAGACAGAGAAACTCTCTCTAGATCAGTGGTTCCAAGACTCTTTTCTTTTATAGACCACTTTCAAAATATTGCTGGATCCGATGGACCCCTGCATCTACATTCTATATTACTACCAATTTCTAAATCTCGAAAAAAAGTGAAGATTAGATCTATCTATCTATGGAAACTTGCGTTGTGGCTGATTTCAACAACGAATTAACAGTTTTCGAAAAAAAAGGTTAGAATTGATTGCTTGATAGGGTTGATTATTTGATAATAAATTAGGTAGACTAAACAAATTTTCAATTAAATTTTAATTAATTGTGTTGTGAGTGGATGTCAAAAAAGCAAAGTTGGCCAATCGAAAAAGTGACTACATCCAACTTTACATTTTTGAAATCTACAGTGACTCAGCACAAGGACCCATCAATTCTCACAAATTTTATTTAGAAAACGTCCCATTCGGAGTGGTAAAAAGAAATATAGTATATTTTATATCCTTGTGTTGTAGGTATATATATTATATATTCAAATTAAAAATTAAAATTAAAATAAATGTATAAATTAAAAATTAATTTAATTATTTAATTAAAATAAAATGTATAAATTATTACACTAATAATTATTATTATTATTTAATTAATTTAATTATTTAATTAAAATAAAATGTATAAATTATTACACCAATAATTATTATTGTTTTAACAGTAATATAATCAAAATTAAACACTTATTTACTTACTACGTAATGTAACTTCTACAATGGTAACGCATCGAGAGACGCGTTGTACTGAATATGGAATATGCAAGTTTTTACAAGTAACAGGCGCTGAGCTTCTTAAAATATTATCTGCCTATATTGATAGGAGATAATTGTCTTATTGAGAAGGCTTAGTTTAGGTATCATATTGTTTGTGTTGTTGTATTACCGTATGATGGACGGTGTGGCTCAATAAGTTATAAATGAAATTGAAAAAGGAAAGTGGCATAGGGCCTGATAGCTCAACTGGTAGAGCACTCGGCGCGATATCGACATGGTCTGGGTTCGACTCCCAGTTCGGAACTAGCCATTTTTTCCTCAATTTATTTATAAATTGTCTTATTGAGAAGGTTTAATTTAGGTATCATATTATTTAAAATAACAAGCCAACATTTTAGTTCTTGACTATCGAAACCAAAATAATTTTCATGCACCCCTGCATACGATTGTAGACCCCCATTTTTTGTCACGTCCAACGTAGACCCCCGCTGAGTCTCCGTGGACCCCTGGGGGTCCACCTGGACCACTTCGGGAATTACTGCTCTATACTATACGACGATGAGGCATCATGGTTTAATGCTCTAAGGGCACAGACTGCGAAAATATTATAATATTATAAGATAAGATAAAATATCGCTTGCTACTACACCTTTTAATGCTCTAAGACCTACACGTGGGGCCGGATCTACCATATGACTTAATGGGTTAAGGCCAGGGCCCCGTCGATTCTAGGGCTGCCACCAACTAAGTCAAATCAAAATAAAAAATAGACAATAATGCGAAGAAATCCATAATTGTATTAAATTAAAACAAAGGATATTATGTCGCGTGCCATTGACTGCACGTCAATATTCTGGGCACGTCACTGGTCACAAAATTTTGTAATTTTGTACTACGAAAAAAGTGTGAAGTAGGTATTATATGACAAATCTAAGATAATATGTTAATTGTCATCTATTTTGCTACCTCAGAAATTAAACTAATTTTTCTTTAATTTAAATTACAAAATGGTCTAAATTTCAGTCCTTAGGGTATAAAGTTTGAACTGATTTAACTTGTTTAATAGGAAAAAACTTTTACTGGATCGCTTCGCTGGCTCAGGTTTAACATGAAAAACTTATTATATTATTTAGTATCGATGTTCTGTTTTAGCCAGTTGATTTTATGGTATTTTTCCGAAGTTTACTGTTTTTCAGAAGTTAGTAAGGAAAATTTTTTTGCTCGCTCGCTCTGCTCACTTGCATTTGGCTTAAAGAACATATGAAAATATTTGACACTGACGTTCAGTATTATATATAAGTAGGCTATTAATAATAATTATATTTTGTCAGTCGCGCGCGCGCACCCTCCCATGACGGCTGCGTATTTCGTGGTGTAAACATGGCGAGCGTATTAAAGTGCAATAACTATAATATTGTTATCGATGCGATGACAATGATCGATGTGTGTATGATTGTCTTACATCCAAAACAAAGTATCAGTGATAGATGAGGAGACACATGTGCGGATTTGTAAGACATCTTTCAACAGCTACGAAATTAAAAAGTTGAAATCACTTCTTTTCGGTTCGATCCCTACGGAGCTACGCAAAATAGGCCGCAAAAATAAAGGAAAGGAAAGGAAGTCCGCGGAACCTAATGAAATTCAGATTTTTGTGGCGCGTTAACTGTAAAAACTTCCCCCGATCACATTTGGTTACTTGGACTGCACTAAACTCTTGAAGAATGCTGCGGATGTAATCCGCTATTGACGACATGAATTAAGAGAGGAAGTTCACCATATAAGACATGCTTTATTGCTTCCTACGTCAGCTCTTAAGGTGAACACAAAACGGGGCGCCAAGCTCTTAGATAGTGGCCCTATAGGACTGCCGCACTTGCCTAATTCATCAATAAATTAATCATATTATGCTAGTAATGAAGAAATTAACAAATCGCAATCAATAAAGCACAACATCAGATGTATGATTCATATACGCAGCGACGGTCGGAGGCGGCTGGCATCGAGCGCATAGACTCGCCTCGAGCAACAAGTGAACGCAAAGGTTTGCTGTGCGCGATAACGCAATCGTCAAGTGCAATCAAATGCAAGTAAGCTCGTCGCCTCAGTTATTAACAGGTCAGATGACTTATAACAAACTTAAAACAGCTGAGCAGCGGCGTATGGGTGTAGTGGTGAGCGACAATAATGCGGTGCAATGTAATACTCGTGCTCACGATAAAGAAAGCCAACCTATTATCGTTACGCTGGCTTAGAATAGTAGAATAGTGGATAGTATCAGAGAAATATGGTGAATGTGACCTAATAGCATTATAGGAAACATGGTTGTTTCTGGAGGAAATTCCATACCTGGGTACTATCGATGAAGAGTTTAATTACACGGGTACATCAGCTGTGGACACGTCCGTGGTATAATATTCGTATTTGTGCTATAAAAAAAGCAACTAAAGATAGGTCAATAATAGGTCGTCGGATAGGTCAGATAGGTCGGCCTATTATAGTGATGAGCGTATATATGCCTACCGTATCTGTGATAAATCTACCGGAATTTACTGACTGTCTAAGTACTATGCGTGCAATAATAGATGAGTACGGTATAGAATCAGTTATAATGTTAGGCGACTTTAATGCCAATTTGGGTGAATTGGTTTGGCTTGGCATAGCTCTAATGTCGGCCACAGGCAGGTACTGGACAGATGCTGCTCGTGCTACTCGAGGGAACACTGGTAAGGTGGGGGTGGCCCATACGGGTTGGAATGAACACGTCGCCAATGGTCACAGGAATGCTATGCTAGTTCATAGAATGGGTACCGTGTGGTAGGCCTAGCTCTGGTATCATGCACGATGAGATGAGTGATAGCAGAAGAGTCTTTGAGTCACGCCTGAAATGGTGTCAAGACAACCAAGGCCAATTGAAAATGGATGTCATTGCTAAAAAGCACGCGGTAGGTGACTTGAAAAGTTTTTGGAAAAGCACGAAAAGGTGTGACTTAAAGACCGGCCTTCCTGGGAGTATCGACGGCATTAGCTATCATAAGAGGATTTCAGATATTTTTTGGGAGCATTTTACCGTGCCACTAGCGGTGGGGTCGTTAGATGAGATGTTTGATACTGATCATCCTAGTGAGACTATACAATTTAATGTTAAAGTCAAGGAGATATCCTCTTTGTCCTTTGATCAAGAACATGACAAAAGGAACTGGGGAGTTCATTTTGTCATGTTCTTTCCTTTCATTTTGGCACGACGGCCTTAGCATCGAATATCTGCAACACGCTGGACCTCATATCTCTAGAGTTCTTGCATTGTTTTACTTACTGTGCGTGAGTCACACCTACCTTCCTGCGGACATGCTAAGGACAATAGTTTGAAAAACAGGACTGGAGATCTTGCGGATAAAAGCAACTATAGACCTATCTCGTTGGCCACAGTTGTTGCTAAGGTGTTTGATGGTGTGCTGAATTCACAGCTTGAGATACACATAAATTTTGCACCACAACCAATTTGGTTTTAGATCCGTAAAAACTGTCCGAAACTGTCTACTGAGAATTCAATACTATGTCTCAAGCACACCGTTAAATATTATACAAATCGAAAGACTCCAGTGTTTGTGTGCTTCCTCGACTTATCTAAGGCGTTTAACCTGGTCGTGTATGATATCCTTAGGAAGAAACTGGAGAACCTTAGACTGCCAAGTGAGTAAGTGCGGTGTGATGCAGGGGGGGTTGACCTCGCCAACGCTATTCACATCTACGTGGACGCGCTGATTGGCGAGCTCAGCGGCAAGCATGTTGGTCATGGAGAATAGAGTAAAGGAGTACCATCTCCATACATAAGTGTCCTTAAAATAGCGTTAAATAGGGGGCGCTACAGACACAAGGGTGTAAAGCGGCAAAATTTAAACGGATAATTAAATCTTAGCATCTTCTTCAGTTTTATATATAAAAATATTTTCGACTAAACGAGTAATTAGAATTTTCATGATTTACTGAATTAAATACTAAAAACTACATAAAGTCATCAAAAAAATAAATGACTAAACTCAACTAACTTCACTCCATTGCTAACTTCATATCACACACCCTTGCCACTCTAGCGCCATTATGGCCAGTTTTGGAACTATTATTTAATTACTTTTGTCGGACACTTTTTAGTTTTTCTGCCTTAGAGAGATGGTCCTCCTTACCTCTATTCTCCATGATGTCAGCTGCCATGTTGATGACATCTGTGTCAATATCAGCTACGTGGATGACATGGTGCTGCTATCTGTCATGGCGCGTCGGTCTGCAGCCTACGTGAGTCTGTGGTCAGGTCTGTGAGAGGCATGCCGATGGTCACGGTCTGAGGTACAATACGAGCAAGAGTCAGTTTATGGTCTTTGAGTCCGGCAGTGCTAGATATCCCCGGAACGTACCATCCGTGTGGTTGAATAATGCTCCCTTAGACAGAGTCTATGAATTTAAATACCTGGGACACATAGTCACCGCCGTTCTCACGGATGACGCTGACATGGAGCGGGAGCGAAAGGCGCTGTCTGTACGGGCACCCGCAGGCTTGCGTGGTGTTCCGACAGGGTGAAGATCACGCTTTTCCGTTCGTACTGCACCTCGCTGTACACTTGCGCTCTGTGAGCCAACTATACGCAACGGGCATACAGCGCCAAGTGTGTCCAGTTCAATAACGCTTTTAGAAACATACTGGGCCTGCCCCGGATCTGCAGCTCCTCGGGCATGTTTGCCGCGGCGCGCACCGGTTGCTTTTATGCAACCATGCGCAAACGATGCGCGTCCCTTGTTCGTAGAGTGCGGGGCAGCTCCAACACGGTGCTGCCCATGATAGCCGATAGACTTGACTGCTCCTATATCAGGCACTGCTGTGACAAACATATCTGATACAGAGGCAGTTGCAACATCACAATTTTACGTATTTATTTTTATTTTATGATTTTAACTTTTTAGTAGGTAGTAATTTTAATTTATGTTATTTAAATTTAATAAATCCAATTAATTATTTTAATTTCTCGTCATGACTTTTTCTCAAATTTAATTATTGATTTATTTTAATTCTTATTTTATTACTATGCATGATTTAATTTATTAAATTGATTCTGAATATTTATTGTGATGTGATATTGTATTTTTATTGTAAGTCAAATTTTATGGGACTATGATGCCCCCAATAAACACATTTTATTATTTATTATAATTTTTTCCGAAGTACACATTTTTCATGGTTTAAAGTTTAAACAGGTATAACAGAAAAAAGTTTTTCTCGCTCGCTCCGCTCGCTCGCACCAACATATCAAATTAATTAAAATAACGTCGATAACGTTCGGTATAACCGGCTATCGATTTTTATGTATTTTTCCGAAGCAGTTAACAGTTTACTTTACAGTCTTTGAGATAAGATTTAAAGTGTAATTAGTTTTTAACCCGTAAAATAAATAAATATTTTTAATAGTTGATAATCCTCCGCTGCTTAATTGGCGGCAAAATATTGAACTGGCCCGATGCGTCAAATCTTTAGATACGCCTCTACTCGTAAATCACTTTATTTCAAATTTTCAAACGAAAAATTTGATGACACGTTTATGACCTAATTAAATATTTCTTTCCAAAAATAGCACGTTAATATACAAATTTCGTCATCCCTGACCTACACCTACTACCTACACCAACAACCCACACATACACCTACTTACCTAATATTAGAAAAGTTAATAATATGGTCGTTAGTTTCTTTTACACTTTTAATATTTCTGCGCATCTATTTCTGTCAATAACAAACAATAAAAAAGAGTTATCGAAATCGGTCGAGCAGCTTATGCAATTCCATGACCAAAGGAAATAGGGATTTATTTTCGTTTTAATATAGCAGACAAAAACTTACAACGAACTAATCTTAAAAACGATGCCGGCCGATTCAACATTAGGCATTTTTGACTGTACACTGTACAGATTTTATTTTTGATCTCATGATAGCTTCCAAACTAAATGTCCGATTTCAATGAGAGATGATGAAAATGAGATTCCATAGAGACATTTCATACATTGAGTCCTACTCGTCTTGCGTAAACATGTTTACGATTTTTTATGAAAAGAAGCTCGTTGACGTATTCCTGTTGTAAGCAGCTTACTCACCATCCAGCCTGCAAATCCAAAGCCGCGGACTTGTAGGCAAAAATTATAAGTAAAAGACACTATTTACCTAAGATAAAGTGTATTACTTTATCTTAGATATTTACAGTAATGACGGCATTAGTACAAGTCCTGGATTTGCAAGCTAGACCGGGAGTATTGCGCATTAGGTGCAATCTTAAAAATATATTTAATCTTACCAATCACAAGCCGGGAGCTCCTTTTCCAAGATGGCATATATAAAAAATAAATACAGAACGACGATGTCAAACTCACAACTTAACAGTTTATCCGTTTTGTCCATAAATGTTGATTTGTTGAACCTAGAATGTGAAGAGCAAATTAAACAATTTGCCAAAGGAAAATGCAGAAAGGTAGCTTTGTAATTTGTCAATTTGTTTACAACCGTAACCCGGTGCGAATTAGCCCTTAGTATTTAACTAACACTAAGGGTTAATTCACACCGAAAGGAAACGATACGCATGTTGCGTATTGGCTCGGCATTTTTTAAATACGAAACATGTATCTTTTTGTGTAGCGATTAACGAATAAAGTTCAATTTTGAATTGCTTTCTTAAAAATGCAGCGCCGCGTATCATCGCGGTGTGAACAGACCATAAGCATATAAGTTAATCAAATATTTGTTATTTTCTACTGTCGTAATTTTTCCTATACTTTGAGTAATTATGTGGGCCCCTATGTAGTATTAGCCCAGCTAAGCTCACCGTCCTGCCCTGCCTACACAGTCTGTATGTACCTACTATCATAGATAGCTTTATGATATAAAATATGGAACTAGCTTCGCGCGACTTCGTCAGCGTGGATCCCCATTGCACCCCAGCCCCGTGTGGTATGTATTTTGAAAAATCCTTTCTTAATTACTATCTGCGTGACAAAATTCAAAGTAATCCGACCAGCTGTTGATACGATATACATAGATGGGGACCAATTTCAAAAAATTTAAAATACTTACTCAATAAATTATATTTATTTCGTCGAATATTAAATTTCATGGAAATCGGGACAGGTTAGTAATTTTTTGTTATACAAACTTTCAATCCTTATTTTACACCCTTAAATTATAAATTCTAATACGACAATACAAACCCTGATACGAAACATGTATTTAATCAAATGTATTTATTCAATATAAATGTGGAATGTGAAATGGAATTTTTCAAAATTCCTTCTTAGGGCGCGTCTACATTGTAAATTAAACTAATGTTTAAATTTCACGTTTCTACTATTAGCGGTTACGGCTATGCGAGCAACTATACGTCTGTGAGTCAGTGGGCACATCTCCTTTTATATATAATATAAAGGCGATAAAGATAATATATCCAGGCATCTCATGATAAAATATGAAGCTGGGACTTTATGCTCCGGAATCCGTGTGTATAAGTCATATTTTTGTGTAAAGGCAACATAAATCGAGGAGTTTTGCCGGGAGTTCAATGGGTGACGTTGTGGAATTCGGATGTCCTCATAAATTTGTGTTATTTCGGTCCTTAATGTGTAATATTGGTAAAATATTAACCATTAAATATTCGTTAACATGCACAAGTGTGGGCAAGTGGTACAACTTCTAAAAACACGCTATTTTGTATTTCCCGCCAAATCTCCCTAGGAACTTTCAGTAAAGCTTTTACCACTTTACTGAATCGACTGACATGCCTCATGGACTGTACTGACTATATATTTGGACTTTGTCTAGACTTTACACTTGACGATATAGAAATACGGTGTTGAAAATTGAAACGAAAGTTCTATTTCTCGCCTTTTTAACTTGACACTGGCAAATAGTTATATACCGTTGCCATATAAAAATAAAAAAAATAATATCGAAATGTCACCGCAAAATGACATTGACGTTGACATCTACGTCAGAGCAAGCTACATTGACGATTGGCTGCATTGCTAGTGCTAATGCCCGCCAGGTCACGAGTGTGCTAAGGACCTCGTTTTCAAACTGTGAATTTAAACACGAATTAAACAGTGTCTCAGAATTGTTATCTGGTAAGTCTTGTTGGAATAATATTTTACAAACTGTGTTTGTTGTGTGTACTGTAATATTTGTCCACTATGTCGAAAATAAATTTGCGGAAAAAAATGAAAAAAGTCGTTTCGCTGTAGCCGGCCTCACGAAATCTAGATATTATTGCAAACCAGTTTGCAGTTTTCTTTTATTTAAGGTTCGTCGTATTTGGTACCAAATCATTCTATAAATGTTCGGCTATGAATTCTTCTTGAGTTATGCAATTTATTTGTTACGTTTGTGTCATGATTTCATCGATCGCAAAATATTTGGGTAGGTACATAATGTCTTAAATATCACTTTATTACTACCCACGAGTTTAATAATAGTAGGTATCGTTTTTTATTCCATAACCTTCCTGTAATTGTAAGAAATTAAAATAGCATATTCCTAATTTTAATGTGTGAGAATGGTTTACTTCTTATAAAATATCTTACTATAAAGCGTGGGTATTTTACGATATACTTACAAAAAATGTACACTGTAAGATCATCATATTATTATGCCTGCTTACAATACTGTGTTATTGAAAACTACAATTTCATTTTACATTATAGATATTTGTGACTCAATATTTCTTTGTAGAATATCCAACTTAGTAATATTACTGTTTTTAAATTTCCTTTTACAAATATTGATGACATCAGTAGGTATAGTGATTAGGCAGTTTAAGTTATTCTTCATGTAAGTATTTTTTTTTATTTAAATCAGGATATTGTCTAAGGTATGCTAAAACATAAGATGCATTCTAGAGTTTTTTTTTCAGTATTTTTTTTAACAAAATACATTTATGCAATGCATGCATTTTGTAAAAAAAGACAGTGCTAGGTATAAAAAACTTAGGCCTTTTCATCCGTTATTGGATGATTTATACAGTATTCTCAGAGCGAAGTAACCACTTGAAATACTGTAGTGCCTGGGATAGTTGGTTTCTAAATGTCTGAGATCTGAAAAAGGTTCATTGGTACACGCCATAACCTGGGAATCGAACCTGCACTCTCTCGAGTGTGAATCTACAGGTCTACCAACTAGGCCATGGAGCTCTTCTGTACTAGGTAACTATTGTATTAAATGTATAAAATTTAGTCAATTATTAAGTTTAGAACGTCATTTTTTACACGAGTGTTATTTCACAAAGGATTCACACAAATAAATTTATATAATATGCGAAGGACACGGAATTCAGAGACAGAATTGTTTAACAATGATAATATATTTTTCAAAATTCACACACAAGATTTATTAACTTATTATCTGTGTCTTCTGTCGATTTAAGCATAAAATGTAATGTCTGACCATGATGGAGTACATCCACAAGACTGTTAGATTTTTATTTAGTGTTTTTAAAAACCTGTACATGTAAGTTATTTTTACTTCTTCAAAAGTGATCAATTTTGTCTTCATCTTCACAAATTCACATCCTCTAAAATAATAATATTTATAAATCATTTCTCAATTTAAACCTAGTTCATAATATTTTCATATGATTAATTTTTGAACACAAAATTGTTGTAGTATACAACAATATCCCACCTAGTTAGGTTACATAAGAAAAGTTTATGTCACGCTAGCTAAAACTTCACATTCTTGCAGATTTTGCGTGTGTAAATAACTAAGACATTGTAAATGAACAATAAGGTATAGCTATAGCGTTATCAGCTAAAGTAAACGAACTCATAATTGTAGAAATTAGCTTTAAAAATAATGCAGTTTTGATAAGAGGTATCAGAACGTTGACATAGTATGTATGTATAATGCAGTAGAGACGAACTGGCTTTTAGTAATTTGCAATATAGACCTTATGCGCTGCCCTAGCACAATTTGCCTTGATAAGCTCAAGAGACTCAAGGTGTTATTGGCCATACTGACAGTCCAGGCTACAAATCCCGCCAGTACTTATGGCCATCATTAGTGTCAAATATTGACACTAACGTCGGCCATTAGTACAGGTAATGGATTTGCAGGCTGGACCACGAGCATGCCCCTTTATAGGACGAGAGTCGATACACAGTCCTCGGAGTGGTGTCAAGTCAAGTGAACTTTTTGATACATTCATGACTCTATAGCGCTTAACTTGGCTGGCTTAATTGGGCTGGGAGTGCTAGGGCGGGCCCTGCTAATTACGGTTGTCGAAGATGCCAGCTACAATCAGATACTTGGATAATCGTCTCATGTATTCTAGATACGAAGTCTTCTGATTTGTATGCTATTTGATACCAAAATTTTCGTCCAATAACATACGTTTATGCCGGCTTAAATTATTCATGCAATTATGTGGCGGTTATAAACTGATGTAATATTAGTGAAACTGTGAAAATCGCTGTTCACATGTACAAGAATACATTGAAGACTAATAAGTCTTCATTGTCATGGCCATAATTTCTACCGAGGACATTAGGTTTTCTGCCTTCCATTCAAGGGAAATAATTTATGTCGTCGATTTAAGCACCATACTGACCGTCAAGCCTTCAAATCCAATGCCGCGGCCTTGAAGCGGACTTTAAGATAAAAATTATAAATGACACTAATGAAGGCCATATTTAGTATCAGTGCTGGATTTGCAAGCTTGACGGTGAGTATGGCCCTTTAGGGTTAACGTGTAAGGTAAGGGTTCCAGCGAGCACGAGAAGTGGGCTACATATCTGCTTTATGGTCTCTGCCTACTCCTATGGGTCTCGGTGGTCTACGCCTATTTCCTATTGGTTGGTATCTACTAACCTAAATGGACTCCTGCATCCAGTTCAGTTAATGAATACACAGTTGAATCATTTCTCACAAGTTCATCGGTTTGTGCGTTGACTCACGCCATCGGATGTCCGCTAAGACGTTTGATGGGCATATCGCACGCATGACTGTTCGCTTGGCTACGTTTTATGTACCACACATGTTGAAATCCTTTCTCAATTGGGTCGAAATGGTAGATCTAGAAAAAATGTGGTAAATTGATAGAAAGCATTCAGTTACAAATTCTTTTGATTAGCGATTGCCTTTTCGTATTGCCGTTATGAATCTTCTTACTTGTGGATAATGGTATTATTGAAGGACCAACACTTTTTAAATTTATACTTGAATCTTTTTAATTCATCAATTTCGATACTTTTAAAAATAATGGTGTCTACAGTTCATATTGATTTAAACATAAGTCCTGAATTTGAATGATCTACATTAATTGAAGTGAATGGATTTTGGAATCCTTTCACCTGTGTAATTGCGAGGAAAATAAATGTTGCGAGTCTTGTCAGTTACCTTGTTACATTTAGTTTGAATGTTGCATACATTAATATCCTTAATCTTTTAGCGTTCTCAGCATCTAAAACTGCCACAGGGCAGGGCAGCCGAATGTGTACGGAAATAACCGAATATCAATGTGAAAGTCTAAATCAGTGCTTTAACATTGTCAAATATTATATTATTTAAGAAGATGGAAAGGTAGCGCCTCGTATTTCAATGGTTTCGTTCGACTATTTCCGTAGTTCTTAGACTGCCCTGTCCCAAGTACATCAACAATTACCAGTCGAGTAGTTAGTGAATTGATTTAAGGAAATTTAATGCGAACTATAGCTGCAATTTACAAAATGAATACCTTAACTCGTAGATTTAAAGCAAGTGCAAATTGGCTGTCTCGTGCGGCGTGCCAAAAAGGCATTGCTGAATCTGGCTTAAAGGCAGTAATGAGAAGGTCACGTTATTTACATACGTGAATTATTGTTTCTACTGTCAAACATAATCAACATGGATTACACGATGTCGAGTCATCTGCGCGAAGCCATGTATAGTGCGTTAACACTTATAAGGATTTAAGAGGAAGGGTAGACTCGCGACTATTTTGTTTTATTAAGTCTGAAAATAACGACTTAAGAACAAACTAAAACAACATGGTAAAGTTATGAGGAAAAAAGAATAAAGGAGGAAATGCAATAAATAAACGGGAAACACTGAGCAGGAAATAAGGAAGATAGAATATTTATACAGCGACAATATTTTCTAGCGAAGATGGACATCTTCGTTTTCAAGTGAAATTATATAATATAAATTGATATTGGACTTATGTACTAAAGTAAGCTGAAAGACTACAAGGCGTGTTGATAAAGCGTGAAAGAGATATTTTTAAGTGGACGAATGTGTGATTAATCTGGACGATGATGAGTCATATATTATGTGACTCATATTTGGATTACTTGGGCTTCGGTTATAAGCGATTTTTCCTTTTTTATATATAGCCACGCCAAAACTGTTTGAAAAGTTCTGATCATTGCGTTTGTTCACCGAAATAAATTCTCAAAATATTTGTACAAATTAAAGTATGAGATTATTAATTGGAATGACTAGGATTTGAGTGGTAATCCTAACGTTTGGTAGTAATATGGGGATTAGGGACCTCCGTCCCGTCTCCATTATTCGGGGGCGCAGTCCTTGGTACGGGATAGACCGTCACGACAGCGGCATGGTCTTCGTCTCCAACGCCCAATTTAAATCACGAAAAATGCGTCATACGTTAGTAATAAATCATACTAGCTGTTGCCCGCGGCTTCGCCTGCGTAAATACAGTATCCCACGGGAACACTACTTTTTCGGGATAAAAAGTATCTATGTTTTAATCCAGAGGGTCAATTCTGCTAAATAAAACCTTTGCTTTAATACAATTACAATCAAGTCCCGATACGCATAAACTCCCAAACCGGTGTTCTCGTAAACGTAAACCCATACACTGTCCGGTTTTCCTGTTCGGCCTGAACGAATGCAAAATCGTATCGTCTGTGTGCAATTTCGAGATCGCATCAGTCGGCCGTATGGACTGAAGCGACTCGTTCCAGTGTTGCCAACTTGTTTTTGCGAAACTACTAAACTCGCGTCGTTTTCTACTAAAAACTACTAAAAGAGTATGTACCGATAACTATAAACTTAGGAGTCCCTAAAAGTTTTTTTAGGGATTTTGTGTTTATAAAATGTTTTGTAAACACAAAAAACCACTGCATTTTCAGTTTTAATATTAAATTGAAAATATGATAATTTTACCTTTAAATAAAAAAAAAATAGTAGGAAATATTACGTAGGTATATAGAAATTAAATCGGTAGTTTTAAGCGACTTACGGACGCGTGCTACTATGTGCTATTATGATAAGGTGTCATATTAGCACATAGTAGCGGGCTATTTTGCATATTATGATTACTGTCTAGCTATTTTCTACAAAACTACTACTAACAACTAAATTCCTACTAAAGAGGGAATAAAATACTAAATTTAGTAATAAAAGTTTGTAAAACATCTAAGTTGGCAACATTAATTCTGACCTGAACGGATGGACTGAACAGTAATAAAATATGACTGAACGGTAATAAAATTCGGGTGTAAAATAAAACCGGTCAAGTACGAGTCGGCAAGAGAGGTTCCGTACAAAATGGAAAAAATCACGTTTGTTGTATGTGAGTCTCAAATTTTTATTTTATTATGTTTTTAGTATTTGTTGTTATAACGGCAATAGAAATACCTACATCATTTAGTGAAAATTTCAACTGTCGAGCTATTACGGTATAGGAAGGTTACGGCGACAGACGGACGAACAAAAAAACCTGCTTAATAGGGTCCCGTTTTTACCCTTTGGGTACGGAACCCTAAAAATGGCACGTGGTCTAAAGAATATTTATTAGAGTTCATTGAAGTATTTAAAACTTTAGGTTGATAAAATCTAAAGACTATTACTATAAAACAAAGAGACATGATTTCTATAACATATTACTGGAAAAATGTATGACACATTAATTCGGTTTCGTCGATAGCGTGACTACAGTTAAAGCATAATACAATAAATAAATAAAATAATAGCCTATACTAACCAAGAGCATGTCACGACATGTCTAAGGAGTGTTCCGTAACTATCAACGCGCAATAGGTTTTCTTTGAATTACTTTAAAAGTTATTGTCATAAAGTTATTACAGAAGCTACGAGAGCGGCGGACAGACAGACAGACAGAGCTAAATTATAAGGGTTCATTGAGTATTACGGAACCCTAAAAATAAGACCGAAGCTCGCGGCAATTTTCCGTGTATGTGCTCGAATCCGTTCAGGCCGAACCTTAGATTAAAACACATAGAAACCGGGTACGCGCATGAAAAGTGAAGCTAATCATACTGAGCCATAGCGGCTCAGTTTGTTCGAACGACCCGTCAGCTGTCGTCTATGTACAAGAATTACATGATACATTATGATGGTTTGTGTCGTTGTTGGGTGTCACAATGCATCGGAAAATAATAAAAATGCTTCGGAAATAACATAATATGTAAGTACTACAACTTGACTTGTATCAAGCCAAATATGTATAACATTATAAAATAAAATCATATTATGTCGTCATCTTGCTTCATCATCATCATTAACAGCCATAGGACGTCCACTGCTGGACATAGGCCTCCCCCAAAGATTTCCACAACGAACGGTCCTGGGCCACTCGCAACCAACGGCGGCCCGCGACCTTCATAAGGTCATCGGTCCACCTAGAGGGAGGCCGTCCAACTTGCTTCCCTAATGTGAATTGTGAAAGTGTTACTAGTAATAATAAATTTATTTAAAAATTTTCATGGCTAACTAATAGTTGCAACTAAGACAAAGTTTTTTAATATTTTCTTATTTTTTAACTATTAATTTAAAGTATTGCCAGTATTAAGATAATCCTTAATATTATATTCATTAATACCAGTTTAATATAAATAATGTTCACAAATCATGTTTAGATGGTTTAAAATGAAATATTAGTTATAGTTTTACATCTCACGATATTAAGAAAACAAATACAATAATTCCAATTTTAAGAGCAACATTTTCCGTGGAAATTGTCCCTTAAAACTGTTGTGTACAGTCACCATTAAAGTGACTCCACAACATTAAAGTTTTGTTTGTTTGCGTGCCGGTATGCAATGCTTACGACTACATATATCTGTTGCTTGCTTTACTTTGTACGATGCGTTTGTTTGAAGACTATCTAGGCGTTATAAATCTAAGGGCCGAAATGACGTCAGTTCGGTCGGATGCTATTTTTTCCGTGTATGTGCTCGAATCCGTTCAGGCCGAACCGAAGTCAGTTCTAACTGAAACGATCGGCCTCTCGTCTGTGGGAGCTTCTTATCTAGTGTCCGAACGCGTTGGTCCAAACTTCACAAAGTCAGTTTATGACCACAAGTCGCTTCCCTTATAATAAAATCAAAGTAAAAAGTAAGTCTACGTCTAAATACGAGAATCATTGAGCTTCAGAGCTTAAACTATTATTACCATACAAAATTTCATCAAAATCCGTTCAATAGTTTTTGCGTGAAAGAGAAACAAACATCCATCCATCCATCCTCATAAACTTTCACATTTATAATATTAGTAGGATATTCTTTGATGTTAGGTCAGTATTGTCTGTGTCAACTATTCAAGTACTATCAACGACGTTAAATATTGCTTACTTTTAAATTATATTCGCGCGAATATGTTTTTTATTTACCAAAAAGATTGTATTACGTCAAATAATGAATTTTATGTTAGTTTAAAAATATTTCATGTCATGAATGCTGTAATCGCCAGTCGTTTTGCAGTCGATTTTTTCCATGAAGCAGCTGGATTTGCATGTCGAATGTAAAAAATATGCCGTATTAGTTGTGCTTCAACAGAAATGGTTAATCACGTCATTGGACCATTGATTTTAATAACGCATTGATTTCACGACAATGGCTTCAGTAGCCTTATAAATAAACAATGGTTGGTAATATAAGCAAGTGACAAATGTATGTCACCACTCGAGATTAGGGCTGCCAATTTAAAAAAAAAAAACGGACAGTAAATGGACCAAAATACCAAAAATATTGTAGAAAAAAATTTAAGGGCAGCAGGGAAATATGCATTGCAGTTGCCACGCATGCATAGGAAAACCTTCAATGAGAGAGCTATCAGGTTTTATTGCATAGGTGAAGGCTTGCTACTTCTATCTTTATTGCTGCCTCTAATCTGTGTAACTCAAAATGGCCTCCCTAATTACCTTAATGAGCATTCCTAAAAGGAAGCATCAATTAAAATGGTTGACAACACTAATGTTAAATGTTCTTTGATAAGGATGTGTCTGGCCGCTGACGCGAACAAACCTAATATAATGCAGCCTTACTTACATTCCAACGAGACAGAAATGCTTGTATAAAGTCTGTTAATTTTTCCATTAATGAACAGCTGTGCAGTCGAGCTCTGGTTTCTTACTAAAAGAATAAAACTATTTGGGCAGCCTGTGAAGGACTACAGATTATTAGGAGGACTATATCGGTATTGACTTACCAAAAAGTGTCCTTAAAAGAATAGGAAATAGGCGCTCGAGCCGCCGAAATTGTTATCCAATCACATACTTATTAGTACTAGATTAACCAACAGCTCTCCACACAATTTTAACTTTTGTAGCTAGCAGTGGCACTGGCGCCCCAATAACATACTTGACATCATCATCAGCCTATCGCCGTCCAGTGTCTACTACTGAACGTAGGCCTCCCCCAATGAGCGCCAACCATCCCGATCTTGTGCAGCCCACATCCATCCGCTGTCAGCCACCTTCTTCAAATTGTCGGTTCATCGTGCCGCAGACGGCAGGACGTCCTACACTACTTTTGCCTAAGCTTGGTCTCCACAACACTTGTCTGCTCCATCGACCGTCTGTTCGTCTGCAGACATGGCCGGCCCACTTCCACTTCAGCGTGCTAATTCTATGAGCAAAGTCGGTGACTTTAGTTCATTAGTTTAGACATCGTTACGAATTTTATCCACCAGAGTTACATTAAGCATTGCTCATTCCATCGCACGCTAAATCTTGAACTTATGAACCAGCCTTATGGTGAGTGTCCATGTTTCGGCTCCGCATACTTAATCTTCTTCTTTTGGCATATGCCACCCTGTAAAAGGAGTTGCCAGCGTCAGAGTGTAGATGCGGATGTTCAGTAAAAAGGTGGTGTAGAGTGCATTGAATGTAAATTAAAATTTAAAAAAAAAAATTCCAAATGAAACTTACCAAGCTTTTTTCGGAAGTCAATAGAAAAAGCTACCACCTTTATCGGAATTATTAATGGAGTGACTTAATGCGCATCTCAACAATTTACTGTTTTTGCGACAGTGGCGCCTCGTGTTTAATACCTACACTTTGTTGTGTACACTTTTACTTTCAAGAGTGCTCCTTGTCTCTAGTCTCCATGGACGGCACATTGCCACTTAGTCAAAGCAACTATCTAAGGAATCTTCCTAACTTATTGCAATGTGATAAATTATTACAAACATTCTTAACTTAACACGCATCAAGTAATTGAAAGAGTTCTCATCGAACAATTGAATTTCAACCGACTAGTTATAATTAAAATCTGAAAATAAAACATGAAACAATTTCTCAAAAATCTTGCATTACAAACATTAGAAAGTTATATTTGGCAACGAAACAATCAAATGTTTTTATAGCAGATCTGAAAATCAGTAGCAGTCCGAGATGGTTTTACTTTATTTATCCAGAAAAAGTTATCATAGTGAAAATTTTTCCTTTGCAGCTATAAATTGCAGTTTTCGAGATTTGCAAGTGCATGAACGGTCTATTTCTTTTTAACTGTTCTCTATGAGATTTATGTGTTTTTAAGAAAGTGTATCGTTTATTGCACACTCAGTGACTATGAGAATGTGACAAAATATGATAATCAAATCAAAGTCAATTAAAATAAAATTTAAAATTGATTTTGTCTTTTTGCTTACAAAATCAAGCTCAAGCGCGATCATGGCAGAATTTTACACGTAACACAATTGTACTGCACTTTTCGTACCAATTTTTTTTCAAATGTGTTGGAAGTTATTTTTTACAGATATAGACTAGGGAATGATATCCCTTCTTCCACTTTGTTATACGAATAATGTTTTATCGTCCAAATTTTTTTCATTCAGTGAAATATCAAATCTATTATGTTACATACGTCAATCTGTATTATTTTTTAAATAGAAGATAATCTGATGGTGAAGTGTGATTACTTCGCCTCCATCACTTTCATTACTCTGAGAATATTTATTTTTCCTGGTGTTTGGTTTCACGTCGATCTCCATGATTGCCGCGATTAGATTCATTATGACTATATTATTAACTGTGGCTGGTTAGTTAGTATTGTGTGTTTCTCCCACGTAAGAAAGTGACATTTATCTTTCACAATTTCCTTTTAGATACACCGTATATTAATGTGAACTAAGATAGTGCTTCAGATTTTCGATTAATTTTAGGTTTAAATAAACTTAATATTAATATTATTAGAGCTACTATTGTTTTAGCTAACTGACAAAATACAAAACTAATTAGAGACTGAGAAATAAGAATGATCCCCTACCCGTTCACAGCAACTGCGACATGGCGTTTAGTTTGTTGTCGTTTAACATTATTCGTTTTGCCTTGGAATCATAAATATTCATTATATTTGCGCTTAACGGACGTTAATTTAGTGTAAATTTAGGTTCACAAGAATCCCTAGACAGTATATGAATAATTCAAAACACGAATCACCTTGGCAGACGTTGTACGATGGAATCACAAGCTGACATTCCGTTTGTTCGAAACATCAAACAAATGAACCCGAATTGTGCGAAAAAATCGGACAAGTGTGAGCACATTCGAAGCAGCACCTTACATCCTCTCTCCCTTAGGAGTGGAACGGTTAAAGCAGTGGCAAAAACCGGCCAAGTGCGAGTCGGACTCGCGCACGATGGGTTCTGTATCATTATCTATACAACTATTAGTACTAATATCGAACCCTAGTATTAATATGGAGGAAAAAAACAAAAAGGTTTTTTGTACGGGAGCTCCCCTTAAATATTTATTTTATTTTTATTATTTATTTTAAAAGAGAATATAAATTATCAATATTCAGTGAATATTTAAAGTGTCTACTTGTTGCCGTTATTAATATCGAGCAAAAAACGTCAAAAATCACGTTTGTTGTATAGGAGCCCTTAAATATTTATTTTGTTCTGTTTTTAATATTTGTTGTTATAGCGGCAACAGAAATACATCATCTGTAAAAATTTAAACTGTCTGGCTATCACGGTTCACGAGATGCTACCTGGTGACAAACATACGGACGGTCAGACAGCGAGGTCACAGTAATAGGGTCCCATTTTTACCCTTTGAGTACGGAACTTTAAAAACGTCACAACAAATTTGATAATCCTTTTTGGAAGTCAGTTAAAAAGCGAAAGTCGAAAGGTGTAGGGCAACTTACGTGGTACTTATCCCACTGTTTTTAGAACGAAAAGTCCTTGGTGTGGTGCCTTAGGCTGGCACTATGTGATCCGGAATCCGGTAGGCCGGGGAAAATTAAGAGCATTGAAAATAGCACTCTGCGTTTATACAATAGAGCTGAAAATCGAAAACACAAGTGTCGAGTCAAATGTCGAGTCTTATATTATAAAGAGGAGGCTTGTTTGGATTGAATAGGATCCGAAAGTACTGGATCGATTTTGATAAAATTTTGCACACATATAGATTAGACCACGGGGAAGGCATAGGTTACTTTTTATCGCGTCAAAATGTACGGTTACCGCGATATTTCCTTTAACGCGCACGAAGTCGCGGACAACATCTAGTATCATATATGACAGCTCCACACTCGACACTTTGATTTTCAACTCTATTGTATTAGCAGAGTTCTATTTTCAGTGCTCTGAATTTTCCCGGGCCCGCCCTATTCCGTATTAAAATATAGTCCTATCCTTACTCTTACTTGCATGGATGCTTGAATACCTATTTGGAGAAAATATATATCTCATGATGTAATTGTGTTGCATTTTATCTTAGACTTAGATACTCTGACTCGGAGCCAGAGCTATCTCTTATCGTGTTTATCTCTATATATTTTCTTTAACAAACATTGTGGTGTGTTTTTTGAAAGTGTTGCGAAATCTGATAAAAATATATTACGAACCGGGCTTGCGCGAGTACCTATATAATATTCGACTCGGAGTTCGGATTTCAGCTCGGAAATATAAATAATATACAGATTAAGAAACAACTTCAAATATAATTTGTATATTTGCTGCTATTGTTTTTATCCTTACACCCGAAATGGAGACAGTGGACATGAAACCAATTTTTATTTATTTTGTAGCCTTATGGTAATCACCCTCGCCAAATACATACTATTAATGCTATTATGTAGATGACACATTATCGTGAAGTAATGTCGTGTTTTATATAACCCTCTGCAATGCAGACAGTATAGCAGATCATACATTATAGATTTAGGATCTAGGCCAACAGACATTTGAGAAAATGTAAAAAATATTGTAATAAATAATTGAAAATTGTTACCCTCTTAATATTTTATTCCAGCTAAATTTTTATTTTCAAAACCAATATGAGATATGCATATTTCATAAGAAACGTTAGACGGATCAAAAGCTAATATTATAATTTTAATTTATAATATTATGTAAAATGTTTTGACTTTTTTTTATGACTTTTTAAATTTTACTAATTAGATTTTGACATTCGTTTTAAGAAATAAGAAGTTACTGGTAAAACTAATACCTACATAATTTTATTTAAATTATTAAACGTTGCTTAATATTTTTTTATTGTTTATGGCTCAACTGCAATCTTAAAGGACCATGCAAAAAAATCGTCCCCACCCACCAACAGATTTAAAACCTATCTCAGTTAATAGTTCTGGCCATGCTGATTATTATCTAGTATGGTGATATTCACCTCAGGAGTGGGGTTTTGACTGAAATTGGAATTTTAATTTTATTGTTTTATAATTAGCTACCCACTCCAGCTTCGCACGGGTGCGATGTATTATACATATAAAGCTTCCTCTTGAATCACTCTATTCATTGCTGAAAACTGCATTAAAATGCGTTGCTTAGTTTAAAAGATCTAAGCGAACAGGGAACTGAGCGACTTCATTTTATACTGTGTCTAACTAGTTTTTTTTTTAGCTTATTTTAATTTAACAGTCAACCTACTTTAACAGAATATCACTGACATTACACGGTATAAAATGAAGTCGCTCAATTTCCTTTACACGGCATTAGCAAAAAAATTAAAAATAGAATTTCGAATATATTATGTGCATTGCACTGTGCGATGTGCAGACTGCACGATATAATACATAGGTTGCCTTTTATATTTCGGGATTTGGCAACCCTGGTGTTGCAATCTGACAGCTCTATCGTAAAGTTGGAAGTTTTTAAGGTTATACGTACTCAGAACGTTTTGACATACGAGCGCTATTTGTGTTGTTTACAGTAAATTAAAAGATTCATCTGCCCCCAAGAATGGAATTAAATCGTGAACATTTTCGTGCGATTAGGTATTTTTTACAACTTTCGACGTGGATTAACTTAATTCAACTTTTGGCAATGAAACTCCATCAAGGACCAGCGTTTATCGATGGTATGGTGAATTCAATCGTGGTCGGAGTTCACTACAAGACGAATTTCGTGAAGGTCGTCCAAAATCAGTTGTTGTTCCGAAAAACATTGATTCTGTACGCGAACTGATATTGCAAGATCGTCATGTGACCTATCGTGAGATAGAGACAACCTTAGGCATTAGTGGGACCAGCATACACTCAATATTGCATGAACATTTAACTGTCAAAAAAATTTGTTCGCGTTGGATCCCACACAATTTGTCAATAGCTCAAAAAAGGCTCGTGTCGATTGGTCGAAAGAAATGCTCGAAAAATACGATCGCGGTGCTTCAAAACACGTCTATGACATCGTGACAGGTGATGAATCGTGGATTTACGCGTATGAGCCCGAAAGTAAACAGCAGTCGACTGTATAGGTGTTTCAAGATGAGCCAAATCCAACAAAAGTTGTTCGCGCACGAAGCACTTCCAAGCAAATGGTCGCATGTTTTTTCGGAAAAACTGGACATGTCGTAACCGTACCACTAGAACAACGCAGAACAGTCAATTCTGAGTGGTACACAATAATTTGTTTGCCAGTTGTCCTCCAAGAAATCAGGAAAACCAACCGCCGAAGACGGATCACTCTACACCACGACAATGCGAGCTCTCACACATCGGCTCAAACAACTGCATTTTTGAGCACCCAAAACATCGATTTGATGAGTCATCCGCCATATAGTCCTGACCTTTCACCAAATGACTTCTTTTTATTCCCGCACGTAAAAAACAAACTGAGAGGTCAACGTTTTTCGACACCTGAAGAAGCGGTTGCTGCATTCAGAATGCATGTTTTGGAGATACCTCAATCAGAGTGGAAAAAGTGCTTCGACAATTGGTTTAAACGCATGCAAAAGTGTATAGATCTTCATGGGGAATATTTTGAAAAACAATAAAGTGATTTTCGATGATTAATATTTGTTTTTGTTCTCTAATCCCGAAATATAAAAGGCAACCCTCGTATCACTTTACTGCTACTGTAATTAATTTTAATTATACTTGGTGACTTTTTATGCCGTCTCGAGTAAAAATAGCGTATAATACCTGGGCTAATTGATAACTGGCCGAAACGACGAACTTAAAAAAATGATACGCAAAAAAGGAATATTACATTATATTCTGGCATCTTTTTGAAAATAGAACGCCAAATTTGAATTTAATCGAACTGATGAAATTTGTTTGAGAGGACGTAGAACTTTCTCTGTCGTAAATTTTCTTAACAATGGAAAGAAACGAAATTCGTGCGGTGATAAAGTTTTACGTTTTAAAAGAGAAAACAGCAAAACCAAGCTAGACAGTGTTTTAGGTAATTCTGCTCCTGCATTGAGTACAATTCACACCTGGGTAACTGATTTTAAACGTGGAAGACAGAGCTGCGAAGACGCCCACAGGTCTGGCCGTCCAAATGAAGTCACGAATCCGGACATGATCAAAAAAATTCACAAAATTGTATTGAATGATCGGCGCTTAAAGTTGCGAGAGATAGCAGAGATGGTGAGCATTTCATCTGAACGCATTTTTAATATTTTGCACCAACATTTAGGAATAAAAAAGCTTTGCGCGCGATGGGTGCCGCGTTTGCTCACTGTAGACCAAAAGCAACGTCGAGTGGACGATTCATTGGAGTGTTTGGCGCTGTTTAACCGAGATCCTAATTTTGCGGCGTTATGTAACAGTCGATGAAACCTGCATACATCATTATACTCCCGAGACAAAAGAACAATCTAAGCAGTGGACTGAGAGCGGAAAACCTGCGCCGAAGAAAGCAAAAACGGTTTTGTCGGTCGGCAAAGTGATGGCGACTGTTTTTTGGGATGCTCGAGGGATTATTTTAATGGATTATCTGCAAAAAGGAAAAACAATAAATGGAGAGTACTACGCAAGCTTGCTGCAAAAATTAAGTGAAGAAATCCAGAAGAAACGACCACATTTGGCCAAGAAAAAAATTTTGTTCCACCATGACAACGCACACACGTCAATGGTTGCAGTCGCCAAACTCCATGAATTGCGGTTCGAATTGCTACCGCATCCACCCTATTCCCGGGGAATCTGGCCCCGTGCGACTTCCACTTATTCCCAAACCTGAAGAAATGGTTAGGTGGCCAGAGATTTTCATCAAATGAAGAAGTCATTGTTGCCGTGGACGAGTATTTTGAAGGGTTGGAGAAAACATTTTATCAAACTGGTGTAACGGCATTGGAGAAGCGCTGGACTAAATGCATCGAGGTGGAAGGAAACTACGTTGAGAAATAAATTTATTTTAAATAGATTTTTGAAGTTTTTCTTTGTCGTTTCGGAAACTTATCAATCAGCCCTCGTAGGTACATGAATGGAGTACTATGATGTCTATGGCACACTAAGGCTGGGACTATATGCTCCGGAATTCGGAAGGCCGTAGAAAATTCTGAGCATCGAAAATAGAACTCTGCGCTAATATAGTTGAAAATCGAACACATGAGTGTCGAGTCAAATGTCAATGTCATATATGACAGCTCGTCACTTGAAACTTCCATTTTCAACTCTATTGTATTAGCGTAGAGTTCTATTTTCACTGCTCTGAATTTTCACCGGCGTTCCAGTTTCCGGAGCATAATTCCCAGCATTAAGTTAACTTTTTTCTCACTTGGTGAAAATTTGTTTTACTACATCGCACACTAACTTAAAATCATTATTTATTAATTGATACATTTAAAAACGTATTTCAGAAAAAATAATAAAAATATTGAAATTACAAATAATTGTTAGCCTATTGACCCCTGTTGGCCCCTATGACCTAGCGAGTGTTTGGAGCGTTTAAACTTTGACAGCTTTGACGTTTTAGTAGGGTGATCAATGATTTTTTAAAGAACTTTAAAATACTTCAGCTTTAACACAAGATTTGTGTATAAGATTCTATTGTGGATACATAACGCGCTAGTTTTTTAATCAGACGGAAAAAAATGTCACCCAGTATGTATTAATTTACCTTTGTAGATCTGTAGCATATTTTACGTTTACCAAATTAATAAAACCTTATATTATTTTGTATACAATTTTGTCTGCCTTTTATTAAGTTTTGAGGCTAGTTTTACTATTTTTTGGCTTTTAAATTTATTCACTTTCAATTTTTTATGACTTATCTATTTTTATTTTGCACTATTATTGTAATAATCTATAAGATTTTTATTTTATTTATATTTGTTTCAGCCATAGTGTGACCATGATAAATGCGGTAGAGGAGTTTTTAGACGATTTGAGGTAAATCAAGTGTCATAAAATGTGACTAACCTATTGCTTGTAACTACTACGCTCGTCGAGCTAATCCGTGCATGAAAAATGTTCAAATGTGACTTCATCATCTCTAGTTTGTGACATGTTAGTTGTCGCTCAGACGGCTCTAGAGTGCTAAGTGCAAGTTTTTCTTTTCGCATTCGATCGTGAGCGCGTTTCGCGTTTACTAGGAATTTGTATGCGATTTGACCTGGTTGTCGCGTTTACAACTGTACAAATCACATACAAATTCCTAGTAAACGCCAAACGCGCTCACGATCAAATGCGAAAAGAAAAACTCACACTCAGCACTCAGATTAATAACTAACAAAGCAAGTTTTCATTCTTGTCGGTTTTGAGACAGCGGACAGCGATGTGTCAAATGTAATGATGATGTGTCAAATGTAATGATGATGTGTCAAATGTAAAAAAAAAACATCGAATTACAGTTGACAAAATATCCGAGTTGTTTAGTGCTTATTGTGCTAATAATATAGGTTCGTACCTAACCCTAGCCTATGTGTATTAGGCTCAATAGGATAAAATAAATAAAAACGAAGCAGTTCAAGTCTCAAGGGCGCCACGTAATGCACACCGTATGCATTAAGGTTGTCAATTTCCAGTTTCTTATTTGACATTTTACAAGTACATCAACAGCCGGACACACTAAAAAGTTTACTTCAAAATTACTTGAATAATTTTGGTAACTAATAAAAATTATAAGTAACCCCCAAATTGTCAAACAGTGACCGAACTGATGATGGTGAATTAAAGCTATGAACAATCTCGATCGTGTCAGCTTTCAAACGAAAAAAAGATCCAAATCGGTTCATCCGTATGAGAGCTACGATGCCACGTACAAACACACAGACCGATACGTCAAACGCATAACACCTCGGGGTTCTCGTCGGGGGTTAAAAATAACATTATAGGTAGGTAGGTAGGTAGTAGGTAAGGTTACTCTAACTGCTATTTTTTTAAATATTATTAGCTTACAATTATTTATTCTCCGCTTAATTACCTAATACTGCATGAGCTTACTTAATAATAGGGATGTAGCCTAGTGTCGAACATCACATTTTTATAAATTAAATTTTAAAATTGTTGATTAAAGATGCATACATCTAAAAGAAATAGGTATTTAAATTGACGCGATTAAAAATTATAAGCAAATAAAAAATATTGCCCATCTCTATCCCGCATAACGATTTGTTACGTCACAAGCTGCTATTGCCGTATATTTTGTAATAACAAATGTATGGCGGGAGCAACTCGTGACGCCACAGGCCGGTATATCGCTCTCTTTCATATTATAAATTTAAATTATTTGTATCTTCGTTATTTTTTAAGATATACTAAAATGGGTTTGTGGCGGACCAATAAGCGCCACAATCCTGAATCGCGCTATCGAAGTTTTCTGAGATCGGCACTATATATACGACATCTGAAATTCATACAAGTGGGCTTCGGCCTGACCGAGCATACCACCTCGCTCGGTCGGAGATCTACCTTTGGGGGCATCCATCTATCCCACATTGGTGACCCTCGACAGACCACGTCTCCTTCTGGACATCATCACCTAGATTGTTTATTAACATGTTGTCTAACATCGAATAGACGAGAACAAAAATTTTGGCAACACGCCTATTCCTATTTGAGTGAAGTACATACCTAAGTAGTATGTTATTCTTCAATTATCAGGGACTTCTATTAAACATTACCATCGCCATATTTATACTAGCAATCTTGTAAAATTTCTGCGTTAGGAGTAGAGGAACATGCTTTTTGTTTTATGTGCGTATTCCACCTCATTAAATTCAGACATCCTAATTATGATCCTAAAAAGAAGCTAATTAGAATTTACTCAGTCAGAAGTCACACTTCTTTCGATTTAGGATGCTAAATGCTTATTAGGATCCTAGCTTCCTATATGCTATTTCACTCGACTGAATTTAGTTACTGCATCATTTGGGAAATTTGAATCTAGTGAGGTTGGAATACGCACTTTAGCCATCATTACCATCTTGCTCCATTTGACAGTGCCCGTAGAACTTGAACGTAGCAGCCCTGGCGCAATAAAACCGTCTAATATAGTAAATTGCATTTACGGCCGCGGTATGTAGGTTACATGACCAATCGATAGCGGCACGGGGCACGAGATGCGTGCAGCGTGCTCCCATCAGTGGGATTACAGTCCACGCCACACTTGTGCACTGACAAAAAGCTAAATTTATTACCAAGTGGAGCCAACCTTTCTTCGATAAATTATGTGAAATTTATTTTAGGGATAGTAGTCTTTGAAAATTTCAAATTATGACCACTCCTTAGTCCCTACCCAATAACTATAAAAAGCATTTTAGAAAGTATGCATAACCACGCTTAAATACTTAATTCCTCAAAAGCCTTCTATAAATATCGCTTTTATATAAAATATAACGAAGACAACTTAACTAATTTTTACCCGGCTACGGTGAAGCCAAAAGGAAGGGTTATGATTTTGTCAGTATATGACATATGTATGTATGTTTGTTTCACCGTAGCTCCCAAACTACTAGTCCGATTAGAAGAAATGAGGTCTCAATTGATTCGCAATAATAGTCCAGGTAACATCCTACTAATATTATAAATGTGAAAGGTTGTGAGAATGGATGGATTTCGATGAAATTTGGTATGGTAGTAGTTTAGGCTCTGGATTAAAACATAGGCTACTTTTTATCCCGAAAAAGTACAGTGTTCCCGAGGGATACTGTATTTATGCGGGCGGAGCCGCGGGCAACAGCTAGTAGGTTATATAATATACGTAGTCGGGTTATAGTTTATTATAAAAAAGTAGTTATTTGGTTGAATGCTTACTAAAAGCATCGGGAGGTAAGATAGCGCATACACCAATAACCTTAACAATTCCGCGTCAAAAAACTGTACCAAAGAAAGATGTAATATAATTCTTGATTATGCCGTTAACGAGTTTTATACGATCGGCCAGTGCTGAGCATATTTGCGCGATCATCTGGCGCTGATCACGCTAAACAACCTCATAATACCCTGATAATACGACTGAAAATACCACGATGTGGACCAGGTGTTACGTCTCTACACTTTAACGTAATTAGCACACCATACATCTTGTCACGTTTTTAGGTGATAATTGCTCTTGAAAATTCAACGCTTGAGTTGTGTATCAGAACGTAATATTTCTATACTTCATAGTCTATAACGTTTTAAACAAAAGCGAAGGAATTTAAACGTGTGGTGTGTGACATTAGTGATTTAACAACAAAAGGTCGATTCCCAAATTATTGTACATGGCCAGAAGCTTAGAAGAGTTGATAATATTCAAGCGTACGGCACTGCGATATTTATTAGTGAGGGAATCAAAACTCTTGGCGCTAGGAAAGAAACCGGTCAATAAGAAAATCGCCAATTTCATTAAAACCCACCAGCAAGAGGGAGATCTTATGACGAACTTCCTAGATTCATTCAATGAAGATCTGACTAGGAATATTAATGTTCTTCAATCAAGAACAACAACTTTAGAAACTAATAAAAGTACCAAAACAGTCCAAATAAAACGTGATATAAATATGGCGGCCCAAAGTTATTTCCTAAGCTACAGATGGTTCAATTGGTGAGATTTAAAATTTTTCATAAATACCAGACCATATTATAAGGGGAATTATTTAGAAAATAATATTTATTTCATACTTTTTTGTGTATTTTTACTTTGGAAGTCGGTTTAATTTTTTGCTTAAAAATAATAATTTTTCCCTTTTTAACCGGCTTCCAAAAAAGGAGGCAGTTATACGTTATGTTAATAATACGTTCGGCTGTATGTTTTTTTTTTTTGCAAGTCAACTATAACTCCGCCGTCTATTGACCGATTGTCAAAAAATTTTTTGATGTAAAGGGTATACTTTGAAGTTGGTCGCTTTTTTCACAGAAGTGGTGACCTGATGATGGGATCCATGAGGAATCTAGGGAACTCCTCAAAATTTTTATGGACACATATAGTGATTTCGACTTTTTCTGAAGTAACCCAAGCATATATACTACCAAAAAGTAACATTTTGCACCAAGATATACCCTGGATCCAAAAGTACTGAACAGAACTCCTGACTCCTTATAGATACATGTTTGGGGATTTCGGCGTTGCTTAAAGAACTGCAAGCATAAGCCACTATGTCAATTAAAGTAATCATCATCATCACCACCATCATCACAACATACATCATCACATTATGATGATATAATAGGTACTTCTCATAATATTATTTTACACCGACACGGATATCTTTGAACATTACTCTGCCGTTTATGGACGTATTTGCAAAATTCTTTTGTTGTTGTTAAGGGTATAGTTCGTTAATTGGTCCTTTAGTCTCTAAAATGGAAACGTGATGATGGGATCCATGAGAAATCGAGGGAACTCCTCGAAATTTATATGGACACATAGTGATTTTGACTTTTTCTGAAGTAACACAAGCATATGCTGCCAAAAAATAAGATTTTGCACCAAGGTATACCCTGGATCCAAAAGCACTGAACATAATTCCTCAGTCTTTAAAGATAGGCGTTTGAAAATTTCCCAGATGCCATTATTTAACTTACAGTAATCATCATCATTATCTTATATACAATACCTAATGGAAGCTTGGCGCGTATTTAATTATACATTCGATGATTTATTTTAAACGTTCTTAAAATGTGTTAAAATAAGATGATGATTATTACTGTTAGTTACATGCATATGCTTGCAGTTCTTTAAACAATGCCGAAATTTCCAAACGCGTATCTTTAAAGACCATGTGTCCATATAAATTTCGAGGAGTTCCCTCGATTCCTCATCGATCCCATCATCAGGTATATATATATACCTGATGATGGGATCGATGAGGAATCGATCGTTGAGAAATCGGTTATACGTATATATATATATATATATATATATATATATATATATATATATATATATATATATATATATATATATATATATATATATATATATATATATATATATATATATATATATATATATTCCGCCGAACGTATAACTGCCTCCTTTTTTCGGAAGTCGGTTAAAAATAACCTAGGATACAAAAGGAACACTAATTAGCAACTATGTTTCACATTAGGTATACGATAAGGCAGCAAGTAAACCCTATTTATAGCACATTGATAACAGGTGTAGAGGCTAAGGCCCCCAGGTTGAACGAGGAAAATTTGCTTGCTGCGACCTTTAAACAAATTCGCCATGCTAATGTACCAAATGCAGAAATAAGTAAAAAGAGGCTTTAGTGCAACTGGCGATAGTAATAAAATTAAATGCTACTCTGATATACTCATTAAGCGTTATATATGCTTGCTGTTATCAGTAATAAGTAAGCTGACCTACCAACAGAGTTGATCAGCAGAAAATTCTATAGTTTATGTTTCATAGTGCGATTCACTTAATGTGGTAATTTTAGACCTGCTGATGGATATAATTTAGTACTAAATTACTCTAAACTTGGGCCCTTAAATGATCGATGATGAAATCGTATTTATTCTTACTACAACAACGGTAAAAGCGAAATACCAAAAGGGACAAATCCATTGCAATATCACGAGTTAACTTCGAATGACTTCACTACTATTGTGTGGATCAGTAGATAAGTTAGTCACAAAAATGACTACAGATGTCTTTTGTTATTATCGTATCATATTGACCAAATTTTTGGAGTTGGTTAAAATAGATAAGATTTAGATATATCGTTAATCTTATCCAGAATTCCACTCGTGACCGATCTCAGTGTTGGTTGAGTGACAGTTGAAACTGTTTGTATTATATTTGGTGAGTGAATATTTTGAACTACGTGTCGACCAGAAGAATTCTTTTACATAACGCTTACAATCACTGCTGGACGTAGGTTTCCGATTTTCAGCACGAAAGGTTTCTGAAATTTGCGACATGTATCCAATGTTTGTGATTTTTAAATGCAAAAATATTTCGCGACAGCGGAAAGGAATTTAATGCATTAAAAACAGTCACCGTGGTCCTAAATTCCGTCAAGTGTTATAATCGTAAAGCTTTCACTTCACTTTCAGTAACACATGGCTTGCAGTCTTATTGCAACGGCGTGTGCTCCACTTTAGGGCTTGTGAACCTTCTCGAGTATTCACTAGAGATAATTAAGATTGCTTATTTAAGTAGCCCCTATATTAATATTGCTGATACGCCGTTAGTCGCAATCACAAGTAATGATGATTTACAATTTTGTGACAAGATTTAGGTACAATTTTATGATTTCAGATTATTTCTTCTTTCTTCTTATTATTTTTTTAAATGATACGAATCTATTGATTGATATCAGATAATCAGGCAGATTAGTATCGATTGCAAAGTGGGCAGATATTAATTTGACATTAATCACAATTTAATCACCAAATGCTGAGTTATTTGCTGAATTATCTTTTACTTTTGCATATTTATTGATTTTTGATTTTCCAAAAAGGAATTAATATTTGGATGAAATTGGTCATAATGTGTTATGTTAGCCGCAAGCAAGGACATTATTAATGTAGAAAAGAATATAAAATATGTTTAAAACTAAGAAAACAATAATTGTTTTATAAACTTGTGGTCACGGTCAGAAGTTAATTTTGAATAGACGTATAATATTCCAGATAAACGTAACGATAAAGAATTTTATTGTTCGTCACGATTCGCTTACTTTGTCGGATATAGTGTTTTGATTTTGGGTGTAATGTCCTTTCATACGTCTTTTTAAAAACCATATTATTGTGATTCAAATTAAAACCACTTTATGCTTTCCAAAAAAATTTAACATACACTTGTGGAGTAATTCCTTCACAGTTGGAAAATGATAATAAAAGTAAATATTTAGGTATTTTCTTTGGCTTAATAAGTATTTAGGCTAAAAGTATTTGAAAAAATACGGCAACGCAATGCTGTTATAAACTCGCTGTAAAAAAGATTAAAAATTCTGATAGTGTAAAAATACCTTTGCGTGCAAATGGTATAATAATATATTATTAGCGCCTAGTTATAATATTAACCAGATAAGACTAATCTTATCGTAAGGGCGCTTAGTTCTGAGTTTTATCCATTTCAATAGCGTCCTTTAAGTAATCACTTCTTACCTCTAATTGTTATGTCAGTGTTGGAACACA
Organism: Phengaris alcon alcon; assembly: GCA_037179445.1. Taxonomy (NCBI): domain Eukaryota; kingdom Metazoa; phylum Arthropoda; class Insecta; order Lepidoptera; family Lycaenidae; genus Phengaris; species Phengaris alcon. The sequence continues at coordinate 158,347 of JAYRCH010000576.1, forward strand.
TAAAGATAATCGTTTATCGAATACCTGCTTTGCTTACCATCAACCGATTAGACCTATAAATATTAATAACACAAAATAAAAGTGCTTATGTTATAAGCCTATCCAAAGTTTACCAACTTCAAAATGTTAAGTTTTTGCAAATTAATGTAATTTTGATAATTGAACAATATTGATGATGTTAGGGGCATTGTAAAATTATACTATAATGTCGGAAGAATGAGTGAGAATGTATAATAAACAAAACATCTTATGTGTTTCTCGCAACTTTGTTCGCGTAGATTAACAGCATCACGTATTCGAAAGCTTACACAAACCCAACCGGGCATAATTACAAGATTTTATAAGTATTGATTCAGTATTGTCCAGGGCAAATATTTCCACCATATGTTTAAATACACTTATCCATAGGGTTTTCATTTTTTCCTTTTCTCCCTTCCAGGGGCGGTAAGATGTCAGAGGCGCCGGTAGTGAAGGTCGCGCAGGGCGAGCTCCAGGGCAAACTAGTCAGCAGCCCTTCCGGAAAGGGCTTTTACACCTTCCTGGGGATCCCCTACGCGAAGCCTCCGATAGGATCGCTGAGATTTCGTGTAAGTTGGCAATTTAATCTAGTACCTATAGATTATGTGACTTTGGACTGTTAATCCCGTTTACGTCTTACAGTATTCATCCGACATTAGATAGCTAAACCTACAAAGATAATTGCTCGATAGCAACTTTTACACGATTCGCAAGAGTAGTTTTTATAGGTTCAGCTCAGCTAAGAAGAAACTTCCTTTCAGACCTTTTATAAACCAGCACAGTTTTTAATATAAACTGGTTTTTTTTCTAGGCGCCAGAACCAGCGGAAGCATGGGAAGGAGTACGCGACGCCACCTCAGAAGGAAACAGTTCAGCCCAAGTCGATCCATTTTTTCACAAATGTTACGTCGGCGATGAGAACTGTTTATATTTGAATGTATTCACTCCGAGCATCGAAGGAGAATTCCTCCCTGTCATGGTTTACATCCATGGTGGAGGTTTCAGATGCGGAACGGGTAGTCCCTCAATTTATGGTGGAGATTATCTAGTTGAAAAGGATGTGGTAATAGTGACGATTAATTACAGGTGTGGACCTTTAGGTTTCTTATGCCTAAACACTCCAGAAGTTCCCGGTAACGCAGGGCTTAAAGATATGGCGCTGGCTCTTAATTGGGTGAAAGAGAACATTAAAAGTTTCGGTGGTAACGCATCAAATTTGACTGTTTTCGGGCAGAGCGCAGGCGGAGCCTCGACTGCTTTACTCACAGCTAGTCCTATGACAAAAAATCTAATAAACAAAGCCATAATACAATCTGGAACGGCAATGAGCTCGTGGTCTATGCAGAATAACCCTGTAGAAAATGCTATTGCGCTAGCCAACGAATTGGGTTGTGAAACTACTGATGTAGATGAAATTTTCGAATTCCTCGAAACGACGCCAGTTAAAGACATTGTAATCGCTTACGAGAACACCCATCCATTTGATAAATCTCTACAAAAGAATAAAATAGTGTTTGCCCCTGTTATTGAAAAGGAATTCCCTGGTGTTGAAGCATTTTTAACAGAGCCTTTCTCCGACATATTAACCTCTGGGCGAACAGCGGATGTTCCTATAATGGTAGGTAGTACAACATTAGAGATGGTCGGTTGGAACAAGTCAGTTGATATTCTTCAAGACTTTATACCCAAGGAACTCAATATCGAAAAAGACTCCATAGAATCGTTAGAAATTGCTAAGGAAATTGAAAAATTATATTTCAAAGGGAAAAATCCCACCGATGAGGATTGTGCCCGTGAAAGATACCAACTTATCTCCGATTACATAATTAATGTGGGTGAATTTAGATACTTGCAACATCTAACTAAAGTAACTAACAAACCAGTTTACTTCTACAAGTTTGATTATGCTGGCGAATTAAATAAGAGTAAAATAACAGAAAGGAGCAATGATCTAAAATGTGCAGCGCATTCGGACGAGTTAGACTACATATTCAAAAGCGAAGTGACTAAAGATGTCGAACCGACACCACAAGACATCAAAATGAGGGAGAGAATGTTAAGGCTTTGGACAAACTTTGCTAAAGAAAGGTATGTTTTAATAGAAAATAATATACAGAATACACATTCCTCCATTTAAAATACAAATTAAGTTAATGCAATTATGCACCCATAATAAATACTAAAAGTGCTTATTAGGTATTTTAATTGCGGTCCTATGTAGTGTATTTGTTATACTAACTCCAAAATTTTTTGATAAAGAGTAAGGTAATTTTGTTTTGTTTTTCTATTTCAGCAACCCAACTCCAGATCAAAACCACTACATCAATGTAACATGGGCGCCATACAATAATAAAAAACACAATTGCTTAATTTTAGGCAACGAATTATTACTCAGTGTGAACCCAGATCAAGCTAAAATGGAATTTTGGGAAGGTCTTTATGATAAGTACTATAAAATTTGGGACCATCCTAAATCAAACGAAGAGAAAAAAATTGAAGAACCGGCTGCACCAGTTTGTGAAGTAAGTGTTAAAACTGAATCAGAGGATGTACCAAAAGTAGTCGAAGACACGCCTGTTGTTGTTGAAACTCACACCGAAGTTGTGGAAACAAGTCATAACGAGGTTGTCGAAAGTCATGTGACCGTCGTAGAAACTGTTGTGACAGAAGAGCATACCAGTGTTGTCGAAAACAATGTACAGGAAATAGTTCATGTACCAGACAATAAAGCTCCAGAGACAGTAGAGCCAGAGAAAGTTGAGTCGGTGAAAATAGAGAACGATGTGAAAGAAAATAACGGCTACGTAGAGAAACACTCGCCGGTCGTACTGCCAGAGGAAAGCATAAACGTGCAGGAGAAGATAGCGAATCACGAGCAGAGGAAAGCGACAACCAACGGCACTCACGATGATGCCAAACTCAACGGCAACGGAGACAGGAAGCCGCGACCATCTAACGAAATTAAAATGGTGCAGCCGACCAACTTCAACCCCAAAGACGTGATCAGAGCGAACGACCCACCAGAAGACGACTTACCCAAAAACATAGGCGTTAACAAATTCGTTAATTTCTTCGAATCACTCGGCGGAAAGAAGTAATTTTCGTTCCTATTTATTCCATTAGGTTATGATTACCCGTTTTTATTAAGTCTCCTGCGTATAATGTGAATAAACAGTAATTTAAGTGTCTTTATTATTCCAAATAATATGTCTGCATTTATTTACATTTTGAACGTTAAATCTTTGTTTTTCTTTATGGTTTACATTCCACATCAAATTATGTCTTGCTTAGTTTCTTTGAGAACTGAGCGTGCAAAACAATTTGCTTTAATACTATATCATTATATTTTTATTAATTTTTTGTTACAAATATTGCATTATGCGTGATTAGAATGAGAATTGTTTATTTATAACATGAAACTGGTCATGTAGTGAGTTGTAATTTATGAATTATTTACGACACGTGAATTCTTCCACTATAAAACACTAAATTTGATATTTTATGTCATCCAGACCCCAGAGATGTTCGTAGAACATAAATTATATATTTTTATTTTAACAATTTGTGTTTTAAATACACTATATACATTTATTTTATAGAAGCCATTATTTACTATCTTGTCAAAAATGTGTTATTTAATATTTAAATATTATGAATAATTTTCTATGAAACTCTGATGGTTTTAGGGCTCGATTAATTGTGCTCTAATTAATTTAATACTGTCATAGTACTATTGTGTACATCGTTATAAGTGCCTTCTAACACTGGACACTGATGAATTCTTTAAATTCGGCACTTTTTCTTTTCGGCACACACACACGGCACGGAAAAGCAAATACTGCAAAAAATATTTTTATTGAAAGGTTATCTTATGACCTTCGCTAGCTAGAATAAAATGTAAATATTGTTTCTCGCGCACGATATGTTGTCGCCTACCAAGTTGATTTCTATTTGGGAAAGTAGCATTGTATGAAGTATGAACAGATGTACTTACATGTTAATTGTTTAATTTTAAATGATCCCTGCGCTAGATATCAAATCCAGTGTTTTAAATTGTTTGTTCGCCTTTGGCCTTACACTGGCTATTTTTTTTTTTCAAATAAAAAAAAACGAACTAAATTAAAATCCTGCACCCAAACAGAATCATTCAAGAATATTGCTCAGAATTAATATTGTTGGTTTATATTCTTATTCTGGCGGTAGAAGTGTATTTATAACAGTAAATTGAAAATATTGTTTCCTTTCGCTGCCATTCCATTACAATTATTATCTTTACAAGTTTGTTAAAAAAATTAATATGTGTTGCCCAACATTTAACATTCCAAACAACGATATTAAAAACCGTTTTTTTATTATAATTGATTCCTCATTACTTGCAAACTGAACAATTGTATTTGATCTAGATAGACGGTGTAAGATTGAATTTTCTGTGTCAAATAAATTTTATTGTAGATATCAAGTGCCAATATTAATTTCATATTATGTAATTTTGTTGATTTAATTATTAAATACTTTTGTATAATTAAGTGAATAAATACATTAAATGTGTATTTTTTTTTACTTATCTTAATTAGCTGTAACTAAGCAAACATAATAAGATATGCATTGGATAATATAGAATTTTATCTTCCAATAAAATTACTGTTATGTTCCAAGACGTCCGAAGTCCTTTAAGAGAGTACATCGTCTTCTTTCCGCATTACAGCCGCTAGATGTTTACAGTTACAGATCAGCTCCCTGCGCCCCCTTCTGGTAAGTCTGTGAACTAGAGACAACTGGCCACAAGCCGCCATACTTGATACAAGTTACAACTGATTATCCAAACGTCCGACGTCCAAAGTCCTTTATGAGAGACTGTTTGTTATCTTCTGGTGCCTTGTAAATAATGCACCAATGTAATGTTTTTGAGTAACAAAAGAATCACATAAACGACTCGAGTAGTAATGAGTGTAGTAGTTTATTTATGAGATGTGACGAGACTGTTCGAGCTTTACCCTTTATAAATTTTAAAATAAAATAAGTTCACAAACGTGACTGGCGACTGCTGATTTAAAGGTGCCAAGGTGTATTATCTAATATAAATGAAGGTTTAAATACGACACAATTATTGTAATCGTGTATTCTGGCCAATAATAGATATACACCTCCTATATTCAGCCTAGTGTTAAAGTTAATTATTATGTGAAGTAATAGATACTGTTCTGAAAGCACCGCGATTGAATCCCATTTCTTTTAATTCTATAAATTAATCTCATAAGAATTCTGAATTTCTCTCTAGAGCTGAGACCAGTTTCGTGTACAATAATTACATCCTAGTGTGCACTAAAGTGTGCGTTCTCACTGCAGACAGGTGACAAAAACGAAACGCCTATTATTTGGAGCCTGGTATATTGTAATCCGTGCAAGCTCATATGTTTGAAATATAATTATTTACAACGCCTCATGCGTTTTTTGAGAGGGTGTGCCTCATAACTCGGGAGTTCACCAAGAAACAAATATTCCACCTGTAGCGTATTGTGGTTTAGATTAAATTCCCTGCCACTATCATAGAAGATGACCACCGTCGGTATTGTAAACGTTGTTCAAAACGTCTTGCAGGGTTAAAAAGTTACTAACGATTAGTTGCGATCGTGTGCCACGTTCGATTCTATGAACAAATACCAGCTCGATAATATAGATGCAATGAACTATGTACTAGGGTAACCTAGTAACTTTGTACCAACTCCTAAGAATTAAAGAGAAAAAAAGTTCATGGTTATATTACCGACCGTGTCGCATTGGTACCTTTCCAAGAGTGTCATAAAAGTTGCGAAGATGATATACCGAAGGGAATCGCTGGAGCTGGTTAAGTGACCAACCGGCAACTGGAGGAGAATAGATGTCCATGCTGCATTACGTCTTTAGTATCTTACTTTTTGACAGAAACTCCGTATTGCGGCGTGTGTTCACATTCTCTGAAACTGTAGCGTGCGAGCGTTCGGCAGGCAACCATCCCCGCCGGGTGGGTGATGAAGGTTGCGAAGTTGATAAACCCTAAGAGGCAAGACCTGCTTGAGGGTCCAACCAACGGCTGCACAGGAGACTTACATAAGCTCTAGCATGTATACAGTGCATAGTGCACGTATATCTTACTTTTCAACAGAAACTTCGTGTTGTGATATTCCTAATAATAAATGCATAAACTGCATAATGCATTACGTTTTCAGTAGGTATTTTTTGACAGGAAGTTCGTATTGCTATGAATGTTCTCTTTCTCTGAAGCTGTAGTGTGCGAGCGTCCGAGTTACCTTAAGAGTCTGGGCCTGCTTTTGGGACCAACTGCCGACTACAAAGAGAGTACGTGAGATCTAGCACGTCTTCGATATCTTGGTTTTCAATAGGAAATTCGGAATAGGACGTGTGCCGTAAACCTCTTGACTTTGTATTATGCAAGCGTCGGTAATGTAATCATTCCCAAAGTGAAATGAGTGTTGCGCAGTTTAATTATAACTAAGGCCCTAGGAAATCTACAGAGTCTTAAGGTTGGTAATGTAATGTCAATATAATAACGCGCAGTACGTCCGTATCTTTTTGAGGTTTTGTTTCATATTATGTAAATTGAGATATAAAATAGCGCGAAAGCCTGGCCTTGCAGGCTGCATGCCCGGGGGGTAATGAGAGTTGCGAAGCTGATATTATACTCCAAGAGGCGTAAGACCTGCTTGATGAACCAGCTGTTGACTAAAGAGTCCATAAATTGTAATGAATTTTCCGTACTTATTTCACTTTCAACAGGGAATTTGTACTGTGTAGATAATAGCCAACAAATGTTAACAAATTTCAATGTCCTTGGTAAGCTACTGACATTTGTAATTGACTAAGCTTAAAATCTTTAGAACTGTTTAAGCATTACTTTTGGTCAGATGTACCAGAAGGTACAAGGTAGATATATAAATAATAACGTACTGTACATACAGTACTGTACGTTTCGTGTTCTTAATAAAGTTTGAGCTTTATAGTTCAAAAGTAACAAGATTCGTAACTTTCGTGAGGACGGACACTGACTGTAATAAGTCTAACTTTCTTTAACGAGATTGTTAAAGAAAGAGAGAGGGCGTCGACTGTACAATAGTATTCTAAATCTTTAAAACGAACGAGATTGGTCATTATCGTAAGGGCGTCGACTGTATAATAGTGATCAACAATATCTCTCTTTAAAAAGAAGAAGATTGGTAAATATAGGGTATCTAAAGATATGTAATATGTGTGTATCTAAAGATCGGTAGCTTCATTATAAGCCAATGAGTAATAATTCTAATAAAATCATAGTAAAAATCTGTAGTCTTGATCTCCTGGACATATCATCATATCCATTATATTCCCCCCCCTCTCTCTCTCGCCTTTGAGGAGTGAGGATGGTTCGCGAAATCTCTTGGATCGCTACTTTTATTTTTATTCGAATTAGTTTTTTTTTTGATGAAGTCGAAAGGTTCCGTTGAATTTGTATGTAACAATAGTAACGTAACTTGATTCTCTGTTGTCCAGAATTCAGTTCGCCTACTTTTTATCTACCTAACAAGCTTATTAAATGTTTGATATCTATGTAGTTACGACCAGCAGCATGACCAGAGCTTTCTTTTTGCATTTCATATATGTAGTAAAAATATTTTCAGGCGTATTTAACTATTGTAAGAATTGAACAGTCAAGACGCATAATGTATTCAAGGTGTCTGGAAAAGTTATACCTCGAATGCAAACATCGATCTTATTTTAGATCAAAATTTTTATAAGTACCTATAGGTACCTATCGTATTTCGAATTAAATATCTGCAGAGCTTTACGTACAGGTTCATTTTGTAGTAGAAAAGCGTTAGACAACTCCGACATATTATACTTTAATTTTTAACTACCTTCTGCGCATAATACCTGCCCATATCAGTCTATGTAACGGACGAAAATCCATTACATGAATATTCGAAATTAATAAAGACAGCGATTTCCCTTTTATTTTAGGTGCCTGCTTCGTTTGTTTGTTCTCATTTCATTGCTTATGTCAAAATGCACTACGTCACACGATTTGATTGGTCTAAAGGGCGTTTCATTCGTTCTCTGAAGGACAAAATGGCGGACTATTTAGTTGGACACACCCGTAGGCTTACACAATCTTTTTTGACATTTTAAATTTTTAAATTGCGTTTTTAAAAAGTTGTAATGTCAAAATGATGACCATGACCAACGAAAGTTAAAGTTCGTAATAGCCCCGCAGTTATATCAAATATAGCGGTTTGTGGCCTTTCATCTAGGTCACAGACTTACCAGAAGGGAGCGCAGGGAGCTAATCTGTAACAGTGAACGACATCTAGCGGCTGTAATGCGGAAAGAAGACGATGTACCTACTCTCATAGTGATATAAACTCAAAATATGAACCATAATAAAATAAATCATTCAGCGGTTAACTTTGATAAGCTACTAATTGCGTACTTTGTTTTATAAAGGGCGTTCCTAAATTAGCAATATAATTAATATTAGTAATTATTTTTAAGGCTATCATAATTCCAATAGATACTATATTCTGGAAACATCAAGAAAACAAAAAATAAATCGCCATAAAATCAATAAATATTTTGCATATTTTGAGATTCGTACATGCAATTGAATAAAACAAAATATTTTTAATATAAGTTATATTATTAAAGATCAAGTAGAATCATAATGAAAAGGTATAATTCGTTAAGTACACATACACAATATACAAGTCACCTATAATCATAAATATAAGAACACCGAACTACTACAGTCCGTCACCTATCACAGTAGTTATATTGCAAACCTCACCTAGAAGTTTTCTTAACTAGTATGTTCCCGTATCAAATTTTCGACCGATCTCCCATTAGGTTGTACCAGAACTTGAGTCGCTCGAAATTAGGATATGTCTTCAGCTTCAAGCCATCGTTGTCGATGTTTAGACATAGCCTGTTCTCTTTGTTGTAGGCCAGCCATTCGAATTGCTGCTGCGACCAAGCGGGCTTGCTGGAAACGAGATTAGATTGAAATAAGTACTGTGATTACAAAATGAAAATGCGAGAAATTATCGCAAACAATTGAGAAACTTCCATCCAATGTGAGTGTGAATATCGAACAAGTTTCCGCTCGAGTCAACCATGCATAAGATCAAAATCGCTTAGCAGCGCAGCAATCGTGCTCACGCACACAAATGTAAATAAATACAATAAAAACAAATGTAAATACGTAGCTCAACCACGCCTGCAGTCGTTGCGCTCACTTTCTTTCACGGTTGTGTCTAAACATTTTTATGTAATGGAAAGTGCAAAAGGAAAATGTTTAGAAACTGGTCGAGCAGGAACTCTGTGATATTATAATAAACTACAAACTGGAGGACTGGATTAGGCTAAAAAAGCCTACACCAATGGATTTGCAGACTTGTCCTCAAGTACACCTCAAGTTAAGTGCACCTCAAGTTAACTGCCTATAGGCGGTTCGGTGTCTCACTATGGACACTAATTTTATATGAACTTAAGCATTACTTACCCACTTTTGGCAAAATTACACCAGAACTCGGTTAAAGCGTTTATAAACATGGTGTCTTTTTCGTTGCTTTTGCCCGCTTTAGTACTCCTGTAGAACAAGTACTGAAGTAAATCACCGTGAGATGCACCTTTCATGTTCAAATTCTTCATCGTTCGTATATTCAAGTTACCACCGTAAGCGAATCTGCACAGATACAGATCCTTATTATATTTACTAACGAGTTCACTGAACAGCAGTATGTCCCTCGCAAAATAGTGATCAGAGACTAAGTTTATGTACTCTTTGGCAGTGCTTTCGTCGACTTTCTTTCCTCTAAAGTAGTAATCACGGAGGTTGTTGGCGAACTTTAAAGATTTGATCGTGTTCGGCTTGATATAGAGATATCTGGGGATAAAATATTGGAAGTTCTCCTCGAACATAATGTGGCCATGTTCGTCTTTCCTCAGAAACAGTGCACCCTCGTGCGAATGAAGACTGCAAAGTATTGGCAGCTTCTTAAAACGATTCTCTCGCATCACTACCATCGGGTAATCGTCGAAAAATTGCTCGACGCCATCGAACTTCTTTTCTAATACCGGTAATAGGAATGCTCTGACGACCACGGTCGGACGACTCAGTTCCGCCGAGGCCAGCGCATACAGCAAGTCATCCAATGGCGTGTTCAGTAACGATTCGTACAACTTCCTTGGGTCCAAGATGTCTTGGCCCAAATATGAGGACACCTGTCGGGCTTTTTCTATAGGATCTTCGTCCGTTATGAACAAATCGGACACGGACACGCCGGACTGACAGATGATCTTGTGGACCAGTCCGTCGGCCATTTTGGATGTCAGGTACGATGTGACGATACCGGCACCGGCGCTCTCGCCGAAAGCGGTAACGTTGTTCTCGTCCCCATTGAAGTGGTGAATATTTCGTTTCACCCATCTCAAGGCCATGATCGTGTCTTTCATAGCAGCGTTGCCGGGCACTTCCGATATGTTGAGGCAAAGGAATCCTAGAATATTCAGTCTGTAATTTATAGTAACCAGCACAACGTTATGCCTTATTAAGTAATCGGGTCTGTAGTAGTGGCTGTAGCCAATTAGAAATCTGCCACCGTGTACAAAAAACAGCACAGGTAGCTTTTCTAATTTTTCAGCCGGCAGACAAGGAGAGTACACGTTTAAGTATAGACAGTCCTCTGAGCCTTCAATTTTCCGTTTTACGTAGGGATCTATTTGAGCACACTTGTTTCCAGGTTTCGTCGCGTCTCTAACACTGCTCCAACTGTCTGCCGGTTGCGGATCCTGAAATGATAAATTATGACTTAATATAGCAATGGAAACCAAAATCAAAGATTTTTTGTCTATGCGTTTATAGCGTGCTTATTCCATGAACAAATTTGCTGTTTTATTTAAAATTCAGCTCACAAATAGATTATTAACTCAAATAACACAATACAGGCTACCGAGTAGGTACCCCCTGTAACTCGGCACCCCCTCGGCAAAGTAAACGATTCTCTCGAAATAGACAGTACCTATATTCCGCATTCGTCCTATATACATAGGTTACTAGCTTTTGCCCGCGGCAGTATCCCACGGAAACACTACTTATTCGGGATAAAAAGTAACCTATTTATTATAAATATTATAATCCAGAGCTTAAACTACTGCCATACCAAATTTCATCAAAATCTGTTCAGTAGTTTTTGCGTGAAAGAGTAACAAAATTCCATACATCCATCCTCACAAACATTCAAATTTATAAAAGTAGTAGGATAACAGACTGGAACTTCGTTTGACGAAGTTACGCACTTTTGCTCTAGTTTGTCTAGACTAGAAAATTTAAGTAAATGTAAGGATGTATGCAATGATTATTGAACAAGGTACTTACACGAAATCGAAGTTTTCCAACAGGAGGTTTAGCGTAGGGGATGCCTTCGAAGCTGTAGTACTTGAGACCATCGTAGGCGGTGCACACGCACCCTGCGAGAGTCCCCTCCGCGATCGTCACCTCACACGTCATATTTACCTACCTGAAAATATAAAAAAACAACTTAAAAGGGTCTTTTTCTACTAAAGTCTACTAAATACCAGAGTTTACAGATTTTTGTTGAAAATACTGATCCCACATAACACAACAATTTTTTCTAATGTATCCTAAATAATCAGTAAAATAAGGAGTTACATTAATAGCTGTACCTTCTGATCGTGCTGTACATGCCAAAGCGTCAACAGTCTCATTCCCTGCAATACCTACATGAGAAGGCACCCATTGTAGGCGCACGTTAAACTCATTACGTATAAGACTATAAATACATTTAATAACGAGGAAAGCCTCAGTCCTACCCATGTTGTCTTGTTACTACAAGAGGTTAAGTGTAACAGTCCACTTTTAGAATCAGTAATGATGACAACATTTTGATAATCAGTGGTATCTTTGTATCCTAGTGAATTTAAAGAAATATACCTATAATTTCAATGCTCATAATTGGGATGTCATTGTTATTAATTAAAAATTGCCTTTTAGTCTTAGATCGAGAATCATAAAATGCACATCCCCCGAGACCAGTAGACTTTGAACCGTCCGTGTAAATATGTACATAATTTAAATACTTACCTACTACAAAGCAGTTCGACGCTAGCTGTTTTAAGTTCAATTGGTGACATATTTTTTGTACGAATGGAATATCAGTAAAACATAAGTCTTCAAATGGTATCACAAAATTATGTATATTAAGTTCATATGAATTGGCCTTCATATGAACTTAATATACATATAAGATAATATCTTGGAGGAAAAATAAACTATTTTGTTTCTCTGTAAATACGAGAAACGACAATTATGTTTATTGTTATTCCTCCAGTATAGTATTAAATTAAAATCTTTTGTATATCTTTATATTCTTTGCTTTTAACATTTTTCTATTTAAATAAAAGTTGACAATCTCAACCAGACTTCAAAATCTAGCACATAACACTACTTTAAATAAAAACTTAGTTTATTATTTACATCTCCCCTCTTCAAGGGAAAAAAATCCATTTTTTTTAAATCTCAGCTTTATCTAAAGTAAAATCCTCTTTTTTTAAGATTCCTCTAAATCGAATACAGGTACAGGAATCAGTTTAGTAACATGAAAGAGATTTGATTCAGTTTTTCTATGACCTGTATCTATCCTATATATAGAATTAGACACTTTTTCGATTATTCGATATGGTCCAATGTTTAATTCATCTAATTTTGATCTATTAAATCTATTCCCATTTTCAAAATAAACTAAATCTCCTTTATTAAAATTCCATTGTTTCCGACTTCTATCAAATAGGTGTTTGTTATAATTATAAGGTTTTATTGTATTATCAAAAGCAATTTTCTTATCTTTTATCCAATTATCCTTTGATGTGCTGCTCCTCAATTCCTTTGGTAAAATTGTTACGTCATTTGTTCCATATAAAAGATATTTTGGTGAAAATCCTGTAACTGTGGGAATGGTCTCATTATATTTACTAACACACTCTTTAGCTACGTTTGTCCATGCTTTTTTCTTGCCTTTTTCATTAATTTTACACCTGATTTTATTGACCAATGTTTGATTAAGACGTTCATTTAAGCCATTAGAGAACGGACAGTTAACTGCTGTAAATACCACGGGTATATTTTTGTCGTTTAAAAATGTTTTGAATGTACTTGAATTAATTCCCGGATATTGATCAGTCAAAATCATACCAATTTCATCCGTTTCCGTTATACTCGATAATAGTTTAATGAAATCATTAGCGGTTTGAGTTTTTGATGTAAGAATGAATGCGAATCTAGTAAAATGGTCCACTAATTAATGATATTTCTTTGATGATCTCGAACCTCCAAATCCTCCTATGTGTCAATAGACATTATATCAATAGGTTCAGTGGCTGGTCCTAGATGAGACATGTATCCAAATTTATCATATCCTCTTGACTTATTTTTTATACAAATTTCACAATTTCTGCAAATCTTCTTTATATTATTAGATAAATTTCTAATTAAATAAAATTTACCAACAGTCTTCTGCATTTGGTTGATTCCAATATGACACATATTTTCATGGATATTTTTCAAAAATAAGAAATAAATTTATTTACATACATAATTTTGTATTTTGTAAGTATATGTATTGTATATTTAAATACTATATTTTGAAATTATTTAAGAATACTTAAGATTTTTGTAACTATCAAATATTATAAGAAAACCATGTTTGTTCCAGTAAGGTACACCTAAATTCATTATATTATCGAAGTCAATAATAAGTCTAATTAAACTGTCATCACATCGCGGAAAGTCTTTATAAAAAAATTGTCTGATAAGAATTTTCTTCGAATTTTTAATGGCGTTTTTACTGGCATTGGAAAATACAGCAGACCCGTATTCCAATGTACCTACTTCTCATAAGGCTTTGTATATCATTTTCTTAGGTTTATGGGATGAACCCATTTGTAGCTACTGACAAAACTTAAAATATTACTGTACTTTAAACATTTTTAGTGCGTTTCATTAATATGTTTTTTCAAATTTAATCGTTGGTCAAACCAAACACCCAAAAATTTTACAAATTTTATAATTTCTAAGGTTACACAAGTTAATTTTGACTGAGGGGACACGATATTTCCTGGGAAAAATGCATAATTTCGTTTTATTAAGGGGTAACTGTAAACTAATTTCGTGTAAAAGTTTTTCAAAATTATTGAGACTTTCCTGCATGAGTAATGTACATTCACTTATATCCTTATTACTGCAATAAAATATGAAATCATCTGCGTATTGAATTATTTTTAAAGAAGGAGAAGCTAAACTTTTAATTTTAACGGTGACAATATTAAATAAAATGGGGAACATCGGGTCCCCCTGTGCCAAACCATCACGACATATTCTAACAATACCCTCACCTTTCATCAATCAAAAAATAATAAATCTATGTTTAAGAAATTCTCTTATATATATTTGTAAATATGCATATCCACACCATATTCAATAAGACGCTCAATAAGCACGTCGACCGATACACCGTTGTCTGCATCCATGATGTCCGTAAATGCACATAAAAGGTATTATACTTTTTTAATAAATCTGAGTTCTACATCCACGCCGAAACGTGAGAGGCTATCCAAACAGGAGCGTCCTCGACGGAAGCCTTTCATATAGTCTGGAAATAATTTATTTCTTTCGAAAACAGTTCTAATCTTTTTGTAATAATTTTAATAAAAATTTTGCATAGACAATCAATAAGTGATATCGGACGATAGTTCAATTCGGAGCCATTACGCTTAGGTATAGCAATAACTTTAATATTTCACCATTGATGAGGCATTGTTGAAGTGGTGTAGATCATATTATACATTTTCAACAAATATTTCTAGCGTTTAATGGTAGGTGATAGATCATAGAATAATATATACCATATAGATCTACAATTTAGACAAAGGACCTCTATTAATTCGTGTAAGGGGAATGAAATTATCTGCTGCGATATTAATAACATACAAAAACTTATCATAATTTTCCTGAACATTATTACTAAGTTAAAATGTGTTATGATCACTACCAAGATTTTCGTTAGTAACAGCTCACGAACACGAAATCACCAAATCAGAACTGGCAAATGTTATATCGGGAGAAGAGAAAACTATCCTATCATGTAATTTTGAAATACGGGTTGGGCTACCATCGTTTAAAAAGGAAAAACTATGACCCGAGCAACTTTCCGCGATCATGCGACCTCTGCCATCAGTAGTATAAGACCAGGAGATATGGTGAGCATTGAAATCACCTTCTATCAGAGTTTTGCTGCTAAAAAGGGAAAACAAATCATCAAAATCACGTTTAGTAGTAGCCCGATATATTAAACGTTCTATCTTCAGAAAGCCATGTTTCTGAACAAATACAAATATGAACACTTTCCCTATTTAGAAACGTTTCTAATTCAACTTTATTCGGTATAATACTGCGGCTGTTCCATTGAATAATTTTTAATTCCATAATATTAATATGTATTAAGTTTTTTGATCATACGAGCAATGCGATTTTTTACTCTTCTTGCCGAAATTTCTTGTATTACTTCTTTTAAAATTTTAACTAATATTCTGAGAGAGACTTATTTGTAGAATATTTTCTTTAGCGTAAGACTCATCTAGGAAGCTAATAAAATCTAATAGTAATCACTACTGTCCAAAATCTTTTCAATCTCTTTTAATTCCGAGGGTTGCAATTCAAGTGAAGGAGCTGTTTTTTTACCATTTTTTTAGCCGATCCAGAGTTGTCTACGGAAATTTCACTCAAGTCGGACTCACTCATAGCCTCGCCATCCGATATTTCAGCGGGAACATGAACGCTTTTTGAGGAGTCGGCCGTAGAAGCCGCGGTCTTTTAAATGAAATTGGCGGACGAAAATCTGGAATTTCTATAATCTTACAGACATTATCAGACTTGGAATTTGGATTGGACTTCAAATTAACAGGACACTTATTGGCCACGTGACCTTCTTTTTTGCATAGGAAGGAATTTTTTGCAGGTCAATGAATCGGTAGAAACGTAAATCCAATAAGAAACAGCATCAAATTCAATTTGTATTCATTCGGGTAAATTATTGATTTCTTCTGGTGGTACGTAAGCTTGTCGACGAAAACTAAGAATATGACTAAATCCAGCCTCGGTTATGCCGGCTCTAATAAAAGACACCTGCGAAACTAATTTAATCTTCAATTCTGCTATTCTATAAGATTATGTGGTATTATCGGACACACATTACATAGAATAATACGTTTGTTTTTCGTTATAAGTGGTCGAATAGGTACTCTAACATTGTTCAAAACAATGCAATGATGAGCATTAGTCAACTCTTCAGCCACTTTTTTCGTTGACACAAATAAACAAACTCGGTTGTTGGACATTCTGCTTAAAAAACAAATTTTTGAGGGGTCAATAATTTTTCCGAACTCATAGGCATATTCTTTAATTTGCATATCATCCACCGCATCTACAACGACTGCTTGATCTTTAGTGGGAAATGAAAACGTTTGGGTAATAGACGAATAACTTTGTTTTGGTTCCATCGTCCCCGTAGTCAGAAACGATGACGAGTCGAGCGAGTAAACACTCGAACCGATAAGTGCGGGCGCCGCGCGGCGCACTCATAAGTATCACACGCGTAATCGATACTGCAATCAATAGGCGCACGTGCAGTTTCAGCGACGTATCGAAAGCAACTGGCAACTTAATTATTTTACAAAGTTTTACTACTAAATTAACCACGTCCACCAAATTAGCACGTCCTTTGTTTGCTTTTACATCGATATATCCTGTAAAGTCTACACCAGTGTTATAAAATGCTGGCTGCGGGTTTACACGCGCTGTCGGAAGATCACCCATGAGCTGCTGGCCTAAGTTAGGGTTGTTTCCTACAAGTCACGCACTTTGTGATCTGCTTTTTCGTTGCTCTTATGCCACTGATGATCCAAAATTTTTGCCCAAGATTAGCTAACCGCCATGCGTGGACCGCCATGGAATGTAAGTTGGTGTGCTTGCTGAATAAGTAAAACGGTAAGTCGACTTTCGTAAGGTATAATAATAGGATTTTTTATTTCAGTGCTTACGCTAGCGTTTTTTAGACGTCCACCGACTCGTAAAATGACATCATCGTCTAGAATTGGATGTAAATTTAAAAATTTGCTTTTCGATGGCAATTGCTTTTTTCTTGATAGTAATTTAATTTCTTCATTAAAGTGCACCAGCTATACATTTCTAACAATAAGCATTCTTGCGTATTGTAATTTTCGTAACGTGATATATGCCTCGCGACATTGTTTGTACTTTGTTAATCGCAACATCCATGCAATTATACGTATAACTCGTGTTATGGTGTTTTGCTTATTTAATAAATGTTCGACGATATTTAACTCTTGAGAATCCGTTTGAATTAGAATGTTTGATTGTGTATATTTATTTTTTAGCTCTAATATAGTCTCGTACAGTATAGGCTCCTCAACTGTGAATGACGATAACCATGATCGCCCGCATAACGTATCTTCTTTGAGCTGATTCACGTTTAAGCCGCGACTTGCTGAATCGGACAGGTTCTCGTTAGTTTTAACGTAGCGCCAACATGATTTTCGCATAACTTATGTTATTGCTCTGACTCGATTAGATATAAATGTTTTCCATCGTGCTGGATCTCCTTGTCTCCATCCTAGAACTGCTGTGGAATCTGTCCATCCATATATATCTGCTTTATACTGACATAAATGTTTTTAAACCTTGCTCATTAGTTTTGCTAATAATTCAGCTCCCATTAACTCCAACCTAGGAAGTCTGAATTTTGTTTAATGGCGCGAGCCTTGCTTTGGCCGCTGATAATGATATTGATGATGCTCCACTTTTTATAACCCTAAATTACTGCAGAAAATGCTTTGCTAGAGGCGTCGGAAAACCCATGAAATTCAATTTTGTCGTTTTCAGAAGTCTCGACCCACCGTTTTATTTCAAATGTACTAATGTTTTGCAATTCTTAGCGTAAATGCAACCATTTTGTGTTGATGTCCTGAGGAAGCTTATCATCCCACTCAATTTTTGATAACCAAACATTTTGAAATAAAAGTTTTAAAGTCGTGCTCAATGGCGTTAACCAACCTCAGGGATCGTATAGCTTGGATATCTGATAATAAAGACCGCTTAGTGGGTTCTGCTCCAGAAAATTCTATTTTACATTTAAATGTAAACACGTCACCTTGGGGATTCCAGGCTACACCCAAGGTTTTGTTGATTCAATATGCTTAAATTCGTACGTCTGCTTGTCACACTGCTCTGTGTTTAAGTCTGCTAAAAGTTGGGGGTCATTTGACCTCCATTTTCGTAAATTGAAACCTCCTGATTTTAGAAGCTCAATTTATTCTGTTTGTAATTACTTGCTCTACTGTAACGTATGATGACCTCCGCAAAAATCATCAACGAAAAAACTTTCTTCTACATCTCTCGCTGCTTCTGGAAACTTCTTCTTCTCTTCTAACTGCTTTAAACAATTTATTGCTAAAAAACTTGCTGCCTTTTCTCCGTAGATAACTGTTTTGAACTGATATGTCTGTATGGGGTGGTCTTTGGACTCACGCCAAAAGACCTTTTGATATGCTTGATCATCGGGGAAGACCCAAATTTGCCTGTACATCTTCTCAATATCTGCTGTGTAATCAAATTTGTACTGCCGCCATTTCAAAATTATCTGCTGATGGTCCTGCTGAAGATTAGGCCCTTTGTACATAATATCATTTAGGCTATATCCACTCGAAGACTTTGCCGAAGCGTTGAAAACGACGCGCAGCTTGGTTGTAGTGGAGCTGTCTCAAAACACCATGATGAGGTAAGTAGAACTCTATTTTGCTTTCAGATGATGATCTCTTCATGTGACCTAAGTCCAAGTACTCCTGCATACATTTTTATAATCATTTGCTAATGATGAATTGCGACATAATCTCCATTCTAAAGTCTGATGTTGTGCTAATGCTGTAGTTTTTGATGACCCTAATTTATTCTTTAATTCTTCCATGATAGGTAAACGCACTTCAAATCTTCCGTCTTCCAATCTTCTAGTCGTTTTAGAAAAATGCTGAAGGCACAATTCATCTTCTGACGACATCTCCTTCTCTTGGGAAATATCTTCACATTCCCAGAATCGTTGTAAATCGTCATAATTATTATGTTACATGACGTTGCACTGATATGATTTGACCGCGCCGCAGAGGATTCAGCCAAGGTATGTTTGCTGTGCTATAGGTTCCTCGCTAGTTGGACCTCTTAAAATTCCATCTAATAAAATTTTTGAATATACGTCTGCTCCTAAAAGTAAGTCGACTGGTCGTTTTATATAATACTTTGGATCTGCTAAATTGATATTTTCGATGTATGACCATGAAGGTTTTGGTAATGTTACGTTAGGAAGATTTTTGATAAGGTTGCTCATAATGATTACGTCTATGTTAAATGTAAAATTATTATGTAATGATTTGCACTGTATTATAAGCATGCTGCTGCTTTCATGCTCGCCGACGCCAAAAATCGTGCCCTTACATCTACGTCGTTTTATACCTAACATCTGCGCTGCTCTCTCTGTTATTACGGAAATTTGAGTACCCGAATCAATGAGGGCTCTAAGATGATGCTGATTCCCATTTGCTGTTTTGACACCAACCATTGCTGTTGCTAATAAGACATCACACGTGTTGGGTTGAGTCACGTGGTGGGTTTTTGACACATGGTTCGCAGAAGTGCTTGGTTTGGGTTTAGTGCATGCATTGTGCAATAAACTATTGTGAAATCCTGCGCGTAAACGGCATCTTTTGCTGGAAAAACATTCTTTAGTGTCATGTTCGTACAAACAATTCACACAATACCGCAACCGGGTTACGGTTTTTAATTTCTGATCGCATGGCATTTCTTGAAACTTCGAACAATAAAATAAACCATGTTCGCCTTTGCAAAGACCGCAAATTACTTTGGATGCATGTAATGCCCTTATGTTTGATTTATGATTAAAATTATTACTATTGCTGCTAGATTTAAAGTTGCTCGGAGGAAATTTCCGCTGATATAAAAAATTCTGCTGATTCGATGATACTGATTGCTTGATAATAACCGGCTCTTGTCTTCTACGAGATGATTCGAGTACTGTAAATTTCGTTTCCAAAAAATTTACAAATTCTTCTAGAACAGGCAATTCTCTAGGATTTTTAACTGATTGTAAGTATTCTGTATACGACTCACTGTCTAATTTTTGCCCCAACAAATGGACCAGTAAGAGGACCCGTGTGCTAATATCGACTTCCAAGTTTTTTATCGCATTTTAGCATTATTTTGTTATGTCGTGTAATTTTTTAAGTTGCGCTGATGATTGATATTGAATGCTTGGCAGCCCTAGCAATATGTTGACATGCGAAGTAAATATCAGCCTTTTATTGTTGTACCTGTGCTTTAGAATTTCCCAGGAAACATTGTAATTAACTAATGTAATCTGTAAATGTTGAATGAGCCTTTCAGCTTCTCCTGACAATTTACTTCTTAGAAACTACATTTTTTGGGCTTGAGAAAGCGAGGGATTGTTATGAATTGCCTCGCAGAATAAATCCTTCAATGACATCTATTGATGATAGTTGCCACTAAATGTAGGGATATCTAATTTTGAAGTTGATTTTTCTCTATGAGACGTCGACCACCTTTTCTTGTTAATTATTTCCTTGATATACTTAATTAATTTTTTTCTCGTGTGCTGTAAATTACATTTCGTATTTTTTCGTATTCTATGTTTGACCCGTTTAACTCATTATCGAGCTCCCAATGCTAAACGTCGATTGTTGCCCACCTCAACTGCAACTGCTGCAACGTATCCTCAAACTGCCACTTTTTTGTTATTGTTTCCAGGTCTATATTGCTTACCGTTCGAGAAAATGCTTAAAAATTTGGCATCTGCTTAACATGTCTGCTGTTCTGCTGTCGACGCCTTGCGAAATTGTCTGCGATACACGTTCTGCTGATTCTGCTGCTGATAGTCAAGGGATAGGTAATGGACTCCGGGATCCTCGACTAGGAACCTCAAGTCCTTTGCTATCTGTCGGTGCTACTGCTGGCGAAGTCACATACGCTAGATATTGCTCAAAGTTGATTTCGCATTCTCGTAGTTCTTGGAAGCTCTATCATACTACCTTTTAATTACTATATACGTAATATTTTAATTTAACGATAAAATTTATAATATAATCCAATAAATAATAAAATTTTATTATAATAAAACCTAAAATGCAGTGGTTTTTGGGGGCTTTAGGGATTCCTAACTTGAGTAGCTTTTTTTATAGTTTTCAGTATTCTTTTAGTAGTTTTTGGTAGAAATCGACGCGAGTTTAGTAGTTTCGCAAGAACAGAGCTGGCAACACTGAAAACGAATCGCTTCAGTCCATCCGTCCGACTAATGCGATTTCGAAATTGCACACAGACGATACGATTTTGCATCCGTCAGGCCGAACTAAAGGAAAACCGGACCGTATATAATATAGGCGGCCCCTAAGTTAAGAGCAAGAGCATGTCAGGAACAGGACATTCAGTCTGGGGAGGGTTCCGTAACTATTGACGAGCAATAGGTTTTTTTTCTTCAAATTATTTCAAAATTGTTTGTCCGAAATCGTTCATAATAATTTTCCTAAAGAGTGGTTAGCATCATCTATCAGTATGGAAAGTTACAAGTTTCTACCTCATACACTTTTGAAATTCTGGGGAGGGGGGAATTCTAAAACACTTTGGAGGCCGATTCCTCGCAAAATGGTTTATTTTATAAAAAGGCGTGTATAAATTGTCGCCTTTATTTAAAATACCTATTCGTAGATACCCCACACTATAGGGTAGAATGTTAAAAAAATTCATCCCCACTTCACGTGTATGATGTAAGTATCTCCATTTCCCATACAGCTGCCAAAAGTAAAGTTTATACGCAATCTACTTATATAGGTAAATTTAGTTTTCTTGGCACGTCTATACATAGATAATTACGTTTGTGTATTGTATGCGAATGAAAGTGTAGAAGGCCGGATTAACCCTAAGCCCAAAAGGCCCGTGCCTTTTAACGGCAATAGGTATATGCAAAACTCTTTAGTAGCTAAGTACTTTTCAAATGGAAAAACAGTTGGATAGCATTTTATCACAATCACAATGGCTCCGACTGTCAATCCGCTTCTATATGCTTGGTGTTTCCTGCAAATAGTGAATACATCACACGGTTCCATAGTACTACAAAGAGGTATACGCAAAACTCTTATGTGGCTAAGAACTTTTCAAATGGAAAAACAGTTGGATAGCATTTCACCACAATCACAATGGCTCAGACGGTCAATCCGCTTCTACATGCTTGGTGTTTCCTGCAAATAGCGAACACATCACACGGTTGCGCAGTTTTAATCCGTCCGTCCATCTATTCGTTCGTTCGTCTGTTTGTCCACTTCAGCTAACTTCCGCAATCATGGATATAAATGCATAGGTGTAAGATTGCTATAAATTCTACTTTTGCCTTCAAAGGAAATAATAATAATATCTATGGACGGTTTCACACAACGTCAATCTGGCCTTGTGTAAGTTTTCGAGGAACTTGTGTTACGGGTACTAGACAACGGAAATGTACAATGTTTTTAACACTTTTTACTATATATACATATTATACATATTTAAGATTTTTATAATATTATACTTTTGATGCTCTAAGTATTATTATACACATCCATAACCCAGGAATACAGAAAACTTTTTTGTTAATTTTGTTAAAATACCGAAACGCATAACCACTTAGGTCGCAGACTCAAAAAATTTAATTAAAACCGTGTAAAAACTTACTTAGTTGGGAATAAATAATAACAGATTATGCTACTTATAAAATGCAAACCGTTTTATTAGGTGCATACTTATTATACGTTATACAACATGAAAAATCTATATTTACATAAAATTACTTTATGGAAAGTGAGAACAATTTTATGCAGCTCATGAGCTGTTTACTTCTTTTCCAAAAGAGATTTGACAACCGATATTTAAATGAAGTTGTCAGTTGTAGTATTTTGTAAGTGGGTAACGAGTTTGATCGGAGATCTGATAAATTTAAAAAAATAAAAATAATCGCAAAAACATTTATCTGACTGGGATTCGAACCCACCGCATTCCGAATTTACGAACAAAGCAAAAATTTTATTTACACATAGGTACTTAACTGTCAATCGGACTGACATAATAGAGTCGAAATTATTGATGACGTTGTCGTTGTTTCCCGACGAAAGAAAAAACATATTATATAGCTTAAAAATGCGCAATTTCGTAGAGACCTAGCTAGATAGATTTTTCTCCTCCAAAACTCCTTGCATACTAAATTCAAGATAATACTTGCAGCCATTTCTGAGAAACCGATTATATATATATATACAAGATTGTCTCATTTAAAGTATAAGATAATACGTGTATAAGTAGAAGTATTCTTCCTGAAGGCTACCGTATTCTATTTAAGTAGCTGTGTTAGAAATAAGTCGTTGACAAATAACTCAAGCAACTTCATGCTAACAATTTTATATTTTCGGGTCTCCCCAATATATTAAGAGTTAAGCTACAGTCAGGTCAATATACTATCTACTAATAAACCTTTATTACACCCCAGCACATTAAAAGGAGTAAAGATTACTTCGATAGGGTGGCACTGAGGATGAAACGGGCTTTGGGCCTCGACTGGTTAAGCCGGCACCGAGCGCACGCCGTGACTTACTCATCATGAAAAACACTGTCACACTCTCGCGCGCGTATAAGCTTTTGAGTATGAAGGAGACAAGTATTGTTTTGTTTTTGGTTCAGCTTATGAGTTCTGTTAACAAATACGCGCGATCGTGATACATAATTTTTTAAATTTGTGAGTTAATGACGGTCACTTGTCAGATACTTTTTATGTGAAGGTTTGCATATAAAATGTCTTCTAAATAATTGGTTCCGGCAAAATATTGACAGGTTAAAACATTTATCAACTGTACCAGACTGTACAACGAAATTGGATAACAGGACGTTTCCACTAGCGTTGTTTAGTGCAATAAGCTGAACTGTAAATAGAACTCTGCGTTAATGCAATAGAGCTGAAAATCGTATAGAGTTGTCAAATCTCGTGGGTGCGGGGGCGAACATGCCAAGATATTTAAATTTATACAGAAGTTGGTAGGGACGTACCGACGGACGGACGGATACAGACAGAGTGAATCAGCGAAACTATAAGGGTTGGCGTAGTACCTACTACGAACCCTAAAAAACGAGCAAATGTATCGCCCGATGGAAAGCGAAATGGCCCCGAAATGCCGCTGGCGACAGTTTATTACAAAGTTATACTGTGCATATTTGACTATTCACTTCTATTTTAATGGATAGGTTGTTAATATGAGGTAGTAAATTAGTAATTATATTGTTTGCATAAAAGTAGATTTCCTTATCATCATATCATTGCGATAGGCAAACAAACATCTACTCGCCTATCGCCAAATTATCGCTAGCTTGTTGATGGTTAGGTACCTTATATTTATTTGCTACTTTTAATAACGAGGTATAAAGTTACCCACAGCCTCACAGAAAAATATATAATTTAATAAATAGTATAGAAAATAATGACAGATATATAATATATATATCATTATTTTGTTAGTAATCATCATCATCATCATATTATTTACAATACCTAATGGAAGCTTGGCGCGTATTCAATTATTATACATTTGATCGTTTATTTTAAACGTTCTTAAAATGTATTAAGTAATAATAATTTAACAAATATAGCTAAAAAGGGAAAAAATATTATTTTTAAACAAAAGATTAAACCGGTTTCTAAAGTATATTAATAATTATGAAGTCGGTACCAGCCAACTTGAACGTAAACTGTATAATTTAAATATTCTTTTATCAGGATGTTGTTACTTGTTGGGGCTGGTAGCGACTTTAAAATTATGAAGATTGAGTAGAGAAATAGTTAAAATTGTAGCCAAATTTAAAAGGGGAATTATTAAGTAAATAAGTTTTATTTCATACTTTTTTGTACAATTTTACTTCGGAAGTCGGTTTATGTATGACGATTATACAACAACGTTGGTCGTATAAATGAGGCTCTATTTTAAAACGTAACTTAGCTGTGGTAATATAATAACGTTTACTAAACTATTGTACGACGAGAAATTGTTACTTGGGTCCTTTATCTTAGCATTTAAGTAACTTGCCCCCAACACAAAAAACAATAAAAAGTACTTATATAAATAAATTCCTATTTTAGCCTTTCAATATTTTGATATTATATTATTTTTAATGTGTGCGTCGCCGAGCCGGGGGAATACGAAACATTGAGCCGATCAGACCAGTGGAAGTTGATCACAAGTTACAACCTTTCATCAACTAGATAACCTCCGTTTTGCGCGAGCTGATGATGATGAATTATAACTAAGAACACTCTCGATCATGTCAACTTTCATACAAAAAAAACCGCATCTAAATCAGAACGTTTACTTCAGATGGGGTAAAAATTTTCGTTTTATTAGTGAAAGTATTTGATTTTACACCTTTATGGTTGGTATACATAATTCAAAGAACCACTAACTCACGCTTTGTCTAAATTTTCAAATAGCTATTGGGCTTACGAGCTGTTTGACTATCATGCGTTGTGCCTAATTCGCGAACTACTTCGCTGTCTGTACACCTAAATCATAAATGGCTTAACTCGCGCCTGAAATTTTGTACATAGATTAGAATGATTTAACACTTAAACCACATTAATTAAACTGTCACACCGTACACGACAATGATACTTTTACGACATTCTATTTTCTAATAACTGTGGGAAAGCCATGCTACTTAGTTAATAAGGCTAACTCTCGTTACCTACTTTGCGATTGGATTTAGCCATTACGAGAGTTAGTCGTTTTGTTAATTAGTTATGCCAAGCTAAAAGGATTTAAGGTACATAATACATAAAAATATAGTTCTTCTACAATAAACAATTGTAAATATAGTGCTTTTTCGTGAGGTACAAATTTTATAGCAATATTAGGATGGATCACACTCCACCACATACTTTTAAATTTCTTCAACACACTCCCGCCGGATTAAAAAAATAACCTAACCAAGAGCATGTCAGGACTTTACGGAGGCTTAAGTAACTATCAACGCGCAATAGGTTTTCTTTGAATTAGGTACTTACTTCAAAAGTTACTGTCCGATTGCGCCCAAAATTATTTTCCTCAATAGTTTTTAGCATGATCTATCAACATGAAAACTTAAAAGTTTCTATCTCCTATAGTTTAGAAATGCCAGCGGGGAAACCACTAATAAACCACTTTGAAAGCTGATTACTCGAAAATGGTTGACTTTTAACAAAGTCAACCATTTTCGAAGTCATGCATGAAACCTTGCATTTATTTAAAAATATCAATTCAACAATACCCCACTCGATGTGGGTAGTACAAAATAATATTTTTTATCCCCACTTCACATGTACGGAAAGCCACCCCTAAATATAAAATTACTAGCTGTTGCCCGAGGCTCCGCCCGCGTAAATATACAATCGGGTATCCCGCGGGAATACTGTACTTTTCCGGGATAAAAAGTGGCCTATGTTTTAATCCAGAGCCTACTGCCAGAGATACTACTAAGTACTACTATACCAAATTTCATCAAAATCCGTTCAGTAGTTTTTGCGTGAAAGAGTAATAATTAACATCCACCCATCCTTACAAACTTTCACATTTATAATATTAGTAGGATTATTATTTTATGATGCCAAAACCGAGATCTATCTAAGACTATACACAATATATGACTATACCAAATTTCATCAATTTATGTTCATAATTACAGGACCATAGACAGACGGACGGACAGAGCGAAACTATAAGGGTTCCTTGAATACTACGGAACCCTAAAAAGGCCTGCTCATTGTTAGTCGTTTTTTTTATTTTTCCCTCAAAACATGATCCTTGTAAGGAAGTTTCGGTTTCGGCCGAAACTGAGACCGTTGCCGAAATTCGTTTTCGTCTTCGGTCCTAAATACCAGTTTCGGTCGGACAATAACAGGTATGATAAGGAAAAATTATTAAAATAATCAAATCTTTAAATTTAAAAACTACTGAGATTTATATAAGGAAAAACTGTTAAAGCAACTATTAATACTTAGTCGAAAGAATCCAAAATACTGAAACCAGAATTGAAATTTTAATTATTATATTGATATTGAATAAAAATTCTATACTAATTTAACCCTGAGTAAACTGACAATAAATTTTTACATACCGTTTAGGAACACGTAATGATTTTCAATAAACTATAGCAGCGGCACAAGCGTACCTACTGTTAAGTTGGTTTATGACAATGTCAGCGGGTTTTTTTTTTCAGTATATGGCATCGGCATAAAACCATTTGCCAGTGTCAAGTTAAAAAGGCGGGAAATAGAACTTTCGTTTCAATTTTCAACACCGTATTCCTAAATCGTCAAGTCTAAACTCTAGTCAAAGTCCAAATAAATAGTCAGTGTAGTCCATGAGTCATGTCAGTAGATTCAGTAAAGTGGTAGAAGCTTTACTGAATGTTCCCAGGGAGTTTTGGAGGGACACAAAATAGCACGTTCTTAGAAGTTGTACCAATTGCCCACACTTGTACACGTTAACGAATATTTAATGGTTAATATTCTACCAATATTGCACATTAAGAACTGAAATAACACAAATAAATTAAAAATACAAAATCCACAACGTCACCCATTGAATTCCCCGGCAAAACTCAATGTCAGCTGTTCGTACCAAAGATTTAACAATTCAATGGACTTGCCTCTATGACAAAAACGTGTCCAATTTATCAGCTGATTGTGAACATAAAATGGCTGCCGTACTAGAGTTGGGAATAAGTATACGTAAATAAAAAACTTATTTTATTAATGAAATTGTACATTTAACTACTTTTATCAATTGCAAGTATCTTTTAACTGATATCCAAAAAAGTTTAAGATGCTGAGGATAATTTTATTCTGTTTGTTCATCGGTCATTCAAAAAAAACTGGACCACTTTTTAAAAAAAATTTTATAATATATTCTACCTATATTGAACTCAATACGCATAAGTTTTATTAGATAAAGGTTGGTAGAGGTTAAAATATAAATTGAGTGTATATTAGTTAAATATTTATCAGTCAGGTCATAGAGTTGGGTCAGCTCGTTGTATACGACTGTTTAAATTGGTTTATGAAATGATGCTTTTTTATCCTTAATTTATATAGAGACTTTTGACGCACAGTCAAGTCAAGTCAGTCCTATCGTAACCTAATCTTATACCTAATGACAAGATGCTTTATTTGGTGAAAATATGGTTACACTAATTACAATAAATAGGTGATACATTTTTACAGCTTTGTATTTTTATAAGTCCAGGTGGCGTTGACAGATGGAACTAAAAACTTTTTGAACTGTCTAAGGTGGAATAGAAATAAAACACAAAGAAATATGTCCACTTATTTATATTCGAATGAATAAGCTTACTCCTTTCTAAATAAAATTAGTTTGTTCAAAAACTGTCTATGCGATTCTCTTGACGGGGATTAATATTTTCTTCTCCAGATTTCAACCATAATTTTCTTAATGTATCACTTTTCGGAAACCTATAAAAAACAAGTATTATTTAATATCATTTGTCAAATAATTCTGTTAAATAAAGCTGTTACTTATTTTAAAATGACATAAAACACATTCAGAATGCCTTTTGTGTTCATAATATATTCTATTACATCACGCCAATGTAATGATTATAATAGGGATGATGATGAAACTAGGTAAATGTAAAAAAATATATTTTATGTGTAGTTTAGAAATTAGATACCTACACCTAAAAAAATCAAAAAAGTTTTTTTTTTGTTAAATTAGTAAAGAAAACCCACATCATTACATTACTTACATCATATACAAAACATTCATTATCGTAAGTATGAACTTAAACGCACAAATATCATAGATATTTACAATTATGTTTCTGCGGCCGTATACTTCATAGGCGTGACGTCACAGTTAGGTATGACTGTACCTTTACCTCGCTGCACCTTTCAAAATATTGACTTTGAAATACTGTTTCTTCTGAGAAGATACTAATATTTAAGAGTACCTACTATTCATTTTTGCAATAAGAAAAAATGTCAGCTTATTGCCAAGTCACTATTTAATAATATTAGGTCATATGAAATTGGCGTTTTGTAAAGGAACATAAAGTCGATTTTTTTTAACATAATATTTTTATTTAATCAAAGTATATACCATTGATATCTATGCACTTTTGCCATCTCATAGGTAGTTCATTGATTCCTTTACTAAAAAGACCATTCGGACAGGAATCAATAATATATTTGAAGGGGCTTTGGACTGCCCCATCGGAGTTCAAATTTCTCCCTTGCAAGAAGTTATCCAAAATTCTAAAAAAAATGGTAATCTATTGGAGCAAGGTCTGGGGAGTACGGTGGATGTTTTAGACATTCCAATTGAAGCTCTTCTAATTTGGTAGCTGTCTGTTGTGCAGTGTGTGGTCTAGCGTTGTCCTGAAGCAGCGGTGGCCTAGAGCGAATGACCAACCTCGGACGTTTAGCAGCTAGCTTTTCCATCATGATTTGCAGTTTCTGGCAATAGGCGCCTGCCGTAATAATCTGGCCAGATTTAAGAAAGCTGCAGTGAACGACACCGGCACTATTCCACCAAACGCGCACAACTAACTTTTTTTGAATCAATTTTCGCTTGGGGCAGGCTTTGGCTGGTTCGCCAGGGTTCAGCCATTGCGATGAGCGTTTCCAATTATCATACAGGATCCACTTTTCATCACAGGTAATGATTCGATTTAAAATCCCTTAATTATTGTGCCGGTTGAGTAATGTAACGCAGCAGTCGACGCGTGTTTGTCGGTTTGTCGCACTCAATTCATGAGGAGGAGTCTTTCAAGCTTTTTTACCTTCCCAATTTGCTTCAAGTGGATTAAAACAGTTACATGACTAACACCGCAGCCTGCAGCTAACTCGGACGTGGTTTGCGATGGTTCCGCTTCCACAATAGCCTTCAATTCTTCATTATCAACTTTGGTCTCCGGCCATCCACGGGGCTTGTTCTGCAGGTCAAAATTTCCAGAACGAAATCGTTGGAACCAAAAACGCACTATGTTTTCTTTTGCGACACCGCCGCCATACACATCATTAATCTTTCGAGCCGTTTCTGCAGCACTGGTGCCACGGTGGAACTCGTATTCGAAAATAATACGATATTTCAAGTTTTCCATTTTGTAAACAGAGTGACGCAAAGAAAAAACATAAAGAGGAAAAACCCAATGAATTACGGTTTTCGAAACACGAATGCATGAGTAAATAGCGGTATAAATTTGAAATTGGAATTCCTAACCAAAGAAGATATTTTTGAGATCAAAGTGGCTAGTACGACGAAATGCCAATTTCATATGTAAGAACCTAATATAATAAATTATAAAAATAGTTTTTTCCTCATACGGTTACAATTTTTTAATCAGTAACTAAATAAATGGACTATCTTGAATTTCCCTTGGTCTCTACGACATCTCATAACTTTTAGCAAAGGAAATACTTGGCTTTTTTCATTTAGGTAATGATATCATTTCTTTTCGTAGGTTACCCGAATACCAAGGAATTTGGGGTCTTAAAGACCGTGAACGCACTTATAATTTCTCCAGTGTTGCGAATGTCATAGTGCAGGAGTAATAGCTTACTATCAGGCGGTCCATTTGCTTGTTTATAGATCTATTCTATAAATAAAATAATTACTGGCCGTGGACACCCGCAACACCAGAGGAACCACAAGTGCGTTCTTGAATCAATTACTTAAAACCACCAAACTCTAATGGTAAGAAAATATAACAATTCCTAACCACCAGGCGATCGGTTTGCTCGTTTTCAAATTAATTAGTATGAACCTATTACAATTTCATACTAACGGGCGATCCGATTGCTCGTGTCCAGATATATTCCACAGTTAAAACGTTTACCGCCACTCATGGACATCCGCAACACCAGAAGAGTTACAAGTGCGTATGCGAGCTCTGCATGAGGAAGGTACCGGTATCCCACTTTGGAACACCGGTATCATCCTCATGCAGTAAGACATAACGCAAGTGCTCTTTCTCATCGGTTTTCTGTGAGGCAGTCTCATTTATCCGGTCGAGTGGGCCCATTCGTCTCGAAGCATCTACTTGAACCTTAAATAACCTACCACTTCTCAATTTATGAGATTTGATATATAAATAACGATAACAAAGTTATCAGTGAACTTAAATTCATACATTTTGTTCCTATGAATTCGTAAAATGAAAAAATCTAAAAATATTTTTCAGAATTTTTACTCTTTCTATATTATCCCTTTATATGTAGCTAATAACCTAGCCTAACAGCAAATTTGAAATGTCTATGTCTGCTAGAAGTATGCTTTGAATTATGTTTATTCTCCATACCTTTATACCTCCATCTATACATCATATATTATATACATCTCTCAAATCGTGTTTTTTGCCGCTTAATATCTCCTAAATTTCTCGATTTTTATGAAATTTAACGTAATAAAACGTAATAAAATTTAACGTATAAAAAGTCGTTAGCGACAGAAGCTTCTGTCGCTAACGACTTCTCTGCGACATAAATTTAGACCGCTAGCTTTGTTACAAACGAAAATATGTGGGCACGAAAAAGCCGCGAAATGATTCGAGAAAAGAGCATTGAAAATAGAACTTTGCGCTGATACGATACAGTTGAAAATCGAAGTATCAGGTGTCAAGCTGTCATATATGACATATACATTTGACTCGACACTCATGTGTTCTACTTTCAACTCTAATTTATCAGCGCAGAGTACTATTTTCATTGCTCTGAATTTTCTCCATCGTTCCGGATTCCGGAGCATATAGTCCCTGCCTTATACAACCTTTTGACAGGAGATCTAGCACAAATAGTGAGCTCAAAATGGCGGAGCTTGCCACATTTTAATATTCCGTTAATCGTGACAGTTTCAAAGTCAAATGTTTCTAAAATGAGGAACAACAAAAATATTGCTATCTCTTTTATCGCTGAAAATTATTGCATTAGATAGAAAGAGACCAAATGATATTTCACCCTCTATATCATATTTACATCATAATATAGCGATAGTATGTATAGAACTTTAAGGGCCTCTCCATATATTTTATTCCTTAATGATTTTATTTTTATTTTTATTGTGAGCTGAATGCTCCTTTGCTTAATCCTTCCGTGGACAAAAGTAATTAAATAATAGTTCCAAAACTGGCCATAATGGCGCTAGAGTGGCAAGGGTGTGTGATATGAAGTTAGTAATAAGAGATGAAGTAAAGTGAGTTGAGTTTAGTTATTTAAAATTTTTGACGACTTTAGTAGATTAAAAGTAGTTAATTCAGTATATCATGAAAATTCTAATTACTCGTATAGTCGAAAATATTTTTATATATAACACCGAAGAAGATGCTAAGATTTAATTATCCGTTTAAATTTTGCCACTTTACTCCCGTCTGCGTCTGTGGCGCCCCCTATTTAATGGTATTTTACGGACACTTTCATGTATGGAGATGGTACTCCTTACCTCTATTCTCCATGTTTTGACGGTTTATTATAGTGTTACAACATTGAAATACAATATTTCCCTAAACTTTAATTTGCAGAAATTTTATTTTTATTAGATATTGGTTAAAATTAAGTCGCTCAGTTCCCTGTTCGCTTAGATCTTGTAAACTAAGCAACGCATTTTAATGCAGTTTTCAGCAATGGATAGAGTGATTCAAGAGGAAGCTTTATATGTATAAAATATCGCACTCGTGCGAAGCTGGAAGGGGTCGCTAATATAAAACAATAAAAAATTTAATTTCAATAATAATTAATTTCAGTACTCCGCTCCTGCGGTGAATATCACCATACTACATAATAATCATGGCCAGAGCTATTAACTGAGATAAGCTTGAAATCTGTTGGTACTGGGGACGATTTTTAGCATAGTTAGGCTAACAATTTAGAGCAGCCAATGAAACAATATTTCGTTAAATTATTAATAATGTCATTTAAAAATCAAAACAGCATCATATTTTCAAATTCCCTCCCAAAACTCGGCTTGGCCATTGCATTATCTAGCAACTCAAATATCCATAGCTGATCGGATACTCGAGGATGATATTTTAATCGCTAAGAGTTTTAATAAAAAAATATAACGACATACTGAATTTCAATGTTAATAATTATAAAACATAGAAATATAGCTTTGTTTTAATGATATGATATAAGAAAACGCGTATTATAATTTTTTGGTTGGAACTGTTTTAAAATTTTAGTAAGAGTAACCGATCATAAAAATTAAAAACCGTCATGGCGCCAGGAGCTCTCGCAACACACCACAGTAGCGTGACAAGTCATGTCATATTTGCCTGTGATTTATGAAGAAATCCAATGGCCGATTCTTTCTTTGGGTTCGATACTTCGCTATCGGTAAGGATTTATGCTTTTATTTAGGTCTTGGGGAACAGAACGATGTATAAAACGTGTGTATTTGTTAAGTTTATATAGTGCCAGCGTGCCAAAACGATTGCACACTTTAGTGGTTTAGTCACTGTATTTGTTACGTTTCCAGTTTTTACCAAGGAAAGGCATATGTACATAAATTGTGCTTATTAAGTATAATAATGTTTACTAAAAACATTTGTGAGTCATGACTATGCATTATCAGTATGAAAATAATTGGTATGTTATTGCAGTTCCAAATATCAGAACACTTGTTTTTGGAATTGCACAATTATTATAACTTACTTAAATCGTGTATTTTAAATTTCTCTCATTACTTTGGCATTTACGCACCTTACTTTCCTTGTAGTTATCGCAAACATTTTTATTTTGATAAATATGTACTTGTTTAATATGTATCAGAGATGAATCTTTTATTTATTTATTTCAGACATACAAATATATAAATAAAATTAGGTTTTTTATTAATTTTGTTGTTATCAGTATAACAAAACTCAAACTTCTATTTCTTATTTTATTATGAATTGACCAGACTTCTCAAGCAAGCTACATAAAATGTGATTAACTTTCATATACTCGGCTCGGTCATGATATAAGTAAAAGTTTTGCAAAATATTATTATTGGATATTGAGCACCAAGTGTTTTTTGAATTTTGACAAATAGACATTAGGTTCAGGAGACAATGTGGTTTGGCCAATTAGTAAACTATATTCTATTCGCGTAAAGAAGTCAGTGAATCATGCATATACATTATACATGTCAAAATGACTAACTTTAATTGGTTAATGTGAACATGGCTTAACCTTTGAGCGACCTGCGAAGCGGACCGCTGGGATTTGGATGGATTAGTCCCCATGCGCTTCTGTGGTACTGTGTTCTTTAAACTTGTATTTTTACTATTTCATTGCTTTGTAATATGTAATTTGTGTTTGTGGACCTTATGGACCTTGGTCTGAAATAAAAGTTTTTTATTTATTTATTATTTATTTAAGGCAATTATAAATTTGTACCCATGATTCATTGCATTCTTAATGCAATTAGACCATAGCCGCTTGAATTTAGACAACCTGTGTCTCAGTGATTAGCGCATCGGTGCTCAAGCCGGAGGTTACGGGATAGGAACAAAAAGTTTTTAACATTAGTGTATTAAAAAAAATTAAGTAGTACTAGATGTTTTTCGCGACTTCGTGCGCGCAAAATGAAAACCTGCGGGACTGTACATTCTACCTGCGATAAAAAGTAGCCTATGTCCTTCCCCGTGGTCTACTTCATTTCTGTGCCAAAAATCATGATTAGTTATGTAGTTTTTACGTGAAAGTATACTAACCAAACAAATTAACATTCACATGTATAATATTGGTAAGGATGTAATATGTGTATAGTATCAAAGTATTAAATGGACTTCCTGTTGTCTGGTCCCCGTAACACAAGTTCTTTGGTTACTTACCATGGGGCCAGATGGATGAGGTGTGAACCATACTTAGATAATATTATATTTTTATCATATCAATTACAAAGATCATGAGCTGAAAAACAAATTTTTGGTTTTGAATTACAAAAATTAAAGAGACAATATCTAGAATTAGTAATAAATAGCTCTTATATGATAAATATGTTAACCAACAAATGTATTTTTAGAACTTAAATGATGACGAGGGAGGAGGTGAACCATCAGAAGACGAATATGATGCTCTCAATGATGAGACATTCGGAGAAGATGGTAAGTCAATTGCAGCTATTTATCTTTTAATACCTAAAAATATGAACATTTAACAAAACAAACCTCATTTTTTTTCTTAGAAATCTTTAAAATTTGTGTTAATACATACATGTAGTATGTATTAACACAAATTTTAAAGATTTTTTCCAGTAGTTAATGGTTTTTTAATTTCCAGGTGAGGGGTTTGACTGGGAGGTCGAACACGAGCACCTGGCAGAGCAGCTTGAGAGCAGCCGAAGAACTGCTGCCATGGATGAAGCGGACTCGCGGCTCGGTAGGTTTTGTTTCATTACATATCATATATACAATGCACAATATAGAAATACTAAAAGTAAATTATATTTATGTATTTTTAATAAGGTTCAGAATTGGTACTTTCAACACTATTTATGAACAAAATATTGCTACTCTCCTGCAGTTGAAAAAAAAAAAAAAAAATCTTATGCTTACTAGTCATATTGTCATAAGCTTTCTCAATTGCAGAAGCGTCTTTGTCCCAATTGGTTCTTGATGACCTGGAACCTCCTCAGCCCAGAGCTCTGAGTTCCAACGTGTGGAGACACGACCCCATGTCAAGCGCACCCACGGTTAGTTCAGCTTATTATTACATTTTTTAAGTCATACATAAAAATTATATTATCCAAATTGAAATTGGGTATCTGACGACATGTAAAAATTCATCATTGAAATTATTTGTAATTGTAAAGGCGCGTCTCCTGTGCGTGTTTTTTTCAAAACATTACACAAAACATCAAAACATTGGGGTGTGGATATACACATTTGTGTAGGTTAATACACAATGTTTTTGTCTTCCGAGACGGACGGAAAACATTCCCCGCGCGGGTAGACCACTCACCACTCACTCATGACCTTAATGGTCATGACATACACATAGGAATACGGAAGAAATTATTTATCAATCCCAAATCAGTCTTCTTTTACGAGGAGGAGTTACGCCTGATAAATACTAAAATTACGGGTCAGTAAAAATGGCCCACCTAGAAATATGGGGGCAAAATATCTAAAAAGGCCACTAGTTAGATGTTTCATATATTTTTTTCCAAACAATAATCATGAAATGGTAAAATAGCTACATGGTTCATCTGATTTCATCATATAAGAAAACATCAATTTTGACAGTTTTCAATAGAAATGCGTAAAATCGAGGACATAATATGAGTTGAAAAAAATATATGAAACACCTAAAGTGGCATTTTTAGAACCCCTGTGTTTCTCCTAAATTCTACATCTGCAATCGCTAAAACTGCGAGTTCTTATGTCTTCCTCATCGGAGCCCATGATCTTGTCTACACAAAATGTTTTGTTTCAATCAAAAACATTTTCTATAGCTGGAGACAGCTTGTGTATGAAAACAAATGTTTTTGTTTCATATCAAACATTACACAGAAATGTGTAATGTTTCGAAAAAACATGAAAAGGAGAAATAATGTGAAATAATAAATATTTGTTTTGTGAAAT
Source organism: Phengaris alcon alcon (assembly GCA_037179445.1). Lineage (NCBI taxonomy): Eukaryota > Metazoa > Arthropoda > Insecta > Lepidoptera > Lycaenidae > Phengaris > Phengaris alcon. The sequence goes on from JAYRCH010000576.1 coordinate 195,188, forward strand.
AATGTTTATTTAATTATTAATTATGAAATTTTATTTGATATTGTTATGTACTGTTCTTATATTAGGTCTTTACCTATGAAATTGCTGTTTTGTATGAAAAAATTTAAACCAATTTTTTTCATGTAATTTTTATTTGTATTAATCGAAGTAATCACCCATGCAATCAATACATCTTTGCCAAAGCAGTGGCAGTTTATTGATGCCCTTCTTAAAGAAATCAGCTGGACGGGAGGCAACAAATTCTTCAAAGGCCTTTTAGTACTGCCTCTCGGGTATTGATTTTTTTTTCCCACCAAGAAGTTATCCAAATTCTGGAAAAAGTATACTGTCTGTAGGCGCAAGGTCTTGTGAGCAGGGCAGATGACTGAGAGCTTCTAACCCCATTTCTTGCAACTTGGAGACCGTCTGCTGTGCAGTATGAGGTCTCGCGTTGTCGTGCAGGAGCAGCGGAGGCGAGCGATTGACCAATGCTGGTTGGAGATGTGCCAGCTTCTCCATCATTGTGTTCAGCTCTTCACAGTACATATCTGCAGTAATGCTCATCCCGTTTGGTAAGAAGCTGTGATGAATCACACCGGCGCTAGACCACCAAACAGTGACCATCACTTTTCTAGGGGTAAGTTTTCGTTTAGGGCATTGTTTAGGTGCTGAACCAGGATCCAACCAACTTGCTGAGTGCTTGCGGTTATCAAACAGAATCTATTTTTCATCGCAGGTAACAATGCGGTTCAAAATTCCATCATTTGTGTGTCTGTTGAGCAGTGCAAGGCACGTCTCGACGCGTACTTCGAGCTAGCGATCATTGAGTTCGTGGGGCACTCATTTGTCAAGCTTTTTTACCTTGCCAATTTGACGCAAATGGACCAATATTGTTTTGACGCTAACGTCGAAAGCTGCTGCTAATTCAGCCGTAGATTGTGTATCATCAGCTTCCACAATCACATTAATTCGTCATTGTCGACCAAAGTCTTCGGACGACCGCGAGGTTCATTTTTCAGGTCGAAATTTCCAGAACGGAAGCGAGCAAACCAATAACAGGTGGTGTGTTGGTTTGTAGTGTTAGCTCCGTAAACGCTTGTTGCTGCCACGATGGTACTCATATTCCATAATTACTCGAATTTTTAACGTATTCATGATGACGAAAAAGTTTGAAATACGATGAAAATGTAACACTAATCAATAAACAAATGACTACTTTTGGAAAAAGAATTCCATATTTTTAAAATAAAATTAATTTGAAATTAGAATTCTTAGCCAAACAAAAATTATTTTGATTTGAAATGGCCAGTACTGCAGAACGGCAATTTCATAGGTAAGGACCTATTAATAAGACTCTAGATAAAATTGTCAGAAAAGTAATTTTTCAAAGATTTAAATGACAATAATATTTTCACATTGTAAATGTAGAATATGATGTACCTTAACAATTATTACCACCTACTGTAACCATATTCTGGCAAATAAATACTTACTTATTTTCGCAGCCGATACAACCACTCAAGAATGTGTGCACCGTAGAAGAGTTAGAGCGGCAACTCAGACAAAACCAAATGCCGCAAAACTTGACACAAAATTATTTCCAAGTTAGTATCCAAAACTATTGTTTCGTTTACTAGTTTTTTTTTCCTTGCAATTCTCCTAAATAAGCTAAGTTTTGCAAGTCTGAAAGGCTTAAATAAAATTTTAGTATTAGCTATATAAAAAAAACTGAATTTATAATGTACAATGTAGGATTATCTTAAAAATATTTTTTTGGTTTCCAGCCAAGATTTCCTGTAATCTTGCAAAGGCCACCCGGACTTCAGGCTCCGGTGCCGCTGCCGTTTGCGCCTCAACAGTCAATGGCAATGAATCACCAAAACATGAACCACATGAACCAACCCATGAACACCATGATGAACCAAAACTCCCAAATGAACCCAATGGGTCAGCATAACCAGATGATGCAAAACCAAATAGGACAGAATCAGATGGGACAAAACATGAATCATTTAGGCCAAAGCCAAAGTGTCAACCAGTTTATGCAAAAATCAAACCAAATGCCCTTTCACAACAACCAAATGGGACAGCAGATGAATCAAATGCCACCCAACATAAATCAGATGGGTCAGAACCAATTTCTCCCAAATCAAATGGGCCAAAACATATCACAATCAGGTCAAAACCAAAATATGAATCAGATGGGACAACATTTTAACCAAATGAATCAAAATCAAATAGGTCAAAATATTAACCAAATTGGTCAAAATCTTAATCATATGGGTCAAAACATCAATCAAATGGGTCAAAGTATGAATCACATGGGTCAGAACATGAACCAAATGGGCCAAAGTCAAATGGTTCCGAATGGGTCTCAATTCGGGCCGGGAATGAACCAATTTCAACAGATGATAGGTCAGCCAAGGATAATGGTGCCGCCCCCCGGCCTCGGCGGTGCGCCTAGACAAAATTTTAGCCCAAATATGAATCAATTTAATCCAAATTTTCGTGTAAGTAATGCTACAGTATAAATAGATAATAGATTTTTTATTTCGTTATATTTTTATATTTAATACAATATTTTTAGGCGCCAGCAAAAAACGACGTTAACCCGAACTCTATGAATCAACAAATTATGAAGAACCAGCAACAAATCAACCAGGGTCTGATGAAAACGCAACCATCACTGTCGCCGCAGAACAAAAACCAGAAACCTGTGCAGAACAGACAGGATCCCAAACTTCAGAAGAGTCGGGTTTATAACAATTCAAAGAATCTAACGTCGCAGAATTTGGTTCAGATAATACAGAATACTCATCCGATGTTGCATCAGTATAACAACAGCTACCACAATGCGAGTCATCATCCTATGTTGAACAACAGAAGTAATATTTTCAATAATCAATTGGGAAATAACTTCCAAATGTTCAACAATCAGAGACAGCAAAATGGAGTGTTCAGTAACACTAATCAGTAAGTATTACTTTACTGTGTTATTTTCCTTATAGTCGCATCAATAGTGATGCAAAGCAGGCCAAGTTTACAGTTGATGCAGGATAGTTAGATTTTTTTTGTATGCCAAAGAAGTCGCAGGTATAACAAATTTTATAAACATAAAAATATTTGTTAAAAAATATAAAAGAAATATTCTTAATTAACTCAAAATAACACGCTTGTCATTCCAACCTAATATGTAATTGCACGTGGTCAGATCATCATTTACCTAGCTTTTTATACAAGAATCGTAAATTGAATCTGTGCAATTTGAAAGTGCCAGTTTTATAGAGCAAGTAACAAGACTTTATCTATTCCATCCAGAGGCTTCAAACCTCTCTCTGATTGCTTACATTTTATATCTGTTGGTGACACACTTTAGATGACATTTTCTCAACATATGTATCATGTTTCCAGGCATTCCGCGAGCGACGACAGCAGCGTGAGCAGTGACACGGACGAGTACGCGGGTCTCATGACGCAGCGGGAGAAGCAGTGGCTCATCAACATACAGATGCTGCAGCTCAACACTGGCACGCCCTACATACACGACTTCTACTACACGGTAAATATACAATACTCGGGTGGGCAAATCTCATAATTATTCGAGTATATATCTATAGATGTATCTCGTAAGTATTGGTTAAATCAGAACGCACGATCTGTCGCGAATGCGAACGAGTCCGAGAGAGAACGAGAACGAGAGATGCGTTGACCAAACCGAGTTTATATATCGAAAATAGTTAAGCGAATCAGTCGGTTCAATGACATTTGACATTTCCCGGCGGATCACTTCTCATTCTTTACAAATTGTTGATTAGTAAGCTATGTTTCGGTTTACTGATTGAGATTATAAATCAGAGTTAACTAGCATTTTAATGACGCCGGGAGCAAATGAAACCGTAACTTTACTTTTACATATATAGTGGTTTGTAACATATGTTTTTTTCATTATAAGGTATTCTTAGAGAGACAAGCAAACAAGGCAAAAGAAGGAGTAAAAGAAGCACACAAAGCCAACCAACAGAATCATCCATTCTATAGCGGAGGTAAGACCCTTAATACACAGTATATACCCAATTAATGCCAATTGGAATTAATGGCGTTGCTAAAATTATTATTTCTATTTTTTGCAAGAAGAAAAATTTAAATTCTACTGAAAAAATATATTTGTTTATAAAGTTTGGTATAATAATAATAATAAAAGTCTTTATTCACTGACCACACATTCTAACATAATATTGCTTCTAAGATCAACAATGTTGTTTTACTTAACTACTATACACTTGATAAATACCTATATCCTATACCTAATATAGTTAAATCAGCAACCATTTTGTTGGTCAGGTTGTCCCTTGACATAGGCCTCCCCTCTGGCGTCCTTTCCTTCTTTTTCCATTTCTCGGATGCCATTCTATGACGTCCCTTGTCCATTTCAGTTTCTGGGTCATAATATTTGCTTTTTTAACAATTTCTTTCAATGACCAGTACCGTTTCCACGTATTGCTTATTCTCCTTTCAATTTCTTTTGAATGTTGGTCTTTTATAAATATCAATTGTCCTTAATATATTTATTCATCTACATATTCGACAGCACTTTTACTTATTTCTATATTTGTTTTTACTGCATTTGTCATTACTTTTGTTTTAATTGCGTTCATTGTTAGACGAGGTCTAATTCTTGCAGCATAGTTTGTAACATATCTGGACTCCTGGCAAATATCACAACATCATCCGCAAATCTCAGATGATTAAGATTATTTCCGTGAATTCCGTTTCCGTTATTCCTTTTTCTAAATAAAGGATGGTAACTACACGCAAACTTATTAGCTGCAATGGAACTTTACACCATAGAGTTTAATTTCTTAGAAGTTATCGCAAAATGAAAAAGTACGCGCGAGAATATAAATTCAAGCGGTCTCGCACCAACGCCAACATACTTCACCTATAAAAAGCCACATTATTCGTGAATGTCATAGGCTATAAATTCTATAAACCTTAATTTACCGCAGGCGAAATCGCGAGAATAATCTAGTTATACATATTATAATGTGACATTTCACAATGATTTTCAGTGAGACCATGGTATCTCACGTATTCGTCGATTTATTTAACATAATTGTATCTCGCAGGCAGGGGCGAGGGTGAGCGGCAGCCTCGCGAGCGTCACAGCTCGCTGCGGCACAGCACGAGTGACGAGGCGCCGCGTGCGTACGTGCCGCTGCAGTTCGAGAACTCGTTGGGGAAACTGCAGGTATTTTATCCAAAAATGAGGAGCAAACAGCTCCCATCTTTTTGGTTGCTTTCTTCGATGTTACATTACACGTTTTACACACTACATTTTTCGTCATATTCTGATAAACTTTAAATATTTCAGTGTGGCAGCGTGACGGCGCCGCGGAAGATAATAGACGTGGACATGGTGTCCACTGAGCCGACGTCAGCGCGCGGCTCGCGGGCGCCCAGCGTCGCCAGCACCACTAACCCGGCCGAGGTTAGTGTCGGACTTTATTTATTTATGCTGCAAGCTAAACGTTAAAAATAAAATATACACAAGTTCTCATTCAAATTGTCAGTTGAAACAAAATAAAATTCACTGTGATCGTCAGTAAATAATTATAGTATAAAAATAACCCAGCCTATATATACTGAAAAATAATGAAAGAGAGATGAAATAATGCAGGTAATGAGTTTGTAGGCTGTATAATCATTGTAAGGGAAAAAAGAAAAAATCGAAAATTTCGTCTATTTATATTCATAACCACCGAAGTTAGCAAATGAGGATGGACAGATGCAAGAACTAGGTATCGATATTTATTTAGCAATTTTTTATTTGTAAAAATATTAATTGTATTTTGTCCATGCAGGTACCAAGAGAAATGAAAAGAACCAAACAACTGTTACTGGATATTGAAGCATTGTATTTGATATTGCTAAGATTGGAGGAGCTGAACGATCCCTTGGCGATTTCTAATGCTCTCATTCTAAAAGTATGTTTCATTTTGCACTAAAATGAATTTGTGATTTTTACCCATTCACGCAAAAAGAGAAGTTGAACAAAATTTGGCACACATAAAGTTTATGTTAATTACCCATTAAAAAAATAAATTAAATATGTATCACTTGGGAATACTTTAACCAGTTTTTACACATTTTTGCGAATTTTATGTGAGTTTCTTGTTAATTTCAAGTTTAATTGTTTCAAGGAAAGAGAAGAAAAACAAAAACTAATGGAAGCCATGCAGAAGGAAACCGAAAATGAGACCGAGGAGGTTTCTAACTTGTTCCTCAAAAACATTGAGTCTGTGCAGCGGAGGCCTAAACAGGACAGCCCAAAAATGGAGTGCATTGATAAAAGACAGGTAAGCTAATTTTCTTAAGTATGGCAAGTGTTTCTGCCTGATTCATCATAACACAGTTAAACCTAGTGAATAAATTATGGCTGAAATTTGGCACGTAGATTAATAATATGATTTAGAATATTGGATAATATCGAAGGATTTTGTAAAGGACAATAATAAAACGGAGGTGCAAAGTTCACGGAGATAACACAAACAAATACGAGGTAAAATCTAACGTTTTCATCTATTTGAATAGATTATAAATATTTAGATTTGGTTCATTAAAAGACTGGAAACTATGTTGGTCCATGTTACATTTAGTCGGTGATGCGAAACATGTCCCGAAATGGAGCTAAATTAAATCAATCAAAGTACCACAACACGATGATGCACGATCTCTTGGTGTATACTTGGACAGTAGTATGACGTGGAAAAAGCACAAACAAACAAAAAGAAAAGCACTTGATCTCCAACTCCTTATACTGCAGTGGTTAATGGGAAGTAGAAAATCACAACTGAGTCTCGAAAACAAAACTCTTCTCTATAAATGTATCCTAAAGCCAATATGGGACTACGGCATCCAGCTGTGGGAACAGCATCTTCATCAAACATAGCCATCCTGCAGAGGTCCCAGTCAACAACCCTACTAATGATAACAGATGTCCCCTGGTATAACAAATACGCGACTTCATAAAGACCCACATTCTGGTCTGTTAAGGAGGAAATAAAAAACTCCCTATTAAAATACTCAAAAAGGATACTTCTGGCTAGGGAGTTGTTGAACAAAAAGCCAAACTCAATCTTCAAAAGGCTTAAAAGACGTGCTCCCCAGGACCTGATGCCGATGATAACTCATCATAACTCATATAGGAGTTAGTATCAATATGGACATATAACTGGATATTGTACCATACACGTTCACGACATATTTAATTAAAAATCCATGTCAATGTCGAAAAGACAGATTGCAGGAGAATAGGAGTTTAAAAAAAAAGTGTTGGTGGTCTACAATGGAACTAAACCTGCAATTGAAAGTTGGTTGAACAGGAAACCTGTTTATTAAACATTAAACTCATGTTACAGGTAGTTAATTTGGCGGTGAGTCAGAAGCCGCCTGTAAAGAACTTGCTAGACGAGGACAAAGAGGAGCTACTCAACAAAATGTTCAGCGGGCTGATGCACGGTGACCGCCTGCCGCAGATGCTGACTGTTAGAAAAGGACGGGTATGTGATGTTGTTTCTTACATACAAGCAAGGCTATTTTTATCGGAGCACAAATACGGGGGGAATGATTAATCAGGCACTTTCAATAATCGATTACTGCCAAAAAACACAATATTTTCAAAAACAAGCCTTACAATGTTTATAACTTTAACACGGCTACATACCACAATATTGTCAACTTTGCCATCACACCAGAAGTATCATAAACTTATACCTAACACAAAGCGAGCTGAAAGATATTGTTACACATTAGAATTACGTAAAATGCCAGTTGTATTATCTGCCTGCCTGAATATAAATAATAATGGTAGTAATTGTCAGGCGTTGGTGTGCCGCTTCCTGTCGCGCGCGCCGGCGACGCACGGCTGGGCGGGCGCGCTGTGGGCCCGCGTGCTGCGGGCGCTGCCCGCCGCCGCGCGCCGCGACGACGCCGCGCCGCTGCTACCCTCGCTTGCCTCGCCCTACCGCAAGTACGTATGCTGACTCAGTTCACACATATGTGCCACATCCACTAGGAAGTAGTGCCGCAGTAAAATGTATAGAGGTGTATGTAGGATTAAGTATAAACTATATTATGTATTCCCCTGATGTCGCCACAGCTGACCGAAGCAGCTCGATTGCATTTTATAGCCGTGGATGTCAAATATATGAAAGATTAGGCCACATATCACAATATGTGGCCTAGTCTTTCATATATTTGACATATGCATATGTATATGTATATATATACATATACATATACATATGCATTTCCTTAAAGTACTATTGTGTTTTTCAGCTTCATCCAAAACTCGACGTCGTGGACGGCTGTGTTGATGTGCTGCGGCATCTTCACAGAGGCTCTGGACCCGGCCAGAACACCGTATATTTTGCTATCGCCGGTTAGTAACACCCTATTGCATACACAGTTTAATTAGCTTATCTACCTTCTTAAAGATAAAGATAGCCTTTATTACTAGAGATTTATATATTAGTAAAATAATTTAATTTCCTATAATTCACTTCCTAGTTTGTCCTTGGCCTACTCTAAATTCTTCCATCCCCGGCTATCGCCTACCTTCTTAATATTTGCCAAATATTGATCTTATCTATAAAAATGGATTGAGGGTGTGCAATGGCTTGGAAAATATTAAAAACTACTTTAATTTTCCCATAGGCCATACTAACTGTTCAATGTGATCAATTTGCCACTCGACTGTCAAATATTTACGGGTGCGTAGGTGTAGGTTGTAGTCGGTGTAGTTATTTTTTTATTCCAGTTTATAGTTAAGGCAGAACAACTCGGGATAGCTAGTATTGAACAAATTAAAATTAGAATATTATGTGTAGTCTTCAAAATTATATGATCATTTTTATTTTGATGTTTATCAAGATTATTGAAATTTTACAATAAATTTTTTATTTAAATATAACATTAATTTAAAAAAAAATTAATGTTTCAGCTTACGCTCAGTTGTGTGTGCACACTGATAGATAAGGCCATTGTACTTGTGAACACACCGGAGGCCACTTCCAACGAGAGACAATGGTACAGATTCCTCAAAACCCTTGCAAGAGCATTGAAAAACACGACACTCAGTGTGGGTAGACCGACCAAGCCTCTGCCTGAGTCAAAGGTACTACATCACATGAAACAGCTCGAGTCCAGGACCACCATAGAAATACTGCAGCGGGGCAAGACAGCAGAGTTTGGAGACTTAACAAAAACAGACGTCTCGGAGCAGCTGATTAAACACTTATGTTGATATTTGTACGATTTGACCCCATTGTTGGTCAAATTGACACTGGTCAAAGTGACTCTATTTTAATTTTTAGGAATGTTTATTGACGTTGCAATATCATTGAGTCAGATTGACGAATTTCTCGTTATTGATGGACTGTAAATAGAAATTTCATATGAATCGCTTATATATTTTTGTGTAAATATATTTGTTTAATGTGTTCTTACTGCGGTTTGTAACATAGTGTAGATAGTGTCAGGCCTTATGTTCCCACACCTTACGTCACTAATAATATATTGGGGAATTACGTTTCATACTAATTTTGTCAAATTAAAAAAATATATCTCATTAATTATTAACAGGTCTTATCGTTAGGATAATAAGGTTTTTGTGTCCTAAATTACACTGTGCAATGACTTACAATAAAATTGTCATATTTGAATCAACACTGCAATTTTAAATTTGTATTTAAAGTATAGATATTTCATTTAGTGACTGAGCAAATTCCTTACATTTTAATCTAATGAGGGTGTTTGATATTTTTTCTGCCGCTAGGGGGCAGACCCAACGCAAACAACAACAAAGCATCATCTGGTGGCGTAAGTGGTATCAAAAACGGTCAATAAGAATTTTCGATTCTTTTTCTGTCACCAGGCGGCGCTTGGTAGCCCGACGGTACTTGTGTCAAAAAGCTGTCATATGTCACGAATTTAAAGACCCTCATTGTATTTACAATATGTAATGAAGAATGACAATGACATAGTACAAAATGTTTAAAAGACTGCTGTTCTTTTAGTTTAAAATGTGTATGTACTGATTTGGCAACTAGTATTTATTTCGATTTACTTAATTTATTATCTTCTCCGGCGCTGCGACAAATGTTAATTTAAAAGCCGTTTAGCGTTAACACCATATATTAACATTACAATAGCATTTTTACATCTAAATAAATATTTTAGTTTTCACAAAAGGTGCCACTTGAAAAAAAGGATATGCGTCACGGCATTTAATATAGAAATTTAAGAGCCAGAAGTATCATAAAATCTCTGTAATAAAGGGTTTTGGGCCATACTATTCCAAATTTTAATTTGATCATAATATATTTTTTCATCGGCATAAACTTTATTACGAGTTTTGGACATATCCTTTTAAACAAAAATATGTCATTGAGTAATATTAATTATAGTGATTTTAAAGAATTTGTGCAAATATCACGTAAGGAATTTGCTCGAAAAGGCTAAAGTCATTCTGATATAAGTTTTTACATAGAATGACATTGGAACCTTGAAATAAATAACACTATGATGGTGTTGCTAGATTACAAAATTGCGTCAAAACTATTTCATTAGGTACAGTTAGAAGTTTAGAACCTTGCTTTAATAAATCTAAATGTATATTAGAAACAAATAGTAATTAACAAAGTAAATATGATTATAAATAGATTTTTTTTTGAAATCGTAAAATGACAACCACGTTTATGTGGTACATTTTTATTAATAATTAATGTCAAACACATACATTTTTCGCGTCTCAAACCTGGCAACACCGTCAGTTTTAGAATAATTCTATTGTTTATTACTTGTACATATTAAGAATTATAATCCACGTAGTAATTAATTTACATAAATTAAAATGCTTTTAAAGGTCTAGTATAACAGGGCGTTTCCCGTGAATTTATATTATGGAGAAAATATGTTTGATATCCATAAAAAAAATTCATCGTAGATTAGGAGATCTACTTTTTCTAGAAATTTCGAAAAGACCCTTTCGACGTCGCTTTTAATTGTAATTCTCGTTTAATTTTAGATTATTGTAATAATAGAAAAAGTCGGTCTCCGCGCAAAGTCACATTTCGACATATGTTTAGCGACTTGTGGTTTTGGTACTGTTGTTGCGCGGCAACGTTTTTTTATTTCTTGAACAGGACACGGATAATTTTCGAATCGCTCGTTAGGATAGATCGTATTGCCGGTGATTCGTCGTCACTTATGGCCAAATTATGTAAAAAATATTCGATTGCGAAGTGTTATCGATCCCTGTGGGCGCCCGCGCCGCAAATACGACGTACTACATCGGTGTACTTCCATTTGTCGTGTGATAATAAACCTAACATTGTGAGATGTACCTATTCCAAAATTTGAGAGATGTATTCCGCTATAATAGTTAGGTTTTTATTTTTATTTTGTAGGACTGTCATATATTTATTCATTCCAATTTATAGTTAGCATAATAATTGAAAGTTGAAGTATATATTTATAAATATTTAATAGAGTTATAAGTAAGAAAATGTTATTTAGTTGTGGGATTTTAGGGCGCAACAGGCGCGGGCGACCGTAGCTCGAAGTTGTAATGTTTTAGAGTAATTAATAATTTAGTCCCTTAGTTTTCGGGGCGTCCAAAATGTTTGTAACGAATGTATGCGGCGGACGGGTAAAGTCTATGGCGATATGTCTTACTTATTTTTTACTAGACAGAATCACATCGCTTCGACTATTTTAATTACATATTTGGAATAAGTGCATTTGAATTTTTATAATTTTATGTACAATAACGTTCGAATCTCGCGTCCGATTTAAAGGAAGAACAACAAACAAAAGAAGAATGAAATGTCTAGATACTACGATATAAGAGTGGTAAAGATGTGTAGGTACTCCGTTCATATTCGTTGTATTCGAGCCAGATATCGATTCGAGACTAGATTATTGTACAAAATTCTGAAAATCAAATAAATACGCAATCATCACTATTTATGTAATATACCTCCATATGACAGACATAAAAGTGAATCACACTTTGACTGCTGAGCACGTAATTAGTCAAGTTATCGCAAGTTTCAAACAAGGTTTAATGATGTGGGCAATTTTATTTAAAACTAGTTTTTAGTGAGTGTTTAAATTTTTTATTTTTTTACCAATTTCATTGTTTAAAAAAGAATCTTAGATTTTTAATCCATGAAGAAATATTCTATTTTAGGTCCAGTGTGTATTCACCTTTATATAAAATGCTTTACAAAGTTTATCTCAGTGTCTTAGTTCTTCATGTTGTAAATAAAAAATCTACTGCCGATATAAATCTTAAGTTATTCGATCTTTGTTACAAAAATATTAAACATTAAATATTATTTTTTTCAGTAGTGTGGAGATTTTTTACTACCTATTAGTAGTTTTTAGTTTTTTTATCAGTAAAATAATTAAATGGCAAACATGTTTACAGTAACTTGCGTTTCATTATCCTACATTTTGCGAAGTATGTAAAAACATGTGTAGTTATATTTTGTTATCTAAAGTGTATAAGTACTAACTGACCAGTGACATCGTAAGATCATCAAAGGCTTATGGTCGTTCATGAATATATTGCGTGCTCTCAAGTTATTGCCAAAATGGTTAGTTATTCGCTAAATTAATCTCACTGCCGGCCTTAGACTATGAAACAATAGCTAGGTAGTTAGCACGCACGCAACGAATAGAGTGAAACCACCTTTTAAACGTGTGCGTAAGGCACTTGAGGAGTACTGTCGGTAGTCGTTACACGCGCATCCGTGTGCGTTTAATGATACTTGAAACAGAAAAAATCTCCATGCATCTTTGTATGCGTTTGTATGGTAAACTGCAATAATAATTGTAAAATGGTGAATCTAAAGTACCCCAGAAATATTTTACAGTCAGTATCAATTATTGTTATTATGATAAACCGTTTACTATTGTAATTATAACTAGATTTATTGAAATTAATTATATATAACATTGAAGCAACAAGTAGGATCCTCCAAAGTAGGGAAATATATTCGCCTATAAACTTGCAACACTGATAGCTTGATGTTGTCATTTTGTGTTCCGAGACTCGAGAGTATCGCAAAGATATCAGAATAAACATGAATTAAACGAAGTCTTTGGATTAAACCTTGACTAAACAGATTGAGCGCACTGAACTGGTGTCACGTCACCACTAAAACAAATACGTCGAAATTTCCATCTATCTTTGAAAACTGAATGGTTCTGTTCAATGCTTTTGGATCTATAATCTCACTTTTTAGTACCATAATATACTTGCGTTACGGACAAATGAGTCTCCTAAGTGTCGCGTCGCCCCTCTGTCAACCCTGTATATATCCCCTTAGACTTGTTGGCGACATCGATCGACGATCGGTCATGTTGGCGACGAAACTATTGGCGAGAAAAAAGTTGCCCGTGCGCGCTAGCTCGAGTAGTTTTTTTAGTAGGAAACGTGAAACGACGCGAGTTAGGTAGTTTCGGAAAAACACAGTTGGCTGGCAACACTTACACTGTCATTGACAATTGACTTATGTTTGTAAATATTGTCTACCGATTCAAAGTTGTTTGTTAATTAATAATTTAAAAGCATTACACAATGGTAAGAGACACTCGTTGCACTCTATGCTTATCAGATAACAAAAGAACTATTAACGTTTATAACACCGACCTACAGTTTGTTTACGAGAATCTCGCAAATCTAAAGGTACGTGAATAGTGATTATTACTATTATACTTTTATCTTGGCAATTGTCATATTACCAATTTCTTCCCGTCTCCACCTAATTTGCCCATCCCTTTAATATATCCCATCCCTAATCCCAATACTATAAAGCCTAATACTACCTTAATAAACAATAAAGAATTTAACTTTTTTGTTACCAATCCTTCACAATTCGTGAAAAAAAGATTAATAAATGTGTGAAGAATAAAGCTTATTTATATTTTTATTGAAGGTGAGATATGGCGTGTGTTGGATGTGTTACATTTGCCATGCGAGACTACAACAGTGTCACCGGCTGCAGCAGTTGGCTGTACAGACACGAGGTCTCATCGATGTTGTCTGTGAGAATAAGGTATGATACAAGTTAAAATGTTTCATATATTGAAGTTAAAAATAAATTGCAGCATGATCACAATGTTTCACATTGATCACATCTTTTGGGGATTGTCGTTTTTCATTTCCATAGAAAAAGCATGATTGTCGAGAGACAAATAGGAATGTGGTTGTACTGTACATATTTATTTTCAAATGAAGAAAGAACACACAGACAGAAGAGAATAACATACAGAAGTTTTCAGGTGGTTATTACTGGCATAAATTATCTAAAGTATTGTCTAGATAAAAGAAAAAAAAAAATTGTAATTGATATATCACATTAACTTGTCTCCGCTGGCAATACATTACATAGCATTAAATAGCATTTACACTCAAAGTTCAAACACAAAACTGTGATGCTACATCACATCAAATCTATGAACTCACACTAATCATTGCAATGCATATTCCTGCAAAATCTCTGTTGTTTTTAATTGCTTTCTTTTTATCAATGATAGAAGTATGCAACAGCTATGACCCATATTAGTATTTAGTTTCCAAAAGATTTTCACTATAGTATCAGAGGTCACCAAAGCAAGTGACCATTTAAGAAAAACACATTGCTACATGAAATGTTGCAGTTCCTGTCCTGCAGTTGCAAATTCATAGTTTTGTGCACTAGCCCATAAGGCTTGGACTATATGATCTGGAAATAGAACTCTATTATATTAATCCAGAGTTTTATTTTCAATGATCAAAATTTTCTCCGGCCTTCCGGATTCCAAACAATATTGTCCCAGCTGTTTGTGTATTACACCAAATTTTACTCACGGCAGTCCGGTTATTTGCTTATAACGCCCTATGCATATAGCAATAAGAATGTTATAAATAAAAAATTAGATGCCAGATGGTAAAATGTGTAGTGCACTTAAGCCCTACAGGCTTGTAGCCTAATGATGTGATTCATTTTGCTACCTTTTTTTTTAGATGGAAATACAATTTGGAGCATTGCAATCATTGTTAGAATTAACAACATCAGAAATAAAGATTGTTTCCAATTCAAATTTTCCTCCATGTATAAAGGAGGAGCCCGATGTATGGACTCAACAGTTATATATTAATGGTAGGTTATTAGAAAAATATATTAAATAAACTAGCTGACCTAGTAAACTTTGTTCTTTATGATTTACATAAATTATTACCTAGAGGTATAAAGCAGTGTTTCCCATCTGCCGGTTCGCAACCTGGTACTGGGCCATCAAAATAAATACCGGGTCGCAACATTCAAAACAAGGCGGGAATGTTGCGTAATACCAACTATCAATCGATATTCGTAAGCGGTAAGGCGATACGAAAAAATATATTTATTATATTTATTAGTATTAATAAAACATTTTTAGTATTAATAAATTTTGTAATATTTGCTTTGTTATTATGTTTAAAAGTATAAGTGGGCCACAAACGGACAGTGTGAAAATGACCGGGCCATGGCGGAACGATGTTTGGAAAACACTGATATAAAGTAACCTAACCATAACCAAGCTTGTCAAGACACAGCTTAAAGATGGGTTCCGTACATGTCAACTCGTAATAGGTTTTTGCACTTGCAAGAGTATGCAAGAGTATTTAACATGAGCCATCAGCGTAGAAAGTTACAAGTTTCTAAATTATAGTTTACTTATTAGGGACACCAATTTGTTTGCCACTTTGGAGGCTGGTTACTCAAAAATGGTTAACTTTATAAAAATCACGTTTGAAATCTCTGCTTTATTTTAAAATACGTCTTATTCATGTCAGGCCATATTTATTAGCCACACACATTCAAATGATTATATTTAAGTGTTGTATGTTTAAATAAATTAAATATTTTTAGAGATTGAACATAATAAGCATGTAGCAACTACAATTGACCACAAACACGAGGAAAACCCACTTGTTAGTGTTGCTGCTTCTGGCCAGGATTTATCGAAATTAGATAGTTATATTCAGCATAAGGCCAAAGAGCTGGAATTGGTAAAAGAAAAGCTAACTCCAAGTATCATTGACAAATGTGGCCAGCAAAATCCCATGAACTATTTAATCGCAGAGGAATATTTTAAGGGGATGGAAGTGCCTATTTCAGCTCCTTGTATAAATGAACAGAACAGCGAAAATGTAGAAATAAAGAAAGAGATAGAAGAGGAGACAGAAAAGGGGATAGAAGAGGAGATAGAAGATAAAGGTATGCTGTTTGTCTGTACTTCAGTGCTAAACCACAATTTAGACATGCATAATGCATATTGTAGAATAAAACTAGGAATAAAATTTCTCGTATGTTTAACTTACGAGGAATCATATCATCGTCATATTATGACTATGTATGTTGTGATAATTGTGGTGATGATGATGATGATGATTATTATTATAAATGACCCAGTGGTATATGCTTGCAGCTCCAAAAACAATGCCGAAACTTCTAAAGGTGTATCTTTATGGACTGGGAAGTACTGCTCAGTGCTTTTGGATCCAGGGTATACCTTGGCTAAATGTCACTTTTTGGTAGCATATGCTTGGGTTACTTTAAAAAAAGTCGAAATAAATAGGACAATACAAGTGCGTATCCGGTCCTTAATAAACTCATTCACTCGGCGAAAAACAAAGCAAGCTTGATTAATCGACTTCAAAAAAGGAGGAGGTATAAGTCTGTATGGGACGCAATTACTCCGCCGTTTGTGGACCGATTTTCAATTTTTTTTTTTTGTAAAGGGTTTACTTCCAAGTTGGTCTCCTTGTCACCAAATGGTGAAATCTTTTGATGGAATCCATGAGGAATCGAGGGAACTCCTTGAAATTTATATGGACACATTTGACTTTTTCTGAAGTAACACAAGCATATGCTACCAAAAATAGGATTTTGCACTAAGGTATATCCTGGATCCAAAAGCACTGAACAGAACTCCTCAGTCTTTAAATATACGCGTTTGGAAATTTCGCCATTGTTTAAAGAACTGCAAGCATATGCCACCAATTAAACCGACTTCCAAAGTAAAAATGAACAAAAAAGTATGAAATAAAACTCATTTACTAAATAATGAATAAATTTTGAAGTCGGTACTAGCCAAGTTGAACGTGAGTTCTATAAAATATTGTTTTATCAGGATGTTGTTCGGGCTGGTACCGACTTCAAAATTATGAAGATTGAGTAGAGAAATAGTTAAAATGTTAGCCGCATTTAATAGGGGAATTATTTTGAAAATTCTTTTTATTTCATATTTTTTTGTGCATTTTTACTTTGGTAGTCGGTTTCATTTTTTTATTTATATTTCATTACGGATTGCCTACTGTGCCCACTTGAAAAATTCATTCTGTATATAGCAGTTAAGTTGACGTAGTTTCTTTAACGGGTTGTATTTCCTATCATTTCTGATCATTACGAATATGGAATAATACCCTATTCCGAAATGAAGTCCGTAAAATTTATATTCAAGCGCGAAAAATATATTATATCAAGCAGTATCGCACCACGCGTCGAGGTGATAGGGTGCCGTTTTATTACCCACGAAACCCTAAAAACATTTTTTATTGTATACAGAAGTACCTGTATTGCAGTGAGTAGATATATTTGCTGAAGAGGTTTTTTTCCAAGAAGTCTCTGCCACGTGGTTTTAAATGCAGTTTATAATTTATTTTGTTGTTAATTTGTATCTGTACCTAGTAGACCACGGGGAAGGACTTGGGCTACTTTTTATCGCGGCAAAATGCACGGAACCACATTAAAGTTAAACTGCGCAGCTTATTGTCACTTTTTGTTTCTTTTTTCGTTTATTTACCAAAAATAAAAACTTTTTTATTTTTGGTAAATAAAAGAAAAAATAAACCAAAAAATGTGACAATAAGGTACAGATATACGCCCGAAATTAATAATCAATCTTAATCTCATTTTAGCTATCCGAGATCAAGATTTCAATACATTTCTACGATCCTAGGATTAACTTCACGTCAATTTTTGTTTCAGAATCTAAGATTGAGGTCAATCTAAGATTTTAGATACGTTATTAATTTCTGGCGTTAGTCTATCAAATTTCATCAGAATCGGTCCAGTGATTTGGAAACAAACAAACATACAAACAAAAATCTTTCCTCTTTTCTAATATTAGAGTAGATTATGAAAAAAATATCTGTTAGTAGCAAGTTTGTTATGTTATTTAGGTATCGAACGAGGTGACACACAAGAAAACATAATCAGCTACGAGAGCCGAGACCATGCGACCGAGGCACAGACTGACTGTAACGGGAAACCGTACAGCTGTCATATTTGTTCCAAGAAGTTTACACGAAAGTCCTACCTGAATAGCCACAGCAGAACTCATACGGGCTATAAACCGTACAGCTGTCATGTTTGTTCGATGAAGTTTTCCAGGAAAAACTGTTTACAGAAGCATATATTGACTCATACAGGAGAAAAACCCTTTAGCTGTACTATGTGTGTCAAGAAGTTTTCACAGAAAAGCAGTTTGCAACTACACATCAGAACTCATACGGGGAGAGAAACCATTTAGCTGTGAATATTGTGAGAAGAAGTTCTCACAAAAGGGGCACTTACAGCATCACGTTAGAGGTCACAGAGGCGAAAAACCGTACAGCTGTGATTTGTGTCCGAAAAAATTTTCCCAAAAGATGAGTTTACAATACCACGTCAGAACTCATACGGGTACGAGTTACGACTAAACTTACATAATAATGTGATATTTGTTCGACTGTGATATCTATTGTATCAAGAAATTTGCAACGGTTTGCAAAAACTTACACGTACAACTTACAAGAGACATTTTAACAAAATCCAACGTCGGCCTCGTCGAGCTAACGGTCAACGTCGATGTAGAGCGCTACGACCTCTTGGTTTTTTCTTATCCTTCTTACGCTTGAATGGTGATAATAATAATACAGCAACAATTCTTATATTCTCCTTTATTGGTGCTTAACACAGATACGTTATTACATATGAGATATGTCTAACACAAATACGTCTACACTCTACACTAAGTAGAGTCTTTTAGCTAACCGAAATAAACCTAAATAGGCTGTACCTGTGACATCTGTCAATATGACATTGACAATTATATTTCTTATAACTACTGTTGACATTATGCAACAGTCGAAAAAGGAGGTTCAAATATGTGACAAAAATTCCTATATCAGCTCTAGTTAAAAAAATCTGTCAGATGTAACTTTTTACAATAGAACACTGTATAATAAAGTTAAGTAGTCTTGTATGGTTTTTTAAGTAGGAAACCCTTTCTTATACAAATTCCTTGCCCTTGAAGTTGGAAGTTGAAGGTAACAATAGTCAGCCGTTATATTGTGGGCGTTACAGAATCCTTGATAGAGTCGCTACATCCTTGTAGCATTCTTGTTCTGTTATTATGTCCCAACGATATGCAGAAAAAATAGTCCAGATCATTCGGAAAAAAGTGTAACCTACAACGTAAAAGTGCCCAATGCCTATGTTACATTCACGATCCAAGCCTTTCAAACTTACTTATTTTACTTATAAACGAGAAACGTCATTGATAAGAAGTCATCTTTTTCAGTCAAATATATCAGGAGATTTTGTTCTTATGTTTTTTGGAGTAACTTTTATAGGCTCAGATCTCTGATAATATTCTGATGTTATTATTTTTTACAGTTTCATCACAGGGTTTGGTATATTCGTTAACAAATGAATAAGTAAACAAATATAGCGGCGCGGGGCATATGGCGTTCAAACAATCAGCGCGCGGATGCGTTCCGTTTCACAATTTGACGAGTTTCAGTTCGCTATATTATAATATAACGTGAAATAATGCGTAAAATTGTAATTAGAATGTTTATTTCACAATCTGTCGACATTTTATGATATCGCTAGTGGGTATACAATGTATTAAACGGTATCTACAATTTTACGGTGAATATATCCATTGCCCAGGATACATTCGAATTTCAAAGTCACTAACACTTCATGAGCTGAGGTTCATGTGACATATTAGGGCTCGTTCTCCTTCATAGGTAAGCTCCAGCCTGTATAAAAGGTAGGGAGGTAGCGATTTGGATGAGGGTCTTCAAAATGTAAGCGGTAAGTGAAGCCGATAGGAATAGAGTTATAGAATCCCCACGCCACTGGTATACATCTATATGCCAACTGTGTATTATAAGGATAGTTATATTTGGCTCAACTTTTTTGGTTATCGCCAGTTATGTTCCCAAACAGATATAGCGGCCATTGTGGTGGTTCACGGGCCATTATCGACCACAAAACTACTTCCCAATATTTTTATGGATTTATTCAGATACCTTAGAGATATATAGTGTTTTACATAACAATAATTACAAAACTATAGAAACTGTACAAATAGGCGGTATACGGCAGTTTCTTCCAGAAAACTTAATTTTACATCTTTTCGTTAGTTAATTAAACTTCTGTTATTACGAGGAAATTAAAACATTTGCAATTGAAATTATTTTCAGTGTTCTCTTATGACCCAAACTAGTCAGTTTTCAGAAGTGGGTCTTCTGAAAAAAGATATAAAAAAAATGGTGTGTATCTCAGAAACGGTCCAATATCGGCAGATGTCAATACTAATGATACTGTACTGTACAATACTGACCGTTTGCAGAGTCCGGCGAACATTATTATGATTAATTGAATCCGCCGCGGCCCGCTAGTTTGCACATCGGGTTTGGTTCTCTCCGGAACAAATCCGAACGTGTGGACAGTTGGGTAAGACCACGATTTTCCACGGCTTTCGGGAATCGTTGATTTCATACATCGTCAGTCATTTCCATAGAAAAAAAAACGACGATTGCCGAGGGTCATTAGCAACATGGTTATACGGTATGTGAGGAGTGAAACAATTTTCCGATTTGACCGTTAGGGATACCCTATTACTCTATTCTAGCCACACTAGACATTCGCAGACAATGTATACAAACATAAATAGTGGCAGCCCCAAAAGCGGCACGGTCCAACGCCATAGGTCCAATACTCCGTCATTAATGTCGATAGTGTTAATTGATAACTAAAACCCTTCAAGTTCTCAACGTCGAATTCTCAACTAGTGCCACTTGAAAGCGCAGTGGCATATGATGAGGTAGACGGAGGCGGTGAGGAAGTGTCCGATCATGATGGGGAAGCCCACTCGGAAGAAGCGGTAGAACGTGACCCGGTAGCCGTGCTGCTCCGCCACGCCCGCGCACACGATGTTCGCGCTCGCGCCGATCAGCGTGCCGTTACCTGCAATACAAGGGAATGTTGAAACCATGTGTACCGTGTGAGACCTGCGGCGTTGGACCGGGCCGTGAGAGTTCAGACGGCGTGTTTTGTTAACCTATTATCATCGTCCAAAGGGGGGAAGGTCCGGAGTATGAAGTAAAATAGTTTGACCACTTTTTATGTACGGCCGATGTTGGACTGTTGTTTGAGATATTCGACATTTTGTTGATGGACATTCTACCAAACACTCTGTATATTGAACCTACTACAAATACCATAGATGTTAACCTCAGGTAGTTACACCGCACTTTAGGTGTATACTTATAACGCACCGTGAACATAACCAATAAGCTAGCAAGTAGCAAGTACCTCCCAAGCAGGCGCCGAACAGCATCGCCCACACCAGCGGCGTGAGCGGCAGGCCCAGCGCGGGGTTGTTGCCGATGGCCACGATCACGCGGATCATCATCGTCGTGATGGGGATATTGTCCACGAATGCCGATATTGTGCCCGTCGCCTGAAGGATATTTCTCGTAAATAATTACGGGGGTTAAAAAAATAGATTTCAACCGATAATAATATCGGTTAAATATCGTTTAGATTTACACGTCATCCTGCTCGCACGATTTGATGCGATTTAATAGCGGTTTAACCGAAAATATATTAAGTATAGGTAGGCATTTAGGTAAATATAACAAAGGGCATGTAATTACTTTTAAATTGCAAAAGATGGTTCTAAAAAACCTTATGGTCACCTTTTTATGAGTTACAAAACAAATCATGTCGGTTATTATTTCAATAAACAATCCCTGAACCGAGCGCCAATTCACACCGGATCATGCGAGGCATGGTATCGGCACTTACCCACAGCGTGACCAAGATGGCGACGGGGAGGCGTGAGCTCTCGTCGACGGTGAGGATGACAGCCTCCATCAGCCGCCCGATGTACAGGATCAAACCCAGCTTCGCCAGGGCCTGTTGTATAATAATATATCCTACGTATAAGTAAAGCCTGATAATGGGAAAATAAAAAACCTGCACTGTGGGCGCATAATATACGGGTATAATATACCGGACTGAAATATTAGACTCAATAATTTCGGTTCCGTTCGGATTCGAACCGCGTTAAAAATATTTTCGTGATTATTTTACATCTACTAGAGCTCCGAGCAAAGCTCGTCTACCCAGGTACTATTTATTATTTGACAAGGCTTCTGATGCACTTGGAATCCATGCCAGCCTCATAGTTTTATTCAAATAAAAAAAAAACATTAAATGTATTCAAGTGCGACCCTCACAGATAAAATATAAAATTAACTAACAAACGGGCATCCCGCGAGAGAGACGACGCTAAAATAATATACCTAAATATGTTCCCGAACAAATTCAACAGCATTTTAGCAAATTTATATTAGCGTGTCAAACCTCGAGGAAGTAATTGTTTACCTCTATAAGCACAAACAGTGCCGCAAAGAACAAGAGTGTGGACCACTCCACCCTGTGCAGTATCGGCTCCAGGTCGGGCCGGTCAGCCAGGATCAGCAGTAAGATGGCCCCCAGCAGTGCCGTCCACGCCAGCGATACACTGTCTGATAAAACATAATCGTTACATCCGTCGACGCAAACACAGGGATGTTATGAAAACGTAGCTGTCAAACGATTGAACTGATTTTGATAACGAAAAAAGTAATTTAAATGTAAAATCAAAACAAAAAAAAAATCTGAAAAGTTTTATTTCCATATAGGTTACAAAGCAACACTTATGGAGTTGTCCCACGTGATGCCCACCGCCGGTTCGGGAGCTAACCCGCCGAGAAGAACCGGCGTAAGAAACTCGCACGGGGCCATCTTTTAGCAAAAAGATGGAAAGTTGTTCTTTAAAAAAATATATTTTTACAATATGTAGCAAAACTTAGTTTATATAATATTAACAAAAGTCCGATACATAAGGTACATAGAAGCAGCCGTGCAGGTGGCCATGCTATTCCCATAGTGTGCGATATCGTCAATAAAATCATTGACCCTATAATAATCTTTAGCACACA
Source organism: Phengaris alcon alcon (assembly GCA_037179445.1). Taxonomy (NCBI): domain Eukaryota; kingdom Metazoa; phylum Arthropoda; class Insecta; order Lepidoptera; family Lycaenidae; genus Phengaris; species Phengaris alcon. The sequence continues at coordinate 218,529 of JAYRCH010000576.1, forward strand.
AACGTTCTTTATCTACTTTTTTAATTTTATCAATTGAACGTGTTCTGGTATTCTATTGTATAGGCGTATACATTGGACCTTTAAAGGATTTGCTTACTTTACTTGGTCTGATCACCGGTATTGTAACATGTGGTTACCTACTTATAGAATATTTTGTATATAATAATAGATATATTAAATTAAAAAGAAGATATTTATCAATGTAGGTACTTTATAAATATTGATCTAATGTTTTTCTGTGAATTATAAAAATATATTTCATTGTTATACCTACCTCGTTGAATAGCTGTTTAAACGTAGACGTTTTTCTACATATCTGCAGAGTAAGTAGCTGCTATATATTTTTTGTAGTTACTGAGACTCAAAGAAAAAATTAAGAAATTTGTTTTTAAATTTTCAATCTCTTACTACGACATACTTTTCATATTTAGCGGCATTAAAAAAGAGTTAAAAAAATCTAATTTTTTTATAAAAATCCGATTCGAGAGTCCGAAATCTCGTATAATATATTTTATTAATTTTGGACTACCTACTTAGTTATATTTAGGTTTCATTGAAGAAAAATTGGAGTTTATGGGAATTAAAACCCCTTAAACTATAAAGGATCAACATCGACTGAACCTATAACGTGCTATAACCCTGTATAACTGATAAGGACGTACTCAGCTCAGGTAAGGAGTGCAGGAAGAAAACCACCACGACGAATGCGATGGCCACTGATGATTTTATGAGAAGTGGCTTGTCGCGTATCTTGTACTGGAAAATAATATATTTATATTTAAACCATTTTTATTTAGATATTAAGTCAGATATTATATAACTTTATTTCTATTTATATCTAACAATAAGACGACCTCTGTGGCTCAGTGGTTGAGCGTGTTGGTGTTCAAGCCGGGGGTCGCGGGTTCGAATCCCGCCGAAGGAACAAAAAGTTTTGCCGTGTTCCTGGGTAATAATGGATGTGTATTAAATATGTGTATAATATAATAAAAATCTTAAATATGTTTATAATAAGTATAAAAGTATTAAATATATTTTCGTTGTCTGGTACCTACCTACCCGTAACACAAGTTCTTCAAAAACTTACCACGGGACCAGATTGACGTGATGTGAAGCGTCCATAGATATTATTATTATTATTATACTTATTATTATTATTCATTATTAAATATGTAATAACACTAATTTAACAGATTTAATTTTATTGAGATTTGGCACACTGATAGATATCCCGGAAAACTGTACGGTTCGGGATATAGATAGAATTCCTATTGCGATAAATCGCTAGCAGCATCTATATTATTAAGTATAATATTATTATAAAAGAACTTCTTTACTGCGTTTAAAGAACCATGTAAGTGGGTAATGAAATAATTTACCTTATCTTTAAGTTCTGTGAGTGTAGTTTGGAAGGTCTCCTTGGGACAGGCTCGCTTTTTACTGTCTTTGATCATTTTCTCCCTCTGGAGGTTGAGTTTTTTTATCTTTTTCTCCAGGCCCTCTCTCACGACGTTCACGTCGTTGCTGAGGTGCGGAAGAGAGTCGGCGGCGCGACGCCAAATCGATATTTGACGCGTGATCTCTGAAAATTTTATAATTAATAATAATTACTTTACTTCTTAAATCCAAGCCTCAAGGTAATCTACATTTAATATAGTCCGTGCGCAAGCTGAATGCAGTCGGAGCCTGAGGAGTGCCCTGAGACTGTATTAAAGAACCATTTAGCAGATAATTTAAATAAAAAATTTGAATATATTAACAGCCTCCATGGACCAGTGGTTTAGAGCTTGGCTCTCGACTCAGAGGTTGTGGGTTTGATTCCCGCGTTGGCCGTTGGAACAACAAAAAATGTCGTTTCCCAGTTTGGTTAGGACAATGCATGCTGATTATCTGATTGTCTAACAAGAAACATGATCCATGCGTCGGATGAGCATGTGAAAAATCGGTCCTGCGCCTGATATCTCGCCATTCGTGTTCGTTAAATCCGTCCCACTGGGTTTTGAGAGTGAAGGATGAGAGAGTGTTCTTGTGTACTGCGCACACACTTGGGTACTCTAAAAATAACTCCTGAGTAGCCGGGCGGCGCGGTGGGCTGGTTTCCACGAAACCATGGCACCGCCACCGAAATCGGTGTGGGAGCTATTATGCAGTAGATATACTATATCTGCTTCATGATATGAACGATACAGTGCAACTTCTTTTCTAATGTAGCGAGTAATGACATTGCCTAGGGGACCAGTAATCGCTTTTCTATGAAAGCATAGACGTACCTACTTATAATTTTTTATATTAACACGTGAAGCAAAAACTGTGCAGTTTTAACGTTTACGAGAATAGGCTATCCTACATTTTTTTCAAATATATTTTTAAATGTTCGCATCGATTCGTTAGTCAACTAGTATTTTTATTTCCTGGAAATAATATCTCTTTATGCAAAGAAAAATTGATTAAAATTTAAACGATAAATGTTTGCGCCAAAAAGACAGCCACCATTAACGTGACGTCACAAGAACAGAAACAAATAAATGTCAAATGTGCGTATGTAGTGCATCAACTTTAGATTTATCTTACGCTGTTGTTTATTCGATTTTTAAGTTCTTATGACGTCACTTACAAGAAAAATATGGCGGCTGGCGTTTTAGGTCACGTGACATACAGATAATAAAACTACAGTTTTAGTTTCGAAATTATAAACAAATCGCATATTTATATAACAAAATAGTGTTGTATTTGTATTTCTTATGAAAGAAGCTATATAGTTAAATAACAAATTTATATAATTTGATTTTGATAGATGAAACTAGCCTATTGTGAAATCTGAGGAGTATGAAATACTTTATAGTATATAGATTATAGGTACTATACTCATAAGGTTGTTGAAAATCAATTTCAGATATTTTTGGGTATATGATCTTGGCTTATGTCAAGACTCAAGAAAAATAATTAAAAATGTCGAAAAACAATAATGCGAAATAAACTTATATTACGCTCTTTACAGCGGGTGTACCTACACCTGCTGTTTGATGTCAATGACCTCATTGACATCAAACAGCTGATGTATTGATGCTATTTACAAAAAGTTTTTGCTTCCTCGTTAAACCACCTGTCTCTGTAAGGTTAATGACCTCAGCGCCTTAGAGAGCGCAATATAATTAGTATAATTATTACTTTTTTCGATTTTTTTTACTATTTTTCTGCCTAAGCGTCTTTACATAGGAAGTAGATATCATATGCCCAAGATATCCGTAAATAGTTTTGAACAACCTTATTTACCGACAATTCTCGAAAGACATAGTTGGGACTTGGAGTGTACCTTGTATGTCCCTAGGGACTCGCAGTCTCAGCGTCTTTGTGTTCCGATATATGTACTTCACTTGCAGCGACGTTTGAACGCACACCAGCACGATGCCCAGCGCCATGTGAGCCGTGAAGTTCGTGAAGTTGATGCCCTAAATGTAAATGGCATGATCATTCAACTTTTAAAAAAATTAAAATATAACCTAACCAAGACTGTATCACACGACTTATAGAAGGGTCCGTGCATACTGCAATTGCTTCAAAAAAACTTGTTCGACTTCGCCGACAATATTTTTCCTCAAGAGTAGGTACTTATTTAACATAAGTATAAAATGTATACCTGATTGACCTACGTATTCAACAAGAGAGAAAAAAAAAACATCCCCACTTTACATTTACCCGGGACACTTTCGAAGTTTGGCTTCAATTTTTATTGCTTTTTTTCTGCTCTAAGTATATTTAATAAAACTCTTATTTAAATACGAAAATATTTTTCCTGAAGAGTAGCCTGTACTTATTTAACATAAGTATAAAATGTATACCTGATTGACCTACGTATTCAACAAGAGAGAAAAAAAAAACATCCCCACTTTAAATTTACCCGGGACACTTTCGAAGTTTGGCATCAATTTTTATTGCTTTTTTTCTGCTCTAAGTATATTTAATAAAACTCTTATTTAAATACGAAAATATTTTTCCTCAAGAGTAGCCTGTACTTATTTAACATAAGTATAAAATGTATACCTGATTGACCTACGTATTCAACAAGAGAGAAAAAAAAACATCCCCACTTTACATTTACCCGGGACACTTTCGAAGTTTGGCATCAATTTTTATTGCTTTTTTTCTGCTCTAAGTATATTTAATAAAACTGTTATTTAAATACTTCCGGTAGTCTGTATTTTTGTTTACAACGCTCGCTTTTTCACCTTCGCTCTGGGGTTAATTGTTTCGTGTATGAAACAACAAATCGATTCAAAAAATCCTCATAGGTATATAAACTTTATGAAAACATGTAGTATTCGCCTAAGTTACGCGGCGTAACATAATATTTTATATTACTTACCTACTTAATATTGGTCAAAATATTCAATTTCTTTACAGCAAACCATTCTGCTAATAGCGCTTGACAATCTTCGTTTTTCTATGGAAATGACTTGCAGCTTGCTTGAGCTTACAAACGATGTATGAAAAACGACGATTACCGAGGACTATTAACAACATGGTCGCGTCAATAAATTCTTTAATATCTATAAAAACCTAATTTACCCACAGTCGTCCCGATTTATCCAAGTTTGGTCCCCATTCCTAACCCAATCCCCCACTAATTTGACCCTTTACACCCGTAGTTTTACCCGTTTCCCCCCATTTTGAACTTTAATCTGCCTTAGATTTTGTTCAATTATTGGAAAAAGAATCCAATAAATCACTTAACTAATATCTTAATCGAAACCTGATACTAAAAATACATACTTCGCTTTGACATAAGTAAATATTGTAAATTCAAATGTTGTACAGAGCAAAATACGCACGTTATTGATCGTACACTTAGGAATCAGTTTTTTTTTATTTTTTTTCAAATGAGAGGACCACTCAATATTAGCAGAATATATTTTAAGGAGATGTTACGAAGTTTAAAAATGCCTATCATTTATTAAAATAAGAAAGAATCCTACTATTATAAATGTGAAAGTTTGTAAGGATGGATGGATATTTGTTACTCTTTCACGCAAAAACTACTGAACGGATTTAGATGAAATTTGGTATGGTAGTAATTTACGATCTGCATTAAAACATAGTCTACTTTTTATCCCGGAAAATTACAGTATTCCCGCGGGATACCCGATAGTATATTTACGCGGGCGGAGTCGCGGGAAACAACTAGTGAAATGGGTCGCAAAAACCTTCCCAGTTTTGTCTAGACCCTATTTCCCCCATTTTACGGTATGGGCAGCCACCGCTAACTTATGAATTTGTTATTATTTATTACTGCCCAAAGTAAAATCTATATGCAATCTTTATCTTCGTCATATTTTATCCATTTATATTTATAACTAGCTGTCCCGACATACGTTGTTCAGTTGTTCTGTCTTAACTATAAACTGGAATAAATGATTTAACTGTACCATCATCTACACCTGCTACAGTAACCTACACCTACAAGTATACCTACAACTACCTACACCTAGTTACAACCTACACCTACATCTATGTTGCATTATGTCAACAGTATTATAAAATATAAATGTCAATGTCATATTGACAGATGTCACAGGTAGAGCCTATTTAGTTTTATTTTATTTTAGTTAGCTAAAAGGCTATATATAGTGTAGACGTATCTGTGTTAGGCATCTCTCATATGTAATACGTATCTGTGTTAAGCATCTCTCATAAGCACCAATAAAGGAGAATATAAGAATTGTTGCTGTATTATTATCACCACTCAAGCGTAAGAAGGATATGTAAAAACTAAGACGTCGTAGCTCTCTACAATCTACACCTGTCAATCTACTGGGGCCGATACTATATTATAGTACTCCTTAATATTTGATTCAAGACCAAAATTAGCCACATCGGTCCAGCCGTTCTCGAGTTTTAGTGAGACCTTATAGTTTCGTCATGTCCGTCCGTCCGATTTCGGCTTACCTTCTAAACGGTTAGTGCTTGAAAGATTAAACTGTTCATGGATATGTGTATTTACCATGCCGGCAAAGTGTTAAAATAAAACCACGAAACTTTTTTTTTGGGGTGAGGTACCCCAAAAAAATATTATCCCCTCTCTCTACAGTACTTTACAGTACTCTCCAATGACATGTGTTGTCTCCAAAACTCCCTAGAAAATTTCAGCAAAACGTATACCTCCAATCTTTGAAAACTTATATACGTAAATTCTTTTTTATAACTTGACACTGGCAATGGTATAATATAGGTATAAACACATTCGTGATACCTTCCACCTAAAAAAAGGTGTAAACGTTAAGTAATGTCAAATTATGTCAAATGTCAATACTCATGTGTGCTCAACAATCTGTCGGGGAGTTCAATGGGTGACGTTGTGGAATTCGTATTTCCTCGTAAATTTGTGTTATTTCTATTCTTAATGTGTAATATTGGTAGAATATTAATTATTAAATATTCGTTAACGTGCACAAGTGTGGGCAAGTGGTACAACTTCTAAAAATGTGCTATTTTGTGTTTCCCGCCAAAACTCCCTAGGAACTTTAAGTAAAGCTTCTACCAGTTTATTGAATCGATTGACATGACTCATGGACTGTACTGATTATATATTTGGACTTTGACTAGACTTTAGACTTGACGACATAGGAATACGGTGTTGAAAATTGAAACGAAAGTTCTATTTACCCGCCTTTTTAACTTGACACTGGCAAATGGTTATTAGCCGATGCCATATATACGGACATTGTTGCTTACCTGTATTCCTTGCAAAAATTAGGGTAAGGGACAGTTCCCTTTGTGAGTGTGGACTGGATGTGGACCTTGGACCATATATTTTTCTCTTGTCCTAAAAATCAGTTTTCCCTTTACGATCTCCTTCCTCCTACTATTCCTCGCCCTATAGCTTTAAATCTGTTTTATACTTTGTAAATACTTCATTTATTAATATCTTATGTACATAATATATAACATAAAATTGTTATTAGTTACTAACATCTAAATGTTTGTGTTTGTTCTAGGTTCTCTCAACATCTCGTTAATTAATAATTTCTAAACCGTACACTTGTTTTGTCATAAGACCTTCTTCAACAGTAGAGTTATCTTCACCTGCTCTGACATTGGCAACTCGTTATGGAACCATTTACAAAAAGAAGAAGAAAAATACTGTACTGTATAATATAATATCCAGTCGCAAACTGCATTTTACTAAATTTGTAATTAAAATACCTAGGTAGGTACCTAGTAAGTTGGTATCATAGAATTCTTAAAGGTTATGTCGTACAACAGAATTTGTATGCTGAAATCGAAGCCAGAATAGTAATCACAGAATAATATAGTGCCTAGGTAGTTAAAGTGGTCAGGAATTATTTTTATTGTTTCACGATACATAGTTTGTAATTTATTTGGTTAATTCATTTGAAAAAGCATTACAAAATGGTAAGTGACGTTCGTTGCACTCTCTGCTTAACTGATAACAGAAGAACTATTAACGTTTATAACACCGACCTACAGTTTGTTTACGAGAACCTCGCAAATATAAAGGTACGTGATTATATTTTTACTTTTACATACCTATCCTTATCTCAATATGTGTAAGTAATGAGTAAACCCTACACCTCTTCCTTTAATTTCGACCCTCCCTTTTCTAAAGTCACCCCCATAATAAAAACAATAAAGATTTTCACTTTTATAACCAGCTCCCAAAAAAGGAGGCGGTTATACATTCGGCTATATATATAATATTATATAATTATTTTTTTTGTATGTTCAATGATTACTCTGCCGACTGTGTACTGTGTGTGGATTTAGAAAACGAAGATTTATTTCATACTTTTTTTGCATTTTACTTTGGAAGTAGGTTTTCATTTTTTGTTTAATTTTATTATTACCTCTCCTTCACAATTATTGACAAAAAGATTAATAAATGTGTAAAGAATAAAGCTTATTTATATTTTTATTGAAGGTGAGATATGGAGTGTGTTGGATGTGTTACATTTGCCATGCGAGACTACAACAGTGTCACCGGCTGCAGCAGTTGGCTGTACAGACACGAGGTCTCATTGATGTTGTCTGTGAGAATAAGGTATGATACAAGTCATAATGTTTCATATACTGAAGTTAAAATATATTTACAGCATGGTAACAATCTTAATGTCTTTTGGGGCTTGTCAAATTTCATACATTGTCTGTGATTTCCATAGAAAAAGCATGATTGCCGAGAGATATTAGGAACATGGTTGTACTTTACTTATATTTTTCAAATGAAGAAAGGAATAATTGCATTGAAAACTAAGCAAAAATACAGAAGTTTTCAGATGGTTAAATTGGCATAAATTATCTAAAGTATTGTTAGATAAAGTGTTGTTAGATAAAAGCAAAACAATAATTTCATTTCATCAATTACAATATATCACATTAACTTATCTCTGCTGGAAATACATTACATCCTTAAATAGCATTTACACTCAAAGCTCAAACACAACACATCAAATCTATGAACTCACACAATGTACTTGCAATGTGTACAATGCATATTGCATGCAAAATGCAACTTTGTTTTAATTGCTATATTTTTATTAATGGCAGAATATGCAACACTATATATGACTAATGTCAGTACTTCATTTCCAAATATGTCGACTATGGTATCAAATATACATACACAATACATTGAAATCACATCGTGCTGCAGTTTCCTGTAGTTGCAAATTCATCGTTTTGTGCACAAGGCCCTTATGCCTTGATTCATTTTGTTGTATCTTTCTTTTTAGATGGAAATACAATTTGGAGCATTGCAATCATTGTTAGAATTAACAACTTCAGAAATAAAGATTGTTTCCAATACAAATTTTCCTCCATGTATAAAGGAGGAGCCAGATGTATGGACTCAACAGTTATATATTAATGGTAGGTTATTAGAAAAACCTATAAAGTAAACTAGCTGACTCAGCAGAACTTATCCATACAGTACCAAACGATTATGTTTAACTGTTGTAGAGCCTAGAGCTCGGCGTCGAAAAAGGAGGTCATCGCGAACAAGCATTGGACCACTGTAGATCACTAGGTCACTAGGAGCCCAAAAGTTCGATATCAAACCGCCGGTCTGGCATATACTAAGCCTGGCAGATTTTTTTATTGACCAAAATGTGTGAAGATTTTTTGAGTAAAAAAAGGTAATAAGGAACAACAAAACTGTTTTGATACCTTTTTTAAGATTTCGGATCGAATTGTAGCAATACATACAAATACATACATACAAATCTATTAAAATCACACATCATTAAGTGCAAACTACTGATTATTTACCTATTAGTAAGCATCACAGGAGGTAACTTTATTCCAGTCTGGCTGAGTTTTGGGCAGGTTTGAGCATGCCAGATCGATGGTTTTCGAAAGAAGATTGGAAGACCAACAGATTGACATATAACTTGACCTTGTTCTCTATGACCTTTTTTTACTGAAAATTCTTACACGTTCAGGGCGTTCTGGCTGGAAACTGGTCAAGAGTAGGACTAGACTTACATTTTTATCGGTTTCTAGTTGGCGCGCAGCCGTGTATCAAAACAGTTTTCTTGTTCCGTATGGTCAGTAAAAAAAAAATCTGCCAGGCTTAGAACCGCCAGACCGTCATATCAAACTTTTGGACCCCTAGCGATCTACGGTTGACCAATGCTTGTTCGCGTTGACCTCCTTTTTCGACGCTGAGATCTAGCTCTATTGTAAGTATGTAACGATATTCAAATTTTTTAGAGACCAAACATGATGAGTTTGTAGCAACTACTTTTGACCACGAACACGATGAAAAACCATCAATCAAAACATGCCCTGACTCAGAAGATGATGATCCACTTGTCAGTGTTGCAGTTTCTGGCCAGGATTTATCGAAATTAGATAGTAATATTCAGCATAAGGCCAAAAAGCTGAAATTAGTAAAAGAAAATCTAAATCCAAGTATCGTTGACAAACTTGGCCGCCAAAATCCCAAGAACCGTTCAATCACAGAGGAATATTTTAAGGGGGTAGAAGTGCCTATTTCAGCTCCTTGTATAAATGAACAGAACAGCGAAAATGTAGAAATAAAGAAAGAGATAGAAGAGGAGACAGAAAAGGGGATAGAAGAGGAGATAGAAGATAAAGGTATGCTGTTTGTCTGTACTTCAGTGCTAAACCACAATTTAGACATGCATATTTAAAAAAAAACTAGGTGTTTTTTTGTGCCCCGTAAGCTTAAATTCGAGATAGTCCCCCCCATAACAGACCTAAATATATGTAGGGGAGCCTGTTGTACCTCGGCCTGTTTTTTAGTTATTCGTTATTCATTCCAATTTGTGTTACTGCACATAAGTCATGTTTGTATAGTTCGGTTTTTTTGGTTTAACTTTTGTGTAAATTTTTGGCCTGTTTGAATTTGGCCTGTTTTGTGTAAATTTTATTTTTATGATAAATTTTAAAAAGTGGCAATATTTTTAAAAATGGCCGCTTTATTTATTGTATAATCGTATACAAAAATACTGCAATTTAAAAAAATCATGAGGCGATTTCATAAAGATATAAATTAATTATTTTATTTTAGAAAAACGGTAATGATCACAAACTACTGGAGATGACTTTGCTTATTAGGTAATGATGTAATAGGGACGAGAATAATAAATAAGTACCTACATTAACAAACGTTACTGCGAGGAACTCTGAAAGAGCTCACTGGAGAGACTGGTCGCCTTAGGCTTGTGAACAACAAACTTAAGGTGGACAGTCTGCGCGAGGAGGTTCGCAACTGTAGGGAAGGCCTTGAAGATACAAGTAGTAACAACCTACGATTGCTTGTATGACAATAATTTGTGAAAATATCTTTTTTTTAATTGAGAAAAATGAAAACCTTATTTTTTTACAAGCACAATATATAAAGTATACACAGGATAATCTAAATTCAGCATATTTGCGGTGTAAATTATTTTATGGATGGTTGAATAAGCTTAACTCTTATGATACAGAGTTGATTACCCAACACGTTTTTCGATAAAATAATTATTTCTCAAGCATAATTATTATCAATGCACCTTTTGAATTATAAGGGTTTAAATTATATTTCAATAATCTAGGACAATAGAGGTTACCTAATTTTTGTAATAACTGATAACTTTTATTGCTTAGTGTACGAAATTACTCCAAACATTCTCCAAAGACCATAGGCCAAGGTACAACACTGAGTCACAATATTAGACAAAATGGCGGATTTTAAGTATTTTATAGTAACTTATCACGCACTATTTAATAATATTTCTATTAATGTTTAATCTATACATCTAAATCTATACTATATACTATACTCTCTATACTAATAGCGTGTCCCAGGAAGTATAGTCAAGCCGAGTTTTTTGGATAGAGCATCCAATGGGCTATCCAAATACCCATGTATGTTCTATGATTTTACCTATCCTAACCAGTTGAGCCATTGTAACTCAAAAACTATTATGTTATTTAGGTATCGGACGAGGTGACACACAACAAAACATAATTAGCTACGAGAGCCGAGACCATGCGACCGAGGCACAGACTGACTGTAACGAGAAACCATACAGCTGTCATATTTGTTCCAAGAAATTTTCACGAAAGTCCTACCTAAATAGCCACAGCAGAACTCATTCAGGTCTTAAACCGTATAGCTGTGGTATTTGTTCGATGAAGTTTTCCTGGAAAAGCGGTTTACTGAATCATAAAACAACTCATACAGGAGAAAAACCCTTTAGCTGTGATATATGTTTCAAGAAGTTTACACAGAAAGGCAGTTTGCAATCACATATCAGAATTCATACAGGAGAGAAACCACATAGCTGTGAATTTTGTGAGAAGAAGTTTTCACAAAAGGCTCACTTACAGCATCACATCAGAAGTCACAGAGGCGAAAAACCGTACAGCTGTGACTTGTGTCCGAAGAAGTTTTCAATAAAGCTTAGTTTACAATACCACGTCAGAACTCATACTAGTACGAGTTACGACTAAACATACATATTATGTGATATATTTTGTTCGACTGTGTGATACCTATTGTATCAAGAAATATACAGTGTACAGCGGTTTTCAAAAACTTACACATGCAAGAGACAACTTAGCAAAATGCAACGTCGGTCTTGAAGAGCTAACGTTGACCGTCGCTATAGGTGGTCATTGAGTACGAGCATTAGGGAGTTTCGCAAACTTAAATTCGTGTGCAGCGAATAAGTTTTAAGTTTGTGAATATTGCTAGACATTGCCATTTTTATGATCTCTATCTTAAAAAATGGAGGTGGTAGCGAAATGAGGTAGCAAATTTTAAATTCGGAAAGAGTACATACAAATCTATTAAGATCACACTTGATTAAGTGCAAATTACTTATTGTTTACGTATTAGTAAAAGGAGGTGGCTTTATTCCAGCCTGTCTGAGTTTTAGCCTGGTTCGAACATGACAGACCGACGACATTCGAAAAAGGATTCGGAAACGAACTTTCACGTATAATTCACCTTGTACCTTATGATTAATAAAATTTCTACGTTCAGGGTAGTCTGTTTGAATTATTCCTCTTAGGTGGACTTCCCTCATAGATACACTTTTGGGTACAGTTGTGTAAACAAAAATGTAAACAACAAATTCACTGCCGGTCGTGCCGGCATGCAACGAACATAATTATGCGTTAAAATAAGAAATGTCTTAAAACAATGTAGAAATAAGATATTTACTTACTTTAATTAAATAAGAAGATAAATTATTATTTTCTTTTTTTTTTAATAAAAAGAAACATTTTTTTTGTCTTGTCTGAATCCAATTTGTTTTAATGTTACATTATTAAAAAAAATATTGGTATTTTATTTTCAAATTAGAGTGACAAACATTAACTCTTAACATTCTCATCAAAAAGTGTAAACAAGCATGGTTCAAATTTATTAAGTTTAAAACCAAAATTAGGCAAACAATCTTCAACTTTTTCATAGCAAACAAAAGAGGACTGTTTTAATTCATATATAGATCTTTTAAGTTTCAATACCTTAGGTACCATTCTGCTTATTTACAAAACCTTCTGGAAATGACATGTAAATATTTTCTTTCAAATGTCCATTTAAAAAAGCTGTTATCACAGCTAGATGTGTAATGTCCATGTCCCACTGTACACTAAGAGCAAACAACATTCTCAACGTAGAATGTTTCACTACAGGTGAAAAAGTGTTCTCATAGTCAATACCGCGTCGCTGTGTAAAACCTTTAGCCACGAGTTGGGCACGATACCGCACTTTATCACTCACATCTAGATTTTTACTTAACACCCACTTATTTTGCACAATTGAACCACCGCTTGGTATATCAATAATTTCCCATGCATCGTTATCCTCAAATGACTGAAGCTCCTCTTACATGGCCTATCCCCATTGTTCAGCTTCTGGTCCATTCAATGCTTTCGAGAAATCTATCTGTTCAACTTCTGAATTGGAAACACAGACTACTATACCAACCATAACGTTCTGGAGGTTTTCGTATTCTCTTATCTTGTAATTCCGGAATCGGTTGAACCTCACTTCCTGTGATGTCTGTCTCTGTGTTTATGATTCCTGTATCATCATCATAATCACTAGATGAATCAGCATATACAGTTGAATCCGAGTCATGAAGAGATTCATTAACTGAAGACTGCTCAATGCTCCTCTGAATCTCTGCAATATTCATTTGTAGCCGGAGACTCATGTCCTTTAACTTCAACATCACCTGTATCCATTTTACTGTGGCTTCTTCATTCAGTTCTGATGATACCATTTTATCTTCCATCATCACTATTACATCTCTCTTTATAATTATAATATTTTTTACAGGATAATAACCCGATATCCTTTCACTGTTTCTGAAAATCCTACAAAAATGTTTAATTGGGCCTTCTTGTCCCACTTTAATCATCTATGTTTAGGTATGTGAATCATCACGGCACTGTCAAACAGGCGTATATGACTTAAATCTGGCTTCTTTTGAAACCATACTTCATAAGGTGTCTTGGATTACTTCTGCTCTCAGAGTTCAGCTTTAGAGTAAGAATTTGCAGCATTGCATATTTCTGGATTTCTAATCATGGCGAGTCGTGTATCAAAACAGTTTGCTCTTATGGCCTTTTTTATGTAAAAAATCATTACACATTACGTTTATCATCTTTGAGTAGGTATATAAATTAAACTAAATACTTGTTGTCGTTTCCCCCATTATTTATGATGTACTTGTAATATGGGCGCGGGCGGAGTACCTGCATCAAGCAAGCCCCATCGGTCGTCGTTGCGCCGCGCACCGTCAAACGCTTAAATTTATTTTTATGACCTTATGATTAATAAGGTCATAAATACGCGCGATTTATTATAAAGATATTAATTTAAACTGTATGAAATACTCAAAGTGACTAACGTATTTTATAAGGTTTAAAAATAAGCTTCTGAAAATACCACACATCATAATGTTGTGTGTGATAATTTTTTTTTAATTCCTAATATATTTTAGATATGCTTATATTTAATTATCTCCTTTTTTGACGGTCAACGCAAGCTTAAGATAATTGACTTGTTATGAGATTAAAACTAGCTGGCCCGTCCTGTGTTCCCGCGTAGCGTTAGTGTATATATAAAATTCATTTATATGTTATTTGAATTGAAATAAATGTAAAAAGTACCTAGTTATTTTATTGCCTACTTACCTCCTACATAGCACATCCCACTATTCCAAAAACGCGATTTCATAATAGGATGTGAAATATATCATTTTTTGGCTCTTGTCATACTTAGTAAGTATTAAAACTATAAATTACTTATAAAGTATTGTATATACAGGGTGACCTGAAATTCGATACATTCCTTTGAGACATTCCTTTCATTCCTTTAAGACAAAGTAGACCTCATTTACAGTAATATTTTTCATGGCATCCCCTATCCGAAAGTTGATATTTACAAAGTTATTGAAATTTCAAAATTTTTTTCTTAATTTTCGACTTTTTGACTTTGACATGACGTATTTTTAAAAATGTTTGTATTTTTAGTGATTTTTTTATGTATTTTAACCGTCAATGAGTCAAATATTATTTTTAAGGAATAAATAGGGACAAACTAAGCGAGAATTTTTCATTATGAGACATGAAACAGAATTTTCTTTTAAGAAAAATGCACATTTTTCTTAAAAACAGGTGATTTTCTTAAAAAAATGTATGATACAATGCGTACAAATATTCTAAATAACTTCCTTATCTCATCAGCTTTCCAAAAAGGTGCAAATGTCTACATAAAAATATGACGTTGTAGTAAACATATTAGAAGTAAAATGAAATAATGTCTAAATCGATTTATTTGCGATAAGGTTAAAATAAAAGGAAAAACTTGAATTTAATTACGTTTATTGTGTTTAAAAAACATCAATGTTTAATTAAATTTAATAATAAATATTCTACTTTAGGTCTTGTTCAAAATGTGAACCTCTGTTTCTGATACAGGCCCGTAGTCTTCTCCGTTCCTCTGTTTTGATTATTCTGGTAGTAAGACTAGTTTTGATTTCTTCTGCTGCATTTGTTATGCGGCTTCTGAGCTCCTCTACAGTAGTTATGGGTGTAGTATACACCAAAGCCTTCATATGACCCCAAAGATAAAAATCACACGGGGTCAAATCGGGACACCGTGCTGGCCAAGGAATTGGCCCGCCTCGACCTATCCAGCGATGTGGGTAAGTTTGGTCTAGCCACTGGCGTACGCCGAGGCGGAAGTGGGCCGGGCAACCATCATGCTGGAAAATCATATTACGACGAGTTGCTATTGGCACATCTTCTATTAAACCAGTAATCTCCTCTCTTAGGAAATGTTCGTACATTTCACCATTTAAATTTTGAGGCAAAAAATGAGGTCCAACTAAATTATTATTAATTATACCCATCCAGACATTTAGACTGAATCTGGTTTGATGGGCCCTTTCTTTTTTCATCCTGGGTTTTCTCCTTTTGGTGCCCAGTAATGTGTGTTGTGGAAATTGTTTATCCCGTCACGGTCAAATTTCGATTCATCCGTCCACAATATTCTTGAGAAGAAATTGCGATCCTCCATATCTGCATTTATCATAAAACGGCAGAATTCCATTCTTCTAACCGGGTCTCCCTCTTCCAACGTTTGGACAGGTGTGTAGTGAAATGGATGTAGACGCGCTGTGTGTACTGTAAACCACACCTTCCATTGACTCAATCCAAGTCTTCTAGCTGCCGCTCTTGTAGAAATAGAAGGATCATTTTGAAAAAGTGTTAAAATATTCTTCTTCTTCTTCTGGAGCATATAAACGAGGTCTGCCTGAATCGCCACGTCTTCTATCAACACGACCGCTTTCCCGAATTCGTCGAAATGTTGTTGAAAACACTCTAACGTTTGGCACTCGTCGATTAGGAAAACGTTCAACGTATGTTCTTCGTGCAGCAGCAGCATTACCATTACAAAGTCCGTAACAAAACAAGATGTCAGCGTATTCATCGTACTCAAAAGCAGCCATCGCGATACAAAAAAATCACAAGTAGAAGTAAGGGTGTAGTTTAAAGCAACAATACGGACGTACACGGCAATCGTTGACATAAAACTAATATTAGCTACTAAATTTGCTCTCTAAGCCAGTCGGTAACTCATTGACAAAGGGCTGTGACGACAGTAGCCGAAACATCCCGAAGTTTGAACAAAGGAAACAATTGAAAAAAAAGGTCGCCTCAGGTAGAGTAATTCTTGAGATAACGTTACCTGATGATTGTTTTGTCTTTGTTTATTACATGTTCATATTTTTATGTACATATTTGTACCTTTTTTGGAAGCTTATGAGGTAAGAAAGTCATTTAAGGTATTTGTACGCATTGTATCATACATTTTTTAAGAAAATCACCTGTTTTTAAGAAAAATGTGCATTTTTCTTAAAAGAAAATTCTGTTTCATGTCTCATAATGAAAAATTCTCGCTTAGTTTGTCCCTATTTATTCCTTAAAAATAATATTTGACGGTTTGACGGTTAAAATACATAAAAAAATCACTAAAAAGACAAACATTTTTAAAAATACGTAATGTCAAAGTCAAAAAGTCGAAAATAAAGAAAATTTTTTTGAAATTTCAATAACTTTGTAAATATCAACTTTCGGATTTCATGCCATGAAAAATATTACTGTAAATGAGGTCTACTTTCTGTCTTTCAAAGGAATTCAGGTTTTCAGGTTTCAAATTTCAGGTCACCCTGTATAATAAGTATATTATATATACAATTTTAATATTAGGTCCTTACATATGAAATTGGCGTTTTGTCGTACTGGGCAGTACTTTGATCTCAAATATATCTTCTCTGGTTAGGAATTCCAATTTCAAATTTATACCGCTATTTACTCATGCATTTGTGTTTTGAAAACTGTAATTCATTTTTTCCTCTTTTGGTTTTTTCTGTGCTTGAAAACTTGAAATATCGTATTATTTTCGAGTACAAGATCCTTTTCGTTTCGTTTCGATCCGATCCGAACGTTTCTGCAGCACCAGTGCTGCAGAAACGTCTCGAAGGATTAATGATGTGCATGGCGGCGATGTCGCAAAAGAAAACACAGTGCGTTTTTGGTTCTAACGTTTTCGTTCTGGAAATTTCGACCTGCAGAACAAGCCCCGTGGACGGCCGGAGACCAAAGTTGATAATAAAGAATTTAAGGCTATTGTGGAAGCGGAGCCATCGCAAACCACGTCCGAGTTAGTTGCAGGCTGCGGTGTTAGTGATAAAATTGTTTTAATCCACTTGAATCAAATTGGGAAGGTGAAAAAGCTTGAAAGGTGGGTACCTCATGAATTGAGTGCAGCTAACCGACAAACGCTCGTCGACTGCTGCGTTGCATTACTCAACCGGCACAATGATGAAGGGATTTTAAATCGAATCATTACCTGTGATGAAAAGTGGATCCTGTACGATAATCGAAAACGCTCATCGCAATGGCTGAACCCTGGCGAACCAGCCAAAGCTACTAATGCCGGTGTCGTTCACTGTAGCTTTCTTAAATCTGGCCAGATGATTACGGCAGATGTCTATTGCCAGCAACTGCAAATCATGATGGAAAAGCTAGCTGCTAAACAACCGAGGTTGGTCATTCGCTCTAGACCACTGCTGCTTCAGGACAACGCTAGACCACACACTGCACAACAGACGGCTACCAAATTAGAGGAGCTTCTATTAGAATGTCTAAGACATCCACCGTACTCCCCGGACCTTGCTCCAACAGATAACCATTTTTTTCGAAATTTGGATAATTTCTTACAAGAGAAAAAATTCTTCTTCGATGGGGCAGTCCAAAGCGCCTTCAAAGATTTTATTGATTTAATCAATGAACTACCTATGAGATGGCAAAAGTGCATAGATAGCAATGGTATATACTTTGATTAAATAAATATATTATGTTTAAAAAAAATCGACTTTATGTTCCTCCTTCACAAAACGCCAATTTCATATGTAAACCTAATATTTTGAAAGTAGGTATTGCATACTAAGTATTAAATATACAAAAAAGTAACGCGTCACGTAAGATCAAAATTGTTATTTTATACATCATGAATTTTTCCATTGGGCGTGTTAAGCAAATCCAAAATAAGGAAATATCGAAAACTGCTGAAAAGAGCCTATAATGATCCCGATTTTTCTACTTTTTTTTGAAAAACTGCACATATAATACGCTAATATACGCTATATTAGCGATAAAATTCTGGGTAGTAATGACTAATGACATACCAGTAGAAGAGAAAGAAAAATTACAAAATGATCTGGCGTATGCGGCAAATTCATTTTGTAATTGTCGTCTTCTTAGCAATGTATTCAGATGTTTGTAGAAGATTTTAATTAGAACGATTATAAATAAGATTATCTCAGTAAATATTGGGAAACAGCATTTTGATCACCAAGTAGTTTTTGCATTATGAAGGTACAATTATCTTACAGGCGGTTCTCAAAGTTATTATTAATGGAATTGTGGCGCTCAAATATAATGCCATTCTTCCAATCCGTTGTTCCATTTTCGTACCTAAATTGACATATGTCTTACGGTGTTGTCAACTGTGGAAGTTCCCTCAACTTCTCAAACAGTTGGATGATACCATAAGGCAAACGCTCTCCACTATTTTGAATACAAATTTCGATGACCGCGCATGGACTCAGGCAACGCTTCCAGTTAGGTTCGGTGGCCTGGGTGTTCGAAAGCCCTCTGACATATCGCTTCCGGCCTTCTTGTCCTCAGTCCACGCGAACCATAGTCTTATCTCCAAAATACTACATCACCCATCCTACTCCAATACAGTTACCTTTCTGGACGAGACCAAGGACGCCTGGAGCGTAACTAGTGCTTGTAGCGAATTGCCTGACAATACTTTTTCCCAAAGGCTCTGGGACGAGCCACCCTGCAGACTGGTACGGAATAATCATCTTAATACGTCCTCCAGTCCTGTGGAGCAGGCTCGCCTCTTAGCTGCGGAGAAGTGGGAGTCGGGCCTTTGGCTACAAGCATTACCGTCACCCAATACGGGCACATTGCTGGATCGAACAGCTTTCCGGTTAGCTACTTCCCTGCGTCTTGGCACCCCCCACGTCGTCCCCCATCGCTGTGTTTGTGGTGCAAATGTGGACAGCCTCGGACACCACGGGCTGTCCCCGGAGCCGGCACCTACCTGGCCCAGAGAATAAGTATCGCAATCCAGCGAGGAAACTCTTTGAGCCTTCTAGGTACTCTGCCTGGTGGGGATGACCTGGGAGATTTCTTTTTTTTGTAGCATTTTAAGTTTTGGAGTAGTTATTATTTTTTTAGTACTTACCTACTTTTATGGTACAATTGATTTTGTTATCATAACTGATATAATAGAAAATTATTATTTGAATGCAGCCTTTTGTAAAATAAGAAAAATTACAAAGTGGCAAACGTTTCCAAATATATTTAAATTGTGAATGCCATAATATATTCAGCGATTCTTATTAATATTACTATTTAGTATACACTATACACTATACATGGATATAATAATCTATATCCATGTATAGTGTACATCCTTACTTGATAAATTAACAGGTCAATCAATGGCAATCGTTCGATTTGTGAAATTTAAATAAGCCGTTCGTTAGAAATGTTTTCTGGCGTCATGTTGATTGAGCTTTCAGCCCCACAGCCTAATTGCGGGTAGTAATTATTTTGTTGATTAGTCTGCTACATATTTATTAGACATTAAAGGTGTTGGCCCGGGACTTGAGAGAATTATCTCTACCTCACTGACTCCCTGATTCGTGTGTGCTACAGGGGGCTGGTCGGTAGGCTGTTTATCTCGTTATATATTTGAGGAACGTATTATTTGGTATTTAATAACAATTATTGTCATTAAACCAAAGTAAGGTTAGCCCAAGGGATGTTCTATCACTAGGGCTTGGCTCTCGGCTGACTCTCCGTGTTATGAACATGTTTGCGCATATACTGGATATGCGTAAACATGTCTATAACATAATAATTTATTTAGGTATGGATCGGGGTAAAAAACAAGAAAACACAAATAGCTGCAAGGGATGTGCTGTGAATTGTTATCTTTGTTTGAAGAAGTTTATACGGCGGGGACACTTACAAATATAATATACCACATCAGAACTAGTAACATGAAGATTATGTTTGAAGAAGTTTTCACAGAAAAGCGCCTTATATATGCACATTAGAACTCATCAGGAGATAAACCATTAAGTTGTGATATATTATGTCTGAAGAAGTTTATACAGAAAAGTCTCATACAAATTCACATCAAAACTCATAGGTGATAAACTGTTTTGCTGTGATATATGTATGGATAAGTTTTCGCATTATGCTAAGTTACGACAGCACGTTAGAGCTCAGAAGGGTGACACACGCTCACACGACATATAAAATGAAAGAAAGTTATAATAAAAGCTTTTTTTACAAAGCCATATCAGGGGGTCTGAAATGGCCACTTTGGGTGTTTCATGTTATCGTTCATATATTTTTTTCAACTCATAATAAGTGCTCTATTTTACGCATTTCTATTGAAAACTATCAAAATAGATTTTTCTAATATGATGAAATCAGATGAATCATGTAGCCATTTTACCACTTCACGATTTATGCATGGAAAAAAATATATGAAACATAATATGAAAAACCTGAAGTGGCCGTTTTTGGACCCCCTGATATGGCTCTCATACAGGAGGGAAACCATTTAGCTCTGAGTTATGTTCGAAAAAGTTTTCACAGAAACCCAGTTTGCAACTTCACTTCAGAACTAATACAGGAGAAAAACCATTTAGCTGTGACTTATGTTGGAAGCAGTTTTCACAAAGGTTTCACTTATAGCTGCACGCTAGAACTCATAGTGAGGACAAACCATTTTGCTGTGATTTTTGTTCAAAGAAGTTTACAAAATTCCTAATTTTGTACGTAGTTCTCTCCTGTATTACTGTATAACTCAAACCCAGTTTGCAACTTCACTTCATAACTCATACAGGAGAAAAACCCTTTTGCTGTGATTTATGTTTGAAAAAGTTTTCACGAAAAGGCTGTTTACAAAGGCACATCAAAACTCATATGCGGACAAACCATTTTGCTGTGATATTTGTTCAAAGAAGTTTATACAACATTTTGACTACGAAACCACATCAGAACTCATACAAGGAGAGAAACCATTTAACATTTAATTTATGGTATTTGTTTAGAGAAGTTTTCACAGAAATGCGCCTTACAACGTGACATCAAAACTCATACGAAAACTCATACGGGAAATGAACCGTACAGCTATGATATATGTCTGAGGAAGTTTTCACATAAAAACAGCTTACAAAGTCAAATGGTAAACCATAAAGCGACCATGACCATTGACCATAACCGTATAAGAAATTTTCACATAACTACAAGCTTTCTAAGAGTAGATATATCAGAACTCATATGGGTGGAAAAACCGTACAGCTGTGATTTGTTTTTAAAGCAGTTTTCACAAAAGTCGCACTTACGACGGCACTTCAGAACTCATACGGGGGACTAATCAAAATTTGTGATATTTGTTACGAGTAATTTTATACAAAATGCTGTCAACAATGTGTAATACTACGTGACCTGTTTAGAGGGGTTTTCAAAATACTACGCTTGGTCACCGGGTGGGGAGAGGGGGCTTAGGTATTTTCACGTAGTCGACATCTAGGAAAATCTTGCGCGACGGCCTGAAGTATTACGTGAAAAGGAGTAGATATATATACTCGGCATATACTATGGATGGTTACCGTGCGGCGGGGGGGCACGCTTTAGTTAAACTATAATGTGAATATACAGATGCTCCCCTGCCGTCGTCCATGATTACTGGTCTGGCTTTACTCACGGCGTCAACAACAGCTCTGTTGGATGCGACTATTATGTTGGGCGGGTCGCCCACGGGCGTGGCCGTGCCGCCGATGTTGCTGTAGATGGCCATCAACATAAGGATGGGCACGGGGTCCAAGTCCATTACTTCACAGAGCCTGTTACAAAATGAAGAAATTACAAAATTAGAAACGACGATGATTTATAGGAAATTTATAATATTTTATCGCTGCACGCGTAGCATATCATTAACCACCGTAGAAATGAGTTTTGTTAACGAAAGAAAAATAAAATACAGATTGTAGATAGTCAAAATGACAGATTGTAGATAGATTAAATGACACATTATAGATAGACAAAATGACAGTTTGTAGATATACACAATGACACATTGTAGATAGACAAAATGACAGTTTGTAGATATACACAATGACACATTGTAGATATGCACAATGACACATTGTAGATATACACAATGACACATTGTAGATATACACAATGACACATTGTAGATATACACAATGACACATTGTAGATAGATAAAATGACAGTTTGTAGATAGACAAAATGACAGTTTGTAGATATACACAATGACACATTGTAGATAGACAAAATGACAGTTTGTAGATATACACAATGACACATTGTAGATAGACAAAATGACAGTTTGTAGATATACACAATGACACATTGTAGATATACACAATGACACATTGTAGATATACACAATGACACATTGTAGATATACACAATGACACATTGTAGATATACACAATGACACATTGTAGATAGGTTAAATGACACATTGTAGATATACACAATGACACATTGTAGATAGGCAAAATGACAGTTTGTAGATATACACAATGACACATTGTAGATATACACAATGACACATTGTAGATATACACAATGACACATTGTAGATAGGTTAAATGACACATTGTAGATATACACAATGACACATTGTAGATAGGC
Organism: Phengaris alcon alcon; assembly: GCA_037179445.1. Taxonomy (NCBI): domain Eukaryota; kingdom Metazoa; phylum Arthropoda; class Insecta; order Lepidoptera; family Lycaenidae; genus Phengaris; species Phengaris alcon. Next base: position 241,836 of record JAYRCH010000576.1, read on the forward strand.
AAAATGACAGTTTGTAGATATACACAATGAAACATTGTAGATATACACAATGACAGATTGTAGATATACACAATGACACATTGTAGATAGATTAAATGACACATTGTAGATAGACAAAATGACAGTTTGTAGATATACACAATGACACATTGTAGATAGACAAAGTGACAGTTTGTAGATATACACAATGACACATTGTAGATAGACAAAATGACAGTTTGTAGATATACACAATGACACATTGTAGATATACACAATGACACATTGTAGATATACACAATGACACATTGTAGATATACACAATGACACATTGTAGATATACACAATGACACATTGTAGATATACACAATGACACATTGTAGATAGGTTAAATGACACATTGTAGATATACACAATGACACATTGTAGATAGACAAAATGACAGTTTGTAGATATACACAATGACACATTGTAGATATACACAATGACACATTGTAGATAGGTTAAATGACACATTGTAGATATACACAATGACACATTGTAGATAGGCAAAATGACAGTTTGTAGATATACACAATGAAACATTGTAGATATACACAATGACAGATTGTAGATATACACAATGACACATTGTAGATAGATTAAATGTGTTCGCGCCAACCCTAGCGCGACGTTTAGAATAAACACAAAGGACATCACTACGTGAAGTATGGCCGACCGACTCAGGGGCGCTGTCAGAGAGTGACGAACACTTGCATTGAGATCTCCTTCCGCGCCGGATGCATTTTCAGCTCATCCCGAAACCTAGTGAACGCGAACGCGTGTGCGTATATTTATTTGTGCTCGTTAATATAATACCAAATTCGCCGGCGAACCGCGATAAATCTATCGATAATCCGCTCAACAGCTGTGTAGTGTAGTGAGAAGAAACCTCCGCCCAGATACAGAACCACCAGCTCAACAATAAGGTCAGTCCCAGATTTCTCCAGCCCTCACATTAACCTATATACCTACTTCCCTCAGCTCAAAGTCGTATGTGTAAGTTCCTAGCTTACACATTTCTTGGCCCATCGAGCCTTCGTGAAGCCCTTCTCCCTATTACCGGCGTTGGGCCTCATTAGAACCAGCACCTACAATTCCGCTCCGCCCAATTCTGCACATAAAATCAGCTCGATTATTTATATTTTGTCCAATTAATTCTGGCCAGGCCGCCCCGCCATTTTAAAACCAAGTTACAGTCCACTCCCATTATCAATTCGGCACATTTAACATTAAACCCCTATTCACTACTTTGATATTAACCTATATGTTAATTATTTAAATTATTTTGTGCATATTTCGGCCCATAAATTCATAGGAAAAACCCAAAAAAAAAAAAAATAGTGGGTAGGTTGTCGGCTTATTGTCGAACAAAGAACTCGAACATTCCAGAACTACCCTAACGTACCTAATACATAATTTGTGCCAATAATATCTCATGTAATTTTCTCAGCTCTTAATTACTTACAAAATATTTTAATGTTTGATTCGCATATAAAATAAGTAATAACTAGTGCGTATTGTGAATTACGTTCGGCTCATAACAGAATTGTGAATCGTCGTTGCATTACTAAGTATTTTATCTATATATAACGTTTATATCTTCATATTCTCAATTTTTAAAACACAATATTAATTAACTTAGCATTATTTTAATAGTTATGAGTCGCATAACATCTCAAGTGCCCATACAAACATCGTCGGCTCGCTTCGGTACTTGATTTTTGTGCATTCTGTAGGTAATAGGTACCTACACGGCGCCCGTGCGTAAACAACAGCTGGTTACATTCATTCTCAATTAGGTATTCTTCATAGAATAAATAGTGACCTTCACATTGAATTCATATCTTATCTACGTTCTGTGTCTATACAAAAATATTATTAGGTATTACGTTACAGCTGTTTTAAATAAGAATTCTTATCGACGTTCTGTGTTTGTACAAATATATTATAGGTGTTACGTTACAGCTGTTTTGAATAAGTCGGCACATTATTGAGATTGAACCTGCTCATACCTACTTACATTGTTTTCATTACGTTATTTTGTTTCTAACGCGCCCGCTAAGATTTGTTTATATTCAAACTTCAGGACATTAATATAATATTACAGACGACTTCTAACGCATTAATCTCCGCTCATCAAACATACACTAATACTATATTAGCATCAGGCGATCGGTCAGCTCATTTGTTAATTAACTCGTACACATTTTATGATAAAATTGTATACATTGTCGGCACATTATTAAAATCTATTTTCTGCGTTTTAATTAATTGCGCGCGTATTTTCCGCTCATTACTTTTAAATATTTAACTTAGTTACACGCATATATTTTTAAACATGCCTACAAAATCGCAAGCGGCCATATTTAGGCAAACTATAAAATCTATTAGTCGGCTCAGAGAGATCGCATTGGCATTACACAAAGGTGACTCAAAGTCTAACAAAACGGAGTTTAATGCGCGTTTTAAAGACCTACAAAATTTGAAACAAAAATTAGAAAATTTATACTGCGAAATTTTAGACGACGGCAGTGTTACAGAAGAAATTGAAAAATTTTATACAACCGGTTACGAGAACGCGCTATCCGAATATTATGATATTTTAACTGCAGCGGAAAATATAAGTTCTACTTCAGAGTCAAGTCAGCTCACTTCTGCCGTTCTGCCCAAAATTGAACTGACAAAATTCAGCTCACGCGTTGAGGACTGGCCATCGTTTATTACGATTTTTAGGAGTCTTACAGACGACATGACGTCACTTACAGATGCAGTTAAGCTGCACTATCTTTTGTCTTGCCTATCGGGGGAGGCGCTCAGCATGATTGCGCATTTAAAAATCACAAATGATAATTACAGCGTCGCGCTCGATATACTCACACGTAGGTATGAAAACCGCCGTGTTCTGATAGATGGGTTTGTTGATATAATACTCGGCCTACCTAATATTCATATTCGATCAAGCATACGCGCGACGTTTTTAACTCCGCTCATTTCCGCACAAAGCGCATTAAATAATCTGCGTTTACCTATGGATAGTAATTACGTATTTGTGTCTATTGTAGTTAGAAAATTACGAGGCGAGCTCCGCACCCTGTTCGAAAGAAGATACGGCATCTCGGACACTCTGCCCACCTTAGGTGATTTGATTTCTTTTTTAGAGGAGCACGCGCGCTGTATCGAAACCGAATATTCTAATGCAACGCGCGGTGTTACCTACTCACCACAAACTGGGCCCTCTCGTCAACACACACCCCCCGCAAACTCTCCGCGCAGTCCACGCTTTAGACCAATTAGTCCCGCGTATCCTCGTAATACTCAGCGCTCGCCATCGGCTCACACTTTAAGTAGCTATCACGTCAGCCCAGTTCCTCATTACCCTCAACGCTACTGGCCCCCCTCCCCCCGAAAAGAGCGGCGCGAGTACTCAGCCCGGAATACAGATAAACACAAGCGATTCTACTGCCCCTATTGTAGGAATACAGAACACAAACTTATCGCGTGTCCGAAATATAATCATCAGCCCACTCAAGGTCGTTGGGATTTCATAGAAGCCAACGACAGATGTCGTAAATGTCTAGGTCCGCATTTTGAAAATGAATGTCGTTCGACAAACTCATGCAAAGAGTGTGGAAGTGCAAATCACCACACCTCGCTTCATCGTCACGGAACTCCAAATTCTCCGGTGTCGTCAGCGCGTTTGTTTCCTCCTCATTTACGTGCACAGCCCCGCCGGCGTGCTCAAGACAAGCCACATACCTACACGGCCTACACACAACATACGCGTGCACATCAATCATCATCATCAGACCCCAACCAATCGTCTGATCATGCACCGTCTACAACTCATCAATCTCAAAACAAAAAACAATGACTACCTACAATCACGGAGCACATAGAATTAGAAGATCAACCCAATAATTTAAAATGTCATTCAGCTTCATCATGCATCACATTCAGCTCATAAAATATCTAAATCTAGTTCAGCCCAATATTCTGTAGAATCAGCCCAAGTAAATTCAACTCAGCACATAGAAAACCCATTAAAAACTCCAGTGTTACTTCCCACAGTCGTTTTAAATATATCTGATAAATGCGGAGAATATCACAAAGCTCGGGCTTTATTGGACTGTGGTAGCATGATAACGCTCATAACTCAGCGCATGACTAGAAATCTTAATTTGCAACCAAAACAATGTTCATTAAAAATTACAGGTGTAGGTGATCAGCACATACAAAATTCTAAAGGTTGGGTCACAATAACATTTAGGCCCACACACCGTGACACGCCATCTATTACTACTACCGCTCATATTCTCAAAGACGTTACAGGTTATTTACCTTTGCAAAAAATACCAGATGTTGTACAAGACTCAGCTCATCAGCTCATTCCATTGGTGGATCAAGCTTATCATACTCCTGCGCCCATTGATCTCATTTTAGGCTCAAACGTTTTGGGTCACGTTTTGGATGGTACTAAGATTGCTTTGGGCCCGGGGAAGCCCATAGCCTTCGGCACGATTTTTGATTTTGCACTCATAGGACTCGTTGAACACTCATGCGATTCACCTGTAGCTCAAGTTAACTCTGCTCATGTTACTCATACTCATTATACTCAGTCGGCTCACTCTACACATTCTGCTCATTCTACTCATGATATTTGCAAAAGCCTGGAAAGATTCTGGGAGTCGGAAGAACCCCAGCCTCGTTCTGCTCATTCAAACCCGCTACACGAGCAATGTGAACACATATTCAGCTCAACCACCATTCGTGACGATTCAGGCCGTTACATGGTGACTCTTCCCTTCTTATCAGATGCACCCGTATTAGGTAGTACTCATGCTATTGCTCTACGTAGATTTCTCAATCTAGAAAAACGGTTGCAATCCGATCACACACTGCGACAAAAATATATAGAATTCATGAACGAATACATAAACTTAGGACACATGACACCGTGTCATCCGTCTACATTTACTCATAAACCTCATTATTATATTCCTCATCATGGCGTGTTCAAATCAGGTACTGACAAACTCCGCACAGTATTTGATGGCAGTTGTAAGTCATCCAATGGAGTCAGTTTAAACGATTGCCTGCACACAGGTCCAGCACTTCAACGAGACATTGTAGATATTATTATATCATTCCGCGCACATCGTATAGTATTCAGCACTGACATAAAAATGATGTTTAGAAATATTCTCTTAAGACCAGACCAAAGACACTATCAGCTCATACTCTGGCGATCGTCTCCAGATCGACCTCTGCTTACATATGCACTCAACACTGTTACATACGGATTGCGCTCAAGTCCATATCATGCTATCCGCACATTATTACAATTAGCTGAAGATGAAGGTCATCGCTATCCTCAGGCTGCCGAAATTTTGCGTAAATTTGTTTTCGTGGATGATGTACTTTGCGGCCATGACACCATAGAAGAAGCATCAGCACTCCAAACTCAGCTCATTGATTTGTTATCACTCGGTGGATTTAAACTTAGTAAATGGACATCAAACACACCTCAGCTCTTGCAAAGATTTCCAGACGATCAATGCGAAATGCCTAAAGACTTTGACATCAGCGCAGAGTCTCCATCAATTAAGGTTTTGGGTATTAGATGGATTCCCCGGTCTGATGAATTTACATATCACATCTCATTACCACCAGTTACCCACATTACAAAACGTTCAATTCTTAGCACAGTAGCTTCTCTCTATGACCCAAACGGTTGGGTTACACCCGTCATATTCCGCGCAAAAATACTTCTTCAAAGGTTATGGTTAACTAAATTGGACTGGGACGATCCCACTCCAAATAATATTACAGATGATTGGCAGCGCATCTATCATGATCTTCCGCACATCTCAGATATACATTTTCCCAGACATATTGCTCCACACAAATTCAAATCAACATACTCACTTCACGGATTCGCAGATGCTTCGGAAAGCGGTTTTGCTGCAGTGATATATTTACAAGAATCAGCTCACAACGGATCTGTTAACGTTCACCTCATAATTGCTAAATCTAAAGTCGCACCGATTAAAAATAAACTCACAATCCCCAAATTAGAGTTGTCTGCTGCAACTCTATTATCTCAGCTCATGTTGCGTGTCTCCCAACAATTGTCTGCTCATCTCACAATTACACATCACGTTTGTTGGTCAGATAGTACCATAGTGCTTGCATGGATAAAAACTCCGCCCCATCGTTTACAAACATTTGAATCAAATAGAGTAACAAAAATTAACTCAAATTCACTCACACTTAAGTGGCGTCATGTACCTTCCCAATTAAATCCTGCTGACTGTGCAAGCAGAGGATTATCAGCTCAAGCTCTCTCCGCTCATGATTTATGGTGGTCTCCTCCTTGGCTCAAATTGCCAGAGGATACCTGGCCCAAGATGCCTTCAGCTCATACTCGACAAGACTTGCCAGGGCTCAAACCAAAATACGTACCATGCAATTTCTCGATACCCGGTGTCGATAGTGATCTGCTCACTCGCTTCAGCTCTTTAGAAAAACTAACTGGTGTCACTGCCTACATGAGGCGATTCATTCGTAACTGTAAACTAAATTCAAACTCGCGACAACTAGGCCCTCTAACTGTAAGTGAACGTAGAGAAGCATTACTCTTCTGGATCCGCTCTGTACAGCAGAATGCATTCGCAGAAGATATTCACCGCCTGCAAACCGATAGAATCTGCACAGTACGACTACAACGTCTGTCGCCTTTTACGCAGGACGGTCTCCTCAGAGTAGGAGGTAGACTCACTCGTTCGGAACTCACATACGATGCTCAACACCCATTCATTTTGCCTATTTCTAGTCCGCTCGTAGACCTCATAATAGATCACTATCATCGCATACACTGCCACCCTGGCACGGACACGCTACATGCTATTTTACGTCAGCAATTTTGGATATTATCTGCCCGCCGCATTATAAGGCACAGAACGTTTAAATGCATAAGATGTTTCCGTTGCCGCGCTCAGCCCGAAGTACCTATCATGGCTGACCTGCCAGCTGATAGAGTCATACCTCAGCCCGTATTTAGTCACGTATCAACAGATTTCGCCGGACCGTTTCTGCTCAAATCAAGTCAATTACGTAATGCTAAGTTAATTAAGGGATATTTTTGCATATTTGTTTGCCTCACTACAAAGGCGGTTCACTTAGAACCAGTCTCATCGCTCACTGCCGAAGCGTTTATTGCAACATTACAAAGGTTCTGCTCACGTCGCGGACTTCCGGTATTGATACGTTCGGATTGTGGCACAAATTATGTAGGAGCTAGGAATCATCTACTAGAGGTACAACAATTTCTCAATGACAATAACGACGCCATTTCTCATAAACTCTCAACTCAAAATATAACTTGGTTACTCAATCCGCCTAAAGCCCCATGGATGGGAGGTATCCATGAGATTAATGTTAAATCCACAAAGCAACTTCTATACCGTGTTATCGGTGAGCAACACCTCACTTTCGAGGAATTCTTAACTCTGCTAACTAGAATCGAAGCTGTGTTAAACTCTCGGCCCATCAGTCCACTTTCGTCCGATCCCACGGACTATCAGCCCCTTACTGCTGGCCACTTTCTCATTGGCCGTCCGCTCACAGCTCTCCCCGAGCTGACTCTAGATGAAAGAGTAATATCTCCGCTCAAACGCTTTCAGCTCATTCAATCACTCTCTCAGCGCTTTTGGAACCTTTGGACCAAGTCCTACCTCCATACCCTTCAAATCCGCTCCAAATGGCTTTCCTCTTCCTCTCCACCCAAAATTGGAGAACTGGTTCTGCTCAAGGAGGACAATTTGCCTCCTCTACAATGGAAGATGGGAAGAATCTCACGTCTGCTACCTGGGAAGGATGGAGTCATCAGAGTTGACACGACTCAAGGCCAGCTGCGGAGGCCTGTCGGAAAGATTGCCCGGCTCCCACTGGATTCTGCTCAGGATGGGGCTCAGCTCGCCGCCTGTGCGGGCCCCCCAGGATGTTCGCGCCAACCCTAGCGCGACGTTTAGAATAAACACAAAGGACATCACTACGTGAAGTATGGCCGACCGACTCAGGGGCGCTGTCAGAGAGTGACGAACACTTGCATTGAGATCTCCTTCCGCGCCGGATGCATTTTCAGCTCATCCCGAAACCTAGTGAACGCGAACGCGTGTGCGCATATTTATTTGTGCTCGTTAATATAATACCAAATTCGCCGGCGAACCGCGATTTTAAAACCAAGTTACAGTCCACTCCCATTATCAATTCGGCACATTTAACATTAAACCCCTATTCACTACTTTGATATTAACCTATATGTTAATTATTTAAATTATTTTGTGCATATTTCGGCCCATAAATTCATAGGAAAAACCCAAAAAAAAAAAAAAAACTCACCTGGAGCACCACCAAGAAATGTGTAAGCTAGGAACTTACACATACGACTTTGAGCTGAGGGAAGTAGGTATATAGGTTAATGTGAGGGCTGGAGAAATCTGGGACTGACCTTATTGTTGAGCTGGTGGTTCTGTATCTGGGCGGAGGTTTCTTCTCACTACACTACACAGCTGTTGAGCGGATTATCGATAGATTTATCGCGGTTCGCCGGCGATTTTGGTATTATATTAACGAGCACAAATAAATTTGCGCACACGCGTTCGCGTTCACTAGGTTTCGGGATGAGCTGAAAATGCATCCGGCGCGGAAGGAGATCTCAATGCAAGTGTTCGTCACTCTCTGACAGCGCCCCTGAGTCGGTCGGCCATACTTCACGTAGTGATGTCCTTTGTGTTTATTCTAAACGTCGCGCTAGGGTTGGCGCGAACAAAATGACACATTGTAGATAGACAAAATGACAGTGGAACATGATTGTAGATTTTTTATATCGATTTGTCGATTTGTCTGTATTCTACTTAATATTGTAATGCTTGATCGCGATCCAAATATAGAGAACAAAAATTAATAATATATTCTTAGACTTCAAATCCTGACCAGAAAAGTAAAAAAACACACATGTTTAGTACGATTTTATAATATGATAAAAAAAAATACGGAAACTTTTTCACTAAGCAGTGACAGAAATCAACGTCAAAAATTAAAAAACCTAAATACCCATATATTATTTTATTCGAATCTGACGGCCAACTCTACCACCGCGCGCTCATTCGTCAAATCAAACTCCGCGACTTCCTGTTACCCACTTCCGTCCCATTTCACGAAATCACTCGTGCAGGTTTTTATTTTCCTGGTCAGGTTTTATAATGAAGAATATTTACCGAATAGTAACAGGAGACATCAGTAGCACTGTGGTGACGTTGTCGAGGAACGTGGACATGATGGCCGTCGTGAAGCTGAGGAGATACACCAACGGCCAGAGCTTACCTTTCGTTATCTGCAATAAATAGCTTTTGTGAAATAAGACCGGCTCTCATGCCGACGGATTGCCTCATTTATCGTTAGTTAAGCGATTATCATCGATGTGGACACCTACATGAACGAGTCACAAGCGCATCGGGCCCTCGGTAAACGCACTAACTGGGCGCAACACAACGCAGGCGTGATTTCATGCCAGTCTTCTGTGAGTCCATGGTATCGCTCCGATCGAGCCAACCCACTCGTGCCAAAAAATGGCTATCCGATGGAGTATTGGAATAATTTGGAACGTCTTGCAGATATGTCACAAATTATCTTTAGTAAAACATAAATAGCCGTTAGCTTACATCATCTGTAGGTGCCCTTAGTTACTTGACACGTGTACATAGTTACCTAACACTGGCGAAGGTTGGTTCTCCTTCATAGGGAAGCCCTAGCCTGTATAATAGATAGGGATTTGGTTGAGGGTCTACAAAAGGTAAGTGGTAAGTGAAGCCGATAGAAATGGAGTTACAGGAACCCCACGCCACTGTTACCTAGAGGGACACTTCGTTCTTAGCAAACGTGGTCCGTTAAGCAAGATTGCGACCCGCGACCAGGGCCATAAAAAGTGAGATAACCTAGCGAGCTAGTTTATATAAATTGATACTGTGTAGTGCAGCGGTCGCTAAGAAGTAAGAACCGAATTGTACTTTGACTCGACAGATAAGTACCTCAAACGTGAAAACTGCTAAATAGTCAAATATCCCCGTTTCTGCCATGATAGCCACGAGTATCATCATACTGAAGAGCAGAAGAAGAGTCTCTATGTCCAGCCAAGAAATGAGCTCTGGGAGACTTGGCCTTTCTCCCACCAGCGCCAGGGCAGCCAAGGCACAGGTACAGACCAGAACTGCTGCCATCGTCCTATTGATAACCTGAAAGTGTAAAATATTATGCATTTTGTAGTTTAGAGAAACGTATAAATGTAAATCTAGCTGTTGCCCGCAACTGTGCTTGCTTAGAACGAACAGAAACTGATTTCAAAATACTCTAAATTAAAAGACTTAGTCACTCCTTACTTAAATAAAGAAAATTAAACGTTTTAAGTAACCCCCGACATTGTCAAGTAGTAAGCGAGGTGATGATTGTTGCATATTGACAAAAGTAAGTGTCAATGTCATTTTTGACATTGACAGGTGTCATGAAGTAAAGCCTATTTAGTTTGTTTATTTGAGTTGGCCAAAAGGCTATAAATAGTGTAGACGTAGGTATATTGCTATGTTAGGCATATACCTCATATTAAATGTAATACGTAATCAGTGTTAAGCACCAATAAAGGAGAATATAATAATTGTTGCTGTATTATTATCATCACCACTCAGACACACATCAGGACTTACAATCAAGAGGTCGAAGCCCGCTACAATGATAATGAGCATGATAGAAGACTCGGGATCACGTCAGTTATCAAAACACTATCTGTTTAGAAGGTATGATGCCACGGACAGACAAGACACACAGACAGACACGTCAAACGTATGATACCCCTCTTTTTGCGTCGGGGGTTAAAAATTAGATACCACATAGTCATACCTATGAAGTTCCGTCAATTCAGTCTAGTTATTTTAATGCCTACTTATTAGCCTAATAGACTTTTGTGTCAATTTCACCAACGTCTGTCAATAATTGTTAAAGTGATTAAATAACATGCTATCTCTCTCGTTATTCGTATTAATGAAAGAGGAGGCATGATTATTTGACACAAGATTAACACTAACAGGCGTTGGTGAAATTAAGACTAAGGACCCGTTTCGCAATCGTCTAATAAGTGATGGATAGCTTATTCGGAAATTGTAACGCTGCTTATATCGAGCGACAGAGATAAGACATGCAAATAATATAAATATCTGACACTTATCTGTAGATTGTGAAACAGGCCTTAAGCACATGTCCTTAAAAGATAAAAGTAACTCAAGCAATCAGAAATCTAACCTCAAATATAATGAGAATATACAGGCCACACAGGAGTACTACTGCGTATATAACACCGGTTTTAAGGTCTACGGGTCTCGCATTGTGGCTTATCGAGAACGGTACAGCATTAGTAGAGTTTGTACCAAATAGTATGGTGTGATTTGTGTTCTGCTCCAAATTCAACAAGATCGTATGGACTTCGTTCATTCGGTCTTTTCGATCAGCCAAAAGTAACGACCAGTTCTGCTGAAACGAATAATTAATAGAAAATTAGAACTCATGGAGTATTTTCTTCGATTGCACTTGGAAGCTGACCATATACTTAAAAGTATGTTTCATGCTTGGTTTTTCGCACTTAACTTTTTGCAAGGTAGAAGGTAGTCTATGGTGTATACTATGCTTAGTACCTATTTAACCTAAAATACGAAAACAAAAATAACAAATAATACTACAAATTTAAATGTCCCTTTCTTACCGTGCAATAAAGAAATACATTTGGTCAAACTTAAACGTAAACAAAAAGTTTTTACGTTTAGATTAAAATGGATTTGAACAGACTATACTTAGTCCCAGTATAAATAATGTACAGTAGCGGAATTCAGCCGTGGCCTTGAAATGTTTACCTACGATTGAGGGTGGCCAAGCGGAGCGCTAGGGCTGGTACGTCTACAAAAAGGCGGTGACAGTGTGCAAGCGTCGCGGCACAACTAACTAAAACTCATTAGTCGTTCAATGCAGCTACAAGTCTTAGCCGTGTTGCGAAAACCCCAAACAGCAGAAGTAGTAGTGTCACGGTGACACTACTACTTCTGCTGCTTGGGGTTTCGTTAGCGGCCGCGTAAATAACGCGTACGTGTGTGGTGCGCCTATTGGGCGGTCTAGTATGAAGATGGACTACTTTACATTATTTATACTTATTGTGTTATAGTAAAGAATTGTAGGTAATTAGTAAATACCGAATTTGATAAGGAATAAACGTGGTTGTTGGTGATGGTATGCTTACCATTACTTACTTTCACAGAGCTGTCTGTCCACACCACCAAATGTGTTTGTTCCCTTCTGGTGCTGAAATTCATCTGTGACTGTGGCACAAACGGTCCCGAAACCTTCAATTCAACGATACCGCTGTTGGATAACGATATGGGATAATCTAAAAAGTGACAAATGTGTTAAAGAGAGATGTGGTAAGAGTAGCATACAATATGACCAAGTTCTTAATGGCCCTCGGGAATTATCCCTAAATGTCGATTCCCGAAAGACATGAAAAAATAAAAAAAGGCTATGACGTACATTTGACAGAAAAAATTTCATACAATAAAACCACTTCAAATGTCAAAATGGCTACAAAAACAACCCCAAAAGTGGGGCATTTTAAGCGTAGAAAGTTTTTACCTCAGTAGTAGGTTTTCACCGGGTCTGGCTCAAAAGCAGACCCGGTGAACCCGGTTTGCTAAAACCGGGCCAGCTAAACAAAAAAAAAAAGTTTGGTGTCAAATTGGGGGTTTTTGCCCATGCCCGATCGATTGCGCTTATCCGCTTTTCAATATCTCTAACGGTTACAAAGATAGACTTTTGCAATTACTAGGTTCATTAAGCTCTATTCATTATTAATAATTACGTCATGCAGCGGTAAACAATGGACGGTGATAAGCTTAGGGCCATTAGTGGTTAAGTGAAACAATAATGGTATTGTAAGTGAGTCATTTTATTGGTAAAATAACACAATTTCAAATCGCTGTTCTGTCAGGAATCGAGCAGATGGATCGTCTAATGTTAAGCGATTTCCGTCGCTCATGGAAACTCGCAACACCCTACTCTGGTGTTGTAACCTGCGTTCCCAGTCATAAAAATCCCCAACCCCTCTTGGACCTATGGTAAATCCGCACTCACACAGCGATACACAACGCAAGCGTTATTTCATATCGGTTTTCTGTGTGGCCGTGGTATTTATCCGATCGAGCCGGCCCATTCATGATGAAGCGTAATCCATGACCAGGAACACAGAAAAACTTTATGTTCCTTCGGCGGGATTCGAACCCGCGACCCCCGGCTTGGGCACCAACACATTCAATCAACTGAGCCACAGATGTCGTCATTACACTTTTGTTTACACACCTGTACCCTAAAGTGTATCTACCTAGGTAACACTGAAAATGTTTAGAAAATGAAAAACGGCTTAATGTTGAAAGTTGTCAATACTTTTATTGTTTTTCGAAGTAATCTCCGTTCCTCTCTACACATCGTCGCATTCGATGGAACCACTGAAAAAAGCGGTGGACCCATTATTCCTTAGGGGTCTCTTCTATGGTATTTTCGTACTCTTTCACCGCATCTTCAGGGCTCGTAAAGCGAATATCTCGGGCTGTATGGTGGATGACTCATTATCTCGACACCTGCCATAGTCAAATATTCAACAGTCCGTTTTGCGGACTGCGCTGAAGCATTGTCGTGGTGAGGGAGGATCCTGCTTCGAGGGCACTGCTGTCGAATTCTTTCCAAGACAACAGGTAAACAGCGATTAACATACCAGTCTGCAGTAACTGTAAATAGTTGCACGAGATGAGGCTTCATTAAGAAATGCTAATCGCAGTCTATCATAGCTTTGTTGTTGAGTAAGCCCACAACGAAAGTCATAATAAATCATTGACCGAAAATTTTTTCGCGTTAGGTTCATTTTCACGTATAACAAGAGTTTTAGATTTGCCGCCAATTCATAAAAACAAATGACAAATGAATGCAATATACTAAATACATTAGGTTACCAAAGAGTTCTAAAATTGAAATTAAAAAAAAAAAAAAAATTCATTAGCAATGTTTCTAACTGGCCAGTTCTAAACATTTTCAGTGTCACCCACGTATTAGGAAGCACTACACTGGTTTTTAAAAAGTGGATCTATAAGGAATAAAGGTGAACTTTTTTTCAAAGTGTATCTACGAGGAATAATTCTTTAGCAGAACCTTTCTCAGCCTTTAACAGAACCTTTAACAGAAAATCTCCAGTTTTAGAAGAAAATTAAATAGAAAATTTATATATTTTAAAGCAAACCTCATGTATATTTGACGACCTCTGTAGCTCAGTGGCCAATAGTTGCAAAGTGGAGGCGGTGCGAGTTTTCTATGTTCTTAGGTCGTGGATATGTATTCAATACTAGTATTAATTGCCCGAGACTTCGCCCGTGTGAAATTAGGTTTTAAACTTTCATCACCTATTTTACTCACCTAGGGACTGAATTTTAGAAAACGCTGAAATACGTAACTAATTTTTTTTTTTCGTTCTCAATTCATATGAAGTATCATGTAAATATGTCCAAGGAATAAGAAGATTTATACAGGGATAAAAATTTTACCCCATTGAGTGTTTAATTTAGAAAAATCCATCCTTAGTGGTTGCATACGCAATACCAGAAATACGTGTGCAAAATTTCAAATTTCTGGTCTTAAAGGTTTGGCCTGTGCATTGATACACCAGTCAATGAACTTTTCTTTATTAAACTTTTCGATGTGCAGGTCCTTACTGGCCCTACAGATACAAATGTATTATTATCGATAGGATGCTGTTGCCGAAATAATTTCCAGCGATAGTTAGGTTAGGAATGGAATTGGTGTCCCCATTAATCTAATGATAATAATCGTGATGAAATACAATTAACATTCTCTAAGTTTTGTTGTTATAAATAGTATTCTCCACTAACCACGGTATATTCATTTTGTACTCTCAAGATTTCAACAGTTTATTCTCGGTCACCGAGCGAAGCCGGTGATGTACTAATATTAATACTAAAGTACTAAATAATTTAGATAGAAATAAATGTTAAAGGATATCGTCGTGGGAGTAGAAATCGAAAGGGACCAAGAGATTCCGAATCAGAGAGCTGCATATTTTCTCATACTGAACAACTGTATATTTGAATATAAGCCTTTGAACAATATTGTAAATAAGACATCATGAATAGCGATACAGTTATCGTTGACCTTCAAGGATTTAAGGATATCAAAAATAAATTTATCGTAAAAGAATTTTCAATTGCAACCAAAGACTACACAGAGACGTTTGTAATTAAACCACCATATCCTTATAATAATCTTACAAGTGAAGAAAAGAAGCAAGTTCGATGGTTAGAAAAAAATCGTGGACTACGTTGGAGTGAAGGATTCATTGACTATCGTGAATTTCAAAGGACGATTATTCCCTACTTAAGCGGTAAAAAAATTCTAACAAAAGGAATGGAAAAGATTAAGTGGATTCATGAGCTATGTCAAGACTGTGAAATAATAGAATTAGGGGAAAAGGGTTGTCCTAAATTTTTAATATTGTATTATAAAGAATATTTTGAGAAAACAAAGAAAAAAGAAAATGACATATCGAATTGTGTTCATCACAAAAATATATGTGCTTTTAAAAATGTACTCTGTCTGAAAACATGGTATTGTGAAAATGCTAATTTGTTTTAATATTTTTATCAAATAAAAAAATTACTTTCTTAATAAAATATGTCTATTAGAATATAATTTTCTTTAATTTCCTTTTATTCTGTTATAATAAATTAAACCAAGGAGAAAAAATCTACACTATTTAGTTTTTTTTATTTGTTCAAAATTTTTTATATTATATTATACTAGCTTTTGCCCGCGGCTTCGCCCGCGTGAACTAGTATTGTTGGAGAAAATCTACTTCGGCGAATAACTCTCTACTTACAAAATTTTTTGTCAAAATTTTACTTTTAAATGAATGTCTATGTAATTGGAGTATCATTTTATTTCCTTTTACTCTATAATAATAAATAAACCAAGGGTAAAAAAAATCGACAACGATTGTCTTAGAGATTATTTATTTGCTAAACATTTTTGATATTATATTATACTGGCTATTGTGAAAAACAAAAAAGCAAATAATATTTTGAATTGTGTTCATCACAAAAAGATATGTGTTTTAAAAATGTACTCTGACTACATCCACGGTATTGAATTATATTTCATTTCCTTCCACTCTATAATAATAATTAAACCAAAAGAACAAATCAACATTGACATTTTTTTGAGATTTTTTATTTGCTTAAAATCTTTAGTAAAAATTTTACTTTTTAATAAGTGTATGTAAAAATTTTACTTTTAAATGAATGTCTATGTAATTGGAGTATCATTTTATTTCCTTTTACTCTATAATAATAAATAAACCAAGGGTAAAAAAAATCGACACCGATTGTCTTAGAGATTATTTATTTGCTAAACAGTTTTGATATTATATTATACTGGCTATTGTGAAAAACAAAAAAGCAAATAATATTTTGAATTGTGTTCATCACTAAAAAAAAATATGTGTTTTAAAAATGTACTCTGACCACATCCACGGTATTGTTATAATGCTAATTTGTTTTAGAAAGTTTTATCAAATCAAAATTTTACTTTTTAATAAATGTCTAAGATTTCATCCTTTCTTCAAAGAATGAAGTTGTGATGAAATTCGAAAACAGAAGAAACTTCTGTTTTCGCAGAAAACACAAGAAAGGGTCAGTGAATTTGTTGTAGTCAGTTTTCACAATAGCCAGTATAATATTATAATATCAAAAATGTTAAGCAAATAAATAATCTCGAAGACAATCGGTGTCGATTTTTTTTTACCCTTGGTTAATTAATTATTATAGAGTAAAAGGAAATAAAATGATACTCCAATTACATAGACATTCATTTAAAAGTAAAATTTTGACAAAAAATTTTGAACAAATAAATATTCTCTAAAAAATATCGGTGTTGATTTTTCGCCTCGCTTTATTTATTATAGAGTAAAATGAATTAAAGTAAAATGATACTTCAAATATACACTTATCAGAAAGTAAATTTTTTACTAAAGATTTTAAGCCAATAAAAACATCTCTAAAAATATCGATGTCGATTTGATCCCCTTGGTTTAATTATTATTATACAGTAGAAGGAAATGATATAAAATGATACTTCAATATACATTTTTTTTTAAAGTGAAATTTTTACTTGACAAAATTTTTAAAACAAATTACCATTATTATAATTATAGAGAAAAAGGAATTAAACTAAAATGATATTCAAAATATACACTTATTAAAAAGTAAAATTTTTACTAAAGATTTTAAGCAAATAAAAAATCTCTGAAAAATATCGATGTCGATTTGTTCCCCTTGGTTTAATTATTATTATACAGTAGAAGGAAATGATATAAAATGATACTTCAATATACTTTTATTTAAAAGTGAAATTTTTACTTGACAAAATTTTTAAAACAAATTACCATTATTATAATTATAGAGAAAAAGGAATTAAACTAAAATTATATTAAAAATATACACTTATTAAAAAGTAAAATTTTTACTTAAGATTTTAAGCAAATAAAAAATCTCGAAAAAATGTCAATGTCGATTTGTTCTTTTGGTTTAATTATTATTATAGAGTGGAAGGAAATGAAATAAAATTATATTTCATTACACATTTATTAAAAAGTGAAATTTTTACTTGATGAAATTTTTAAAACAAATTAGCATTATCACAATACCATGTTTTCAGACAGAGTACATTTTTAAACGCATATCTTTTCGTGATGGACACAATTCAAAACGTTATTTTCTTTTCTTCTTTCTTTACTATAGTCGGTATTAATCATTATCATTACATGGTATATTACAAAGTCTCTTTTTTTTGTCTATCCCTATGTATGCTTAAATCTTTACAACTACGCAACGCATTATGATGTGGATTTTTTTAAATAGTCTTTAATATGTATTAAGATATCGCAAAATTTATATTCAAGCGCGATAAATGTATATCAAACGATCGCGCATGTCGTATCGATGTGATAGGGTCCCATTTTAAACCATCTGCATTGGGTAAACTTAAAAACATTTTCAATATTGTATCAGAAGTATATTGCTGTAAGTAGAGAGTTATTCGCCGAAGTAGATTTTCTCCAACAATACTAGTTCACGCGGGCGAAGCCGCGGGCAAAAGCTAGTATAATATAATATAAAAAATTTTGAACAAATAAAAAAAACTAAATAGTGTAGATTTTTTCTCCTTGGTTTAATTTATTATAACAGAATAAAAGGAAATTAAAGAAAATTATATTCTAACAGACATATTTTATTAAGAAAGTAATTTTTTTATTTGATAAAAATATTAAAACAAATTAGCATTTTCACAATACCATGTTTTCAGACAGAGTACATTTTTAAAAGCACATATATTTTTGTGATGAACACAATTTGATATGTCATTTTCTTTTTTCTTTGTTTTCTCAAAATATTCTTTATAATACAATATTAAAAATTTAGGACAACCCTTTTCCCCTAATTCTATTATTTCACAGTCTTGACATAGCTCATGAATCCACTTAATCTTTTCCATTCCTTTTGTTAGAATTTTTTTACCGCTTAAGTAGGGAATAATCGTCCTTTGAAATTCACGATAGTCAATGAATCCTTCACTCCAACGTAGTCCACGATTTTTTTCTAACCATCGAACTTGCTTCTTTTCTTCACTTGTAAGATTATTATAAGGATATGGTGGTTTAATTACAAACGTCTCTGTGTAGTCTTTGGTTGCAATTGAAAATTCTTTTACGATAAATTTATTTTTGATATCCTTAAATCCTTGAAGGTCAACGATAACTGTATCGCTATTCATGATGTCTTATTTACAATATTGTTCAAAGGCTTATATTCAAATATACAGTTGTTCAGTATGAGAAAATATGCAGCTCTCTGATTCGGAATCTCTTGGTCCCTTTCGATTTCTACTCCCACGACGATATCCTTTAACATTTATTTCTATCTAAATTATTTAGTACTTTAGTATTAATATTAGTACATCACCGGCTTCGCTCGGTGACCGAGAATAAACTGTTGAAATCTTGAGAGTACAAAATGAATATACCGTGGTTAGTGGAGAATACTATTTATAACAACAAAACTTAGAGAATGTTAATTGTATTTCATCACGATTATTATCATTAGATTAATGGGGACACCAATTCCATTCCTAACCTAACTATCGCTGGAAATTATTTCGGCAACAGCATCCTATCGATAATAATACATTTGTATCTGTAGGGCCAGTAAGGACCTGCACATCGAAAAGTTTAATAAAGAAAAGTTCATTGACTGATGTATCAATGCACAGGTCAAACCTTTAAGACCAGAAATTTGAAATTTTGCACACGTATTTCTGGTATAGCGTATGCAACCACTAAGGATGGATTTTTCTAAATTAAACACTCAAGGGGGTAAAATTTTTATCCCTGTATAAATCTTCTTATTCCTTGGACATATTTACATGATACTTCATATGAATTGAGAACGAAAAAAAAAATTTGTTACGTATTTCAGCGTTTTCTAAAATTCAGTCCCTAGGTGAGTAAAATAGGTGATGAAAGTTTAAAAACTAATTTCACACGGGCGAAGTCTCGGGCAATTAATACTAGTATTGAATACATATCCACGACCTAAGAACATAGAAAACTCGCACCGCCTCCACTTTGCAACTATTGGCCACTGAGCTACAGAGGTCGTCAAATATACATGAGGTTTGCTTTAAAATATATAAATTTTCTATTTAATTTTCTTCTAAAACTGGAGATTTTCTGTTAAAGGTTCTGTTAAAGGCTGAGAAAGGTTCTGCTAAAGAATTATTCCTCGTAGATACACTTTGAAAAAAAGTTCACCTTTATTCCTTATAGATCCACTTTTTAAAAACCAGTGTAGTGCTTCCTAATACGTGGGTGACACTGAAAATGTTTAGAACTGGCCAGTTAGAAACATTGCTAATGAATTTTTTTTTTTTTTTAATTTCAATTTTAGAACTCTTTGGTAACCTAATGTATTTAGTATATTGCATTCATTTGTCATTTGTTTTTATGAATAAAAAATTTTCGGTCAATGATTTATTATGACTTTCGTTGTGGGCTTACTCAACAACAAAGCTATGATAGACTGCGATTAGCATTTCTTAATGAAGCCTCATCTCGTGCAACTATTTACAGTTACTGCAGACTGGTATGTTAATCGCTGTTTACCTGTTGTCTTGGAAAGAATTCGACAGCAGTGCCCTCGAAGCAGGATCCTCCCTCACCACGACAATGCTTCAGCGCAGTCCGCAAAACGGACTGTTGAATATTTGACTATGGCAGGTGTCGAGATAATGAGTCATCCACCATACAGCCCGAGATATTCGCTTTACGAGCCCTGAAGATGCGGTGAAAGAGTACGAAAATACCATAGAAGAGACCCCTAAGGAATAATGGGTCCACCGCTTTTTTCAGTGGTTCCATCGAATGCGACGATGTGTAGAGAGGAACGGAGATTACTTCGAAAAACAATAAAAGTATTGACAACTTTCAACATTAAGCCGTTTTTCATTTTCTAAACATTTTCAGTGTTACCTAGGTAGATACACTTTAGGGTACAGGTGTGTAAACAAAAGTGTAATGACGACATCTGTGGCTCAGTTGATTGAATGTGTTGGTGCCCAAGCCGGGGGTCGCGGGTTCGAATCCCGCCGAAGGAACATAAAGTTTTTCTGTGTTCCTGGTCATGGATTGCGCTTCAGCATGAATGGGCCGGCTCGATCGGATAAATACCACGGCCACACAGAAAACCGATATGAAATAACGCTTGCGTTGTGTATCGCTGTGTGAGTGCGGATTTACCATAGGTCCAAGAGGGGTTGGGGATTTTTATGACTGGGAACGCAGGTTACAACACCAGAGTAGGGTGTTGCGAGTTTCCATGAGCGACGGAAATCGCTTAACATTAGACGATCCATCTGCTCGATTCCTGACAGAACAACGATTTGAAATTGTGTTATTTTACCAATAAAATGACTCACTTACAATACCATTATTGTTTCACTTAACCACTAATGGCCCTAAGCTTATCACCGTCCATTGTTTACCGCTGCATGACGTAATTAGTAATAATGAATAGAGCTTAATGAACCTAGTAATTGCAAAAGTCTATCTTTGTAACCGTTAGAGATATTGAAAAGCGGATAAGCGCAATCGATCGGGCATGGGCAAAAACCCCAAAATTTTTTTTTTTTTTTTTTTTTTTTTTTTTTTTTTTTTTTTTTTTTTTTAGCTGGTGATGCCCATCGAACGCCGAAAATCTGGAGCAAACCGGGTTCACCGGGTCTGCCTTTGAGCCAGACCCGGTGAAAACCTACTACTTACCTCGTCATGCCTCTATAATATTAGGCTATTACATATGAAATTGGCGTTTTGTAACGGAGGAACATAAAGTCGATTTTTTTAAACATAATATATTTATTTCATCAAAGTATATACCTTTGCTAACTATGCACTTTTGGCATCTCATAGTTAGTTCATTGATTCATTTACTAAAAAACCATTTGGACAGGAATCAATAAAATCTTTGAAGGCGCTTTGGACTGCCCCATTGGAGATGAATTTTTTAACTTGCAAGAAGTTATCCAAATTTCGAAAAAAATGGTAATCTGTTGGAGCAAGTCCGGGGAGTACGGTGGATGTCTTAGACATTCCAATCGAAGGTCCTGTGATTTGGTAGCCGTATGTTGTGCAGTGTGTGGTCTGGCGTTGTCCTGAAGCAGCAGTGGCCTAGAGCGAATGACCAACCTCGGTTGTTTAGCAGCTAGCTTTTCCATCGTGATTTGCAGTTGCTGGCAATAGACATCTGCCGTAATTTTCTGGCCAGATTTAAGAAAGCTACAGTGAACGACACCGGCATTAGTAGCTTTGGCTGGTTCGCCAGGGTTCAGCCATTGCGATGAGCGTTTTCGATTATCGTACAGGATCCACTTTCGACGAATGACCAACCTCAGTTGTTTAGCAGCTTTTACATCATGATTTGCAGTTGCTGGCAATAGACATCTGCCGTAATCGTCTGACCAGATTTCTCTTTCATCTCGTCTTTTCTTCCACAATAGCCTTCAATTCTTCATTATCAACTTTGGTCTCCGGCCGTCCACGGGGCTTGTTCTGCAGGTCGGAATTTCCAGAACGAAAACGTTGGAACCAAAAACGCACTGTGTTTTCTTTTGCGACATCGCCGCCATACATATAATTTATCCTTTGAGCCGTTTCTGCAGCACTGGTGCCACGGTGGAACTCGTACTCGAAAATAATACGATATTTCAAGTTTTCCACTTTGTAAACAGAGTGACGCAAAGAAAAAACCAAAAGAGGAAAAAACAAATGAATTACGGTTTTCGAAACACAAATGCATGAGTAAATAGCGGTATAAATTAGAAATTGGAATTCCAAACCAAAGAAGATATATTTGAGATCAAAGTTGCCAGTACGACAAAAAGCCAATTTCATATGTAAGGACCTAATATATAAGGTTTGGTAAAATAAATGACGGATATTTTGGGCATATGATCTATGCTTATATAAAGACATTTAGGCAGTAAAATAATTAAATTTCGAAAAAAAAACATCAATAAAATTACATCTTTACGACGCTAAGGCATTGAACTCATTGATCTCACACAGCTGATTGAATTGATATTATTTAGGTAAAGTCTTTGCTTTCGCTTTAAAGTCAGCTGTCTCTGTGAGGTTAATGACCTCAGCGCCTTAGACAGCGCAATGTAATTTTATTTATTAGGTATAATATATACAGGGTCTGTCGTAAATAATGGATAACCCGTAAACTGGAGTTGGTCCGGATGTGAAACTGTAAGAAAATCGTATTTTCTTGCCAGGGTTTCTAACCATATGAAAATGGCGTAGCATTTTATACTTTTTTATAAATTTCGCTACTTTTTTCGTTCATTCCGTTGCCATTTCATCAAATTTAGGTATTTTTGTGTGATTTTTTTAGTATTATACTCCTGAAGACGTGTATTATTTAATTTTAATACAATTTTAGGTGTTTTTAACGTAAACAATTTTCAAAATCATCTTTTTATGCTTTTTTTTAAACAATTTTTTTCTTAATGTCAACTTTGATTATTTACTGTGAAAAAAAAAGTATGGCGCTATAGTTGCCCATTATCTTAATAAATTGTCTAGTATGTGTAGTTTCTAAAAAGGTATTACAATGTGTACTTTACTAGCAATATTAAGTTACAGGAGCGAGATCAATATCAAGGTCAGAATTCAAAATTTTTAAGTATTGTTATAAAAGGTTATAAAACTTCGTCGTAATGATCTTATTCTACCAAAATTCTTTACGCAAACGTTATTGGGCCACTAATAAGGATTTTTAGAAGAAAAACAGGTTGTTTTTAGTAAAAAAAATATCATAACTCCATGGTAATAATGTAAAAGTGTTCAAATTTAAAATTGTTGCGCTCAACGGAATACCTAAAAGATGATTTTGAAAATTGTTTACGGTAAAAACACCTAAAATTGTATTAAAATTAAATAATACACGTCTTCAGGAGCATAATACTAAAAAAATCACAGAAATACCTAAATTTGATGAAATGGCAACGGAATGAACGTAAAAAGTAGCGAAATTTATAAAAAAGTATAAATTGCTACGCCATTTTCATATGGTTAGAAACCCTGGCAAGAAAAAACGATTTTCTTACAGTTTCACATCCGGACCAACTCCAGTTTACGGGTTATCCATTATTTACGACAGACCCTGTATACAGGGTGACCTGAAATTCGATACATTCCTTTGAAAGACAGAAAGTAGACCTCATTTACAGTAATATTTTTCATGGCATCCCCTATCCGAAAGTCGATATTTACAAAGTTATTGAAATTTCAAAAATTTTTTCTTTATTTTCGACTTTTTGACTTTGACATGACGTATTTTTAAAAATGTTTGTCTTTTTAGTGATTTTTTTATGTATTTTAACCGTCATTGAGTCAAATATTATTTTTAAGGAATAAATAGGGACAAACTAAGCGAGAATTTTTCATTATGAGACATGAAACAGAATTTTCTTTTAAGAAAAATGCACATTTTTCTTAAAAACATGTGATTTTCTTAAAAAAATGTATGATACAATGCGTACAAATATTCTAAATAACTTCCTTATCTCATTAGCTTTCCAAAAAGGTGCAAATGTCTACATAAAAATATGAACATGTAATAAACAAAGACAAAAGTATCAAATCAAAATTTTACTTTTTAATAAAGTAAAATTTAAAATAAAATTTAAATTTAAATTAATTTAAAAAGTAAAATTTTGATTTGATAAAACTTTCTAAAACAAATTAGCATTATAACAATACCGTGGTTTTAGTCAGAGTACATTTTTAAAACACATCTTTTGTGATGAACACAATTCAAAATATTATTTGCTTTTTTGTTTTTCACAATAGCCAGTATAATATAATATCAAAAATTTTTAACAAATAAATAATCTCTAAGACAATCGGTGTCGATTTTTTTAACCCTTGGTTTATTTAATATTATAGAGTAAAAGGAAATAAAATGATACTCCAATTACATAGACATTCATTTAAAAGTAAAATTTTGACAAAAAATTGTGAACAAATAAATATTCTCTAAAAAAAAATCGGTGTTGATTTTTCGCCTCGCTTTATTTATTATAGAGTAAAATGAATTAAAGTAAAATGATACTTCAAATATACACTTATCAGAAAGTAAATTTTTTACTAAAGATTTTAAGCCAATAAAAAAATCTCTAAAAAATATCGATGTCGATTTGATCCCCTTGGTTTAATTATTATTATACAGTAGAAGGAAATGATATAAAATGATACTTCAAAATACATTTTTTTTAAAAGTGAAATTTTTACTTGACAAAATTTTTAAAACAAATTACCATTATTATAATTATAGAGAAAAAGGAATTAAACTCAAATGATATTCAAAATATACACTTATTAAAAAGTAAAATTTTTACTAAAGATTTTAAGCAAATAAAAAATCTCGAAAAAATATCAATGTCGATTTGTTCTTTTGGTTTAATTATTATTATAGAGTGGAAGGAAATGATATAAAATGATACTTCAATATACATTTTTTTTAAAAGTGAAATTTTTACTTGACAAAATTTTTAAAACAAATTACCTACCATTATTATAATTATAGAGAAAAAGGAATTAAACTAAAATGATATTCAAAATATACACTTATTAAAAAGTAAAATTTTTACTAAAGATTTTAAGCAAAAAAAAAAAAAGGAAGGAAATGATATAAAATGATACTTCAATATACATTTTTTTAAAAGTGAAATTTTTACTTGACAAAATTTTTAAAACAAATTACCATTATTATAATTATAGAGAAAAAGGAATTAAACTAAAATGATATTCAAAATATACACTTATTAAAAAGTAAAATTTTTACTAAAGATTTTAAGCAAATAAAAAATCTCGAAAAAATATCAATGTCGATTTGTTCTTTTGGTTTAATTATTATTATAGAGTGGAAGGAAATGAAATAAAATTATATTTCAATACACATTTATTAAAAAGTGAAATTTTTACTTGATGAAATTTTTAAAACAAATTAGCATTATCACAATACCATGTTTTCAGACAGAGTACATTTTTAAACGCATATCTTTTCGTGATGGACACAATTCAAAACGTTATTTTCTTTTCTTCTTTCTTTACTATAGTCGGCATAATCATTATCATTACATAGTATATTACAAAGTCTCTTTTTTTGTCTATCCCTATGTATGCTTAAATCTTTACAACTACGCAACGGATTATGATGTGGGTTTTTTTTAAATAGTCTTTAATATGTATTAAGATATCGTAAAATTTATATTCAAGCGCGATAAATGTATATCAAACGATCGCGCATGTCGTGTCGATGTGATAGGGTCCCATTTTAAACCATCTGCATTGGGTAAACCTAAAAACATTTTCAATATTGTATCAGAAGTATATTGCTGTAAGTAGAGAGTTATTCGCCGAAGTAGATTTTCTCCAACAATACTATTTCACGCGGGCGAAGCCGCGGACAAAAGCTAGTATAATATAATATAAAAAATTTTGAACAAATAAAAAAAACTAAATAGTGTCGATTTTTTCTCCTTGGTTTAATTTATTATAACAGAATAAAAGGAAATTAAAGAAAATTATATTCTAATAGACATATTTTATTAAGAAAGTAAATTTTTTACTTGATAAAAATATTAAAACAAATTAGCATTTTCACAATACCATGTTTTCAGACAGAGTACATTTTTAAAAGCACATATATTTTTGTGATGAACACAATTCGATATGTCATATCGGGCATGGGCAAAAACCCCCAATTTGACACCAAACTTTTTTTTTTTTTTTTTTAGCTGGTGATGCCCATCGAACGCCGAAAATCTGGAGCAAACCGGGTTCACCGGGTCTGCCTTCGAGGCAGAGCCGGTGAAAACCTACCACTTAAATAAACTAATTTTCAAGTTGTGGTGTACCTCCAAAAGCAGATTTTTAATTTGTGGTGGTTTTAAAACCTCAAAAAATTTTCGTTTTCCTAGATGTACCTTGAACCCAAAAAGTTTTCGGAACACTGGCCTAAACCACATACTGTCACTGTCTCTGCATGTTGATGATGTTGTCTGATGACAAAGACAGCACGTGACTTGAGTGCCCCTTATCGTTTGAGCATTCAGCCGTAAGGCCGGGACAATATGCTCCGAAATCCGGAACGCGAACGCGAAAATTCAGGGCACTGAAAATATAACTCTGCGCTAATAGAGTTGAAAATGGAAGTTTCGAGCGTCGATCTGTCATATATGACATTGACATTTGACTCGACACTCATGTTTTTGATTTTCAACTCTATTGTAATAGCGCAGAGTTCTATTTTTAGTGCTTTGAATTTTCATCGGCGTTCCGGATTCCGGAGCATATAGTCCCAGCTTAGATACACATATGTAAAGATTGTTAAAACTTACCCCACATCCGTCAGGTGTCCTTCACCGTTTGTGTGTGAATTTACATTTTGCTTTGTCTTTATACTGTTATGTGTGTCTGCTTGTTTCAGCTGTGGTTCAGAGTTGGCATGTTTCAAGATAGTTGGTTTTCGTTGAGTACCGTTGATTGGTTTCGAAAGCTCCCCATGTCCTGAAAATTTTTATTACGTTTGAGACTCAGGTTTATTGAGAGAACCATGCCGCCGTGAATTCGAGCACTGTACGTTAATACCTATATTAGATGCGAAAACAGCAATAATAAGATATTACCAAAAAAAAAACATTTTTGATAAAATTTTTTAGAAATTTCATTCACGCGTACATGGATGTAAAATCATGGTATTACGTTAATAATAATTATTGTTCAACTATTATTTTTGTAATTATATTGAGCAGCGAGAAGTGATAAATATAATTCGTCTTAAAGTTTAAACTAATACGTGTTTATGTACATAAATGTGAATATTGAATGTGAGACTACTTTACACTTGTGTTGTGTTTATTGTTGGTGATCGTTTGAATAAATTGACTTTTACGGTAGGTAAGCGGAAAGTTGGATACGTACCTACTATCAATTGTGATTTGTAGTTATCATATTGATAGACGATCATAATATTATATATTATTATTTTATAGGCGGTAGTACTGTGGAAGTATTTTAAGATTATGGTTATCTTACAATAGTTAATTAAAATACAGAAAAAAGTTTTATTATTAAGTAAGTACCTATTTATTCTTATAGTTACCTAAGTATTTACAATTTCTCTCGGACACGACACAACTGTACACCACGACCTTGAACATGATACATAATATGGTATATGGTGTTAAATTTCCTTTCAAAAATACATGTACGTCTCACGTCTAGGTACTAGGGCTTCCCTCTGAAGTAAAACCACCCTTCGCCACTGGGGCCTTTGGTCAAGATGCATTCGATAACTTCGACGGTGAAATTCGATAACAAAATGTATGGGATTTGACGCATCGCAAGCGACGTGTCGCTTAGCGATGACTTATGTCAAATCCCATAATTTTTGATTTCGAACATTGAACGAACCTAGTTAGTTTACCTAACTAGATACTAACTGGAATGAATAAATAACTCCCTACAGGAACATCTACACCTACAGGCTACAACCTACATAATAAACACCTACAACTACACCTAGACCTACACCAAAAACTACACTTACTACAAACCATATCTACAACCTACTACTTACACCTACAACTAACTGGGGCCAGCCGCCTTTTCTGAAATATAACAGTTTGGCAGTCCATCTTAACATATAAACTGAACACACTTGTACCCCAGGGGCGACAGTACTCTCTACAAAAGACACCGGCTAATGTCAGCCATGTTGACGTAAGCCTAAGGCTGACACCGAAAACGTCGTAACTTAAACGTCGCGTCAGACAAATCCATCATAATATAAATAATAATTTCATAATATAAATTATACTGTCAATTATGTCAAAGCACGAAACGACCAGCCGCCAGCCTCGTGAACGAAAGTCCTGGGGCCGTATTATGATATTTTATAAAACCTGATTGTTTCCAGGCAATTCAATATACGGCCCTAGTTCTTTTTCGTATTACAACGACATTTCATTCTGACTGGATTCATCCTGGTTTGGTTGTCGCTGACTGGTTTAGACGAGCATGAAGGTGACGTACGGAAACGTCAAATTTCACTTAATTACAGTACGTTTTTTTATGGCATGCCCTTAGTAGGTACAGAGTTAATTACGAACGGAAAACTTGTACTGTAAGATTGACTTGTACTATATAAAAAAAATGCGATATTTGGATGATGCAATAATGCGTGGGGCGATATTTGGAACGGCATTATAAAAGTAATATATTTTTAACTATTAATAGAATATGTACAGTTATAATAATAGTTATAAAAAGAAAATTTTAAAGGCTACCCAAAAAAGAATGGTCTGGTCTATGTTAATAAAATAGCTGTCGTTTTTGCCAATTTAACTACTTTATAGCTAGATTCTGGCCAGCGAATGATGAATCTTAAAAATGACGGCAAATTTAAAGAATCCGGTGTGGTAACACTAATCTGACCGGACTGTAGATTATTTGAAAAGTGCAAATTCTTTTATAAATTACTAGCTGTTGCTAGGCTCCGCCCGCGTAAATATAGTATCCCTCGGGAACACCTACTGTACTTTTTCATGATAAAAAATAGCCTATGTTTTAATCCAGAGCCTAAACTACTACCGTACCAAATTTCATCTAAATTAGTTCAGTAGTTTTTGCGTGAAAGAGTAACAAACATCCATCCATCCATACATTCATCCTCACAAACTTTCACATTTATAATAGTAGTAAGTAGGATGATCTTAATAATTATTGTTGATTGAAATTATTGGGAATGGTGAATTGCTTGGTGATTTTGGTGCTACTCGTGTGAAGCATTACTTCTAGAAATTCAAATATTTCTAACTCGTCAGTCGTCACACATGTTTATTTTCTATGAACCTGAAATCAATATTCGCAATTATTTTAGCCATATTTTACGTTACTAAAATACACATAAAAATATTAAAAGAGAACGCAAAACAAGTCAATAAAAGCTAATGAATTGTGGCGTAAACTGATTGGATTTGTAAAGACAATTTTGACGTAAAAACAAGCCAGCTAATGTCAAATGTTTTGTCATAATACGAAAATACCACGCAAGTTTCAATGCAGAAGTATGTCAAGTGTCACATGACTGCTGACTGGCTGGCAATAAGTGATCGTTAATACGAAAATGCAAGCCAGTTTTTTTCATGGCGTAAACTGACTGGAATTAAGAGCTTGTAATACGCCCCCTGGCTGGAAAAACCTCACGCCCGCCCGCCTCCGCATTCGCCCAGCCTCGCACACACAGCCGCGAGCTGTCATTCGTGTAAATCGGTGGAATGACGATTCTTTACGTTAGTAATATATATACAGTGCCTGTACCTAAATATTTGATAGTCAAGTAACACTGGAGACCGGAATTTACGCTACCGACGCGACGGAAAGAACATCAAACGTTTGGCAGGCTATACCTGGTTAGGCAGATAGGAACAGGCAGAACCTACGTATAAACGACGTCTTTTTAAATTTTCTTCACAATTTATTCAAAATTTCTCACTGCTTAGACTTGAGAGAGCCTGAGCTTTAATCCAAGTCGCCATCGCTAATTACCACGACGAAGTTCGAAAACAAAGGACATTACTGTGTACGCCACCGGCGTATTTGTTTTATACTATGTAGTGATTATAGGTTTTAAAAATAAATAACTAAAATAAGTACCCACATCATCATACCTAAACCGTGACGAAAAATATTTTCTATTTATTGGATTTTAGCTGATACAGTTTGCTCGAATTGTGTGAAATGACCTTCAGATTATTTGATGACGACATCATAACTATGTATGGATCTAGACAAATTCGATGTCCAAACATTTTTATTTGTCGATGGTATATAAGTCTAAACAACGTTTACTTATCTCTGTACGTATATGTGCTAAAAGTGTAGTCACCTTGTCAAATTAGGATAACTACATACTGCATAGTATTTACATAAATTCCATCATCATGCCGGTTTCCATAGTGGTAGATTACAGACCTCAATTTAATATAATCCTGACTGACTTTTTCAACCCCCGACGCAACAGAGGGGTGTTATTAGTTTGACGTGCTGTGTTACATACACAGATACATGTATGTAATATGTATGTATGTGTGTATGTAACACAGTGTTCGTGTGTATATGTAACAGAGTGGCGTGTTCTGTCGAGGGTCACCAATGTGGGATGAGTGGATGCCCCAAAGGGAGATCTCCGACCGAGCGAGGTGCTATGCTCGGTCAGGCCGAAGCCCACTTGTATGAATTTCAGATGTCGTATATATATAGTGCCGATCATAGAAAACTTCGATAGCGCGATTCAGGATTGTGGCGCTAATTGGTCCGCCACATGTGTATCTGTATGTCTATCTGTAGCATTGTAGTTCTCAAAAGGATGAAACCTACCTGGTTCGATTCTCAGGTTGTGGCGTGTACCAATGAGACTTTTTCAGATCTCAAGTACATTATACGGACGCTCTAACGGTGAAGGAAAACATCGTGAGGAAACCCGCACATGGTTGGCCCCAGACGTATTGACCAGTCATTCCTCTGGACTAGGCTGACTGTGTTGTGAGAATGCCGTATGTGCTTGGGCAACCATACGACATTTAAAACCGACTGTCCCAGGCACTACAGTATTTCAAGAGTAGTCACTTCGCTCGGAGAATACTGTATAAATCATCCAAATAACGGATGAAAAGGCCTAAGCATGTTATATGAGTCATACTAATGTCAGATACGCGTAACGCAGTTACGTAGGTGCTTGAATTTTGCGTTGTTGACCAATTGGTCTCGGGTTTGAATCTCAGCCAGATGAAATATTTTTATTATTTTTATTTCTTTTATAATTTTTATTTTTCACTTCGTTAGAATAGATAAATGCCGATAGGCGGTCCCTATAACTGACAATGTTAATTTTTTTAATAATATACGTGGATTCTATTAAAATCTTATAAAGTCCAACATACCAATTTCCTCATATTTCTGCCTGATCAGTTCGTCGAGCGAGGGGTCCTGTTTGACTTCCTCAGGGAGCCCCATCCATAGCTGTAGGGTGTCAGCGTTCACGTCTTTGCAGGACACGAGCGAGTAGGTACTCCCGTTTAGCACTTGGTTGGATTCGTTCTTCTTACGGCTACGGAGTGCCCAGAGTTTGTCCATTATATTATGACATACCTGGCAAAATTGACGGTACTTTAAACTGGTATATTATTATCTATATTAATACGTGAAGCAAACCTTTCAGTACAACTTCACGAGAATTGTGCAAACGGAGGAGTATGATATTTGGCACAACTAAAGATTATGTGGAGGAAGGTGTGCAGAAAGATAATATTTTATTAATTACTTAATGCTTAGAAATACGTAAAATTAATGAAATTAACAACAACACACACTACATCAGATTATTCACACACATTACCGTGCGGTTGATACACGTTGACGTTTGTCAATCCGTCACAACATTAATTTTCTTATATTATTTTATATCAGAGAGGCAAAAGAAAACTTATAAATATCAAACATAATTATATATATATATATATATATATATATATATATATATATATATATACATTCTTATTTTTAATCTCTGGCCTAGTGTGGAATATCACATTTTTATAAATTATGTAAATTTTAAAATTGTTGATTAAAGATACATAAATCTAAAAGGTATTTAGATTGAAGCGAGTAAAAATTTTATTCGCGATATTAATTTTTAATCGCTCGCTTATGCAAATAAAAAATATTGCCCATCTCTTTCTCGCAAAACGATTTGTTACGTCACAAGTTGCTACCGCCATACATTTTGTAATGACAAATGTATGGCGGGTGTAACTCGTGATGTCACAGGCCGATACATCGCTCTCTTTCATATTGTAAATTTAAATGGTTTGTATCTTCGTTATTTTTTAAGATATACGGAAATGGGTTTTGGATTGTTTAATAACGTGTTGACTAACATCGAATAAACGAAAAAAAAAATTTTAGGCAACATGCCTATTACTGTAAGGTCTTTCTTAACTAAGAGACGAAGTTAATAAGTTGGCACTGCTTAAAGTCACTGACGATCTACGTCTAGCAATGGAAAATAAAATATGTATCTCTGTTCTAGTGCTACTTGACTTTAGCAGTGCTTTTAATACTGACTAAACTATTTTCGGGGACAGGACGGGGACGTTCGCAACGAGTCCGCTCTAACGAGGCTACCTCGGATTGGTGTG
Source organism: Phengaris alcon alcon (assembly GCA_037179445.1). NCBI lineage: Eukaryota > Metazoa > Arthropoda > Insecta > Lepidoptera > Lycaenidae > Phengaris > Phengaris alcon. The sequence continues at coordinate 274,884 of JAYRCH010000576.1, forward strand.
ACATTGAAGCGGGTGTTCCCCAGGGTGGCGTTCTCTCTCCCCTTCTTTTTTCTATTTTTATTAACACTGTTTCCACATTAATCTTATGAAATTTCCATCTCTACGCAGACGACCTACAACTCTATCGTCATTCACATATATATGTCATTAATCCCGCAGTAACAGATGTTAACGCTGATCTACAGCGCATAGCAGTCCGGGCTAAATCTTTTGGTCTGTTAGTAAATCCAAATAAATTGAAGGCCATGAAATAAATATATAAATATATGGCAGTAAATATATGACTCAACGTTTATATAATGTGCCTAGGGTCATGTATGATGGTACTGTCATTGAATACACAGACTCTGCCAAAAATCTAGGGTTGACTTTAGACAGCAATCTTTCCTGGAATCTTCAGGTTAGTGAAGTAAGCAGAAAGGTCTACTACTCGTTGCACATGTTAAAGAGCCTTCAAAACTTTCTGCCCGTGAACACCAAAATTTTCCTTGTCCAGACACTCATTTTTCCTATCCTCGACTATGCTAACTCCTGCTACTTGGACATCACCGAAGAGCTGTTAACAAAACTGGAACGTTTACACAATCTCTATATCCGTTTTGTGTTTGGACTTGGAGAAAATTCGATCACATATCAGCCTTTCGATTGAAGCTCAAGTGGATCCCTATCTGACTTCCACGTGACCCCCACATCCTCCGTCTAATTTATAACATTTTGTATAATCCCCTCTCTCCTTCCTATCTTCTCGATCGATTTAACTTTTCTCGACCCTTCGATAATCCCTTGTAGGTCTAATGTTAGAACAAATATTTCCCTCCCATCCCATCGCTCCAACTTCTACTCCTACTCCTTCACCGTTCATGCAGTTAGATTGTGGAACTCGCTTCCCCACACCGTTCGTGACAGTCCCACCATTATTGTATTTAAAAGACGCTTGAAAGAGCACTTCCTCGAAATTCAATCCATATAAATACCGTTATTATATATACATATACCTAGTATTTATCTATTATAGGTATAATATAATATTATTTTATCGTATCAACTGTGTGTTTTATATTTGTTAAGTATGTATATAATATGTAAGTATGTATGTAATGTAATTTTAGTAAGGATATAGCTATAGCTGTCTTTTATCCAATCTCTCTCCGTAGGGCTGCTGTAAGAAATTTCTTTTTAGAAATAATCAGTACCTTTGTGTCGTCTTTCTTGTTAAATTGTAATTTTATACATTTTTTTTTGTGCAATAAATTGTTAAATAAATAAATTAATTAATATACCTACCTAATGGCCGAATACTGAAAAGCTAATCAAAATTAAGAGCCCTCCTATTAACAAGCGGTCGCTGTCTCTGCTAGCTGAAATGACAAGGACAGCATGTGACTTGAGCGTCACTCATTTTAAGTTAGAACGTTTCAATTTCCAGTATTCGGCCTTAAGCGAGAGTCATTTTACTGACTTAACAACCGACTTCCAAAATGTAATAAGTAGTAGTAATAGTAAGTAGTAGTAGTAATAAGTAAGTAATTTGTAATAAGTATTAACTATTTTGTTTGTTTTGACTTGTTTTTCGTGTTTGTGACTTGTGTGTGATTTTTTATCCTAAAATGCCTTCGCCATACGCGTATACCACGCGTTACTATAGTATGATGATGATGTGCTTATGTGAAGCGTTTGGGAATGTCGCAGAGGCATTGAGGATTTACCGGAGGTATACTCATGCCCGCCATCTTTCAGACCCTCGTACCATTACACAGGCATGCAAGTGTTAGAAAATAGGCCCATTGAGCCTCCAGCGGTGGACAGCAACTGGACGTAAATATCGAGGAGCAAATTTTAGACGGTGCGCCGGGATCCTCGTTTTGGAGCCCGCAGTGTGGCTAAAATGCTTAGATGTCGGCACGGTAGGCCAGTTGCTACTTGCTGTTCGATTTAACTGTATGTACCTCATCTCTTTTATTTACATTTATTTTTCTTAATCAGAACAAAAAATTTAAAGTAATTAAATGTTAACTTACAAAAGTTAGTAAATAGGTACTCGAATGTTATTAGAACTTTAAATAAACTGAGGCCTTTTCATCCGTTATTGGATGATTTATACAGTATTCTGCGAGCGAAGTAACCACTCTTGAAATACTGTAGTGCCTGGGACAGTTGGTTTTTAAATGTCGTATGGTTGCCCAAGCACATACGGCATTTTCACAGTATAGTCAGTCAGTCCAGAGAATGACTGGTCAATACGTTTGGGGCAACCCTTGTGCGGATTTCCTCAGGATGTTTTCCTTCACCGTTAGAGCATCCGTATAATGTACTTGAGATCTGAAAAGGTCTCAAAGGTACACGCCACAACCTGGGAATCGAACCTGCACTGTCTCGAGTGCGAATCAAACGGTCTACCCACTAGGCCACGGAGCTATCTAACTTTAAATAAGATTGTTATTAATCTATGCAATTTCGTGGTTTATTACTACATACGGTACAGCTGCTAGTATCAGCTGATTTTCTCTATTCGCACCTGCGCGGGCGCGGGGGCGCGGGGGACGTGTTTGCGCGGCCTACCCCTCGCGCGCCCGCCTCCGACCGCCAACTGCGCCCGTGTGGATATGTACTATATACGTTGTACATTGCATATTGAAAATTTTAACTTTTACAAAAACAATCGATTAAAAGCAAATGACTAGTACCATTGGATCTATCTCATGGCCTAATATAAGCCCACGAAGTTAATGGGACTGGTCTGAATACACCCTGTATAGGTAGTTTTTTTTAAATAGGTATGGTAAACGTTATCGTTGATGCGATTTTTTTAAAATTAGGTACGCATATTTTTTACGATTATTATGTATCATTTAATATATAGGTACTTATTTTATTTTATTATGAAATATTATATTTTTATTAATCGTAGATAGTGGGATTGAAAACGGTATAGATATAAGGGTATTATACCGGTATTAAATTACGATATAGCTTTGATTTACAGGTTGAGCCAAAACGGTACCGATTTACCGTTGCGATACCGATAAATAAAGAAATATAACTTTTTTTATGGTATTGTTATACCTTTATTTTATTACTACCCCAACCGAAATCATTTCGGTACCGAAAAAATTGCAACGGGGCGGCGCGGCGCGGGCGCGACGGCGTTGCCAGCCCGAAACTTATCATGTCGAGACTTGAACAATCCGGGGTTAGTTGCATGCATCCCAGCCCTGAACCTGACAGTATTCATTCGCTCGCTAATTGCATTATAGTTTTGACGTGTTACGTTGCTAATTAAATTGGGTGTTTTCTTATTTAAAAAAAAAAACAGTCATGGGAAGAAAGCAGAGGAACGCTGTGTACGCATACTTTACATATGATAAAAACAATAAATATTCAAAATGTTTAGTCCCTGGTTGTGAAACAAACGTTAAGGTTTGTATGGATTTTTCATTCTACCTACGCACTATGAATATTATTTAATATGTGGGGAATCCCCACGCAATTACACAGATAATATTAAAATATACTTGGACAATTCACACAACGAGCGGCATCCAGTCCCAAAGGAAGCAGCTGAGCGCTCGTGATATTGGCACTAGACAACTTATATACTTTTTAACCGACTTCCAAAAGAGGAGAGGGTTCTTATTCGACTGTTTGTTTTGTTATGTTTGTTACCTCGGAACTTTCGACTGGGTGATCCGATTTTGATGATTATTTTTTTATTTCAAAGCTGGTGCTTCCCGTGTGGTCCCATTTCAATTTGATCCAGTTCTGACAATGTAATTCATGAAAAAACCCTTTTTAGTCTTAAATTTGCATTTAGTATGTGCGCGACAAATGGAACGAATAAGTCAATATCACACCAACCGATTTCAATGATTCTTGTTTTGTTGAACTAAAAATAATAGCTACTAAAAAGTTTAAAATAAAAATGTATAAATAAAATCATAGAACCGACTTCAATGGAGTCGGAGCACCTCAAAAGTACCACTTAGCGATGACTTCATTGAAGTCGGTTTTATGTTTTTATTTAAACATTTTCTCTTTTGTAAATAAATACATATTATACAATATAGCAGCCAGACTTCCAAAGTAAAAATGCACTAAAAAGTATGAAATAAAACTTATTTCTAAGTAATTCCCCTTTTAAATTCGGCTAAAGTTTTAACTATTTCTCTATATAGAAATATGCCGTGGTCTATTTTCTTCATATAATTACTTGTATTTTTAAGTGTACAATAAAGAACAAAAAAAAATAAACATGTTATTAAAAATGGGAATAATAAATTTAAATTAGGCCTAGATATTAGGTTCAAAATAATGAATATTATTTAATTTTCAGGGCGAACACGGAACAAATTTACTTTATCACTTGTCGTCCAATAATCCTGAAGAATACAAAATAGTCAACGACCGAAACAAGTGAAACAGAAGCGAAGAACATGCACAGACAAGTGATCAAAATAATAATAATAATTTAAAATCGCAGAAAACAAGTTCAAAGTGCACCTATTTAAAATCGCAATGTGTTGAGTTGGTAACAGCACATGGAAGACCATTTTTATTGATGGATGATCAGGCATTTAGGAACATACTAGCAATGACAGGCGTTAGCCCGAGAGAATGCCAATCTTTGAATTCACACACAATAAAAATATTAGTTACAGAGGCGGCTGAAAAGGTGCGAAAAGATATATCAACAGAAATTAAAGGCAGATTAATTTCACTAAAAATTGACAGTGCTACTCGATTAGATCGAACATTTTTCACAGTCAATGCCCAATATATCGAAAATTCCTCAGTGGTGATTAAAACCTTAGGTATGGCAGAAATGTGGGATAGAAGTACATCAGATTACCTACGAGAAAAGTTATTGTACATCATAAGGAAATACGAAATAAATGTGAATCAAATTTAAACGATCACATCAGATAATGGTGCCAAAATGTTGAAATTGACTCGCCTTATGAACGACATTTTGAGCGAACATAGAGAAGGCGATATAAGTGACGATGAGTCGGATTCGGGTCCAGCATACAATAGTGACCAATTACTGGAGGTGACTTTCCGATCCGATGATGATGTACCATATGAAATTGCATCAGTTCGGTGCGCTGCACACTCACTGCAACTACCAGTTCAAGATGCACTAAGAGAAGATGAATCGCTCCCTACGATTGAACAAGCGCGCTCAATTGTCAGGCGACTGCGAACACCTACTATGAAGAATTTAATAAAATCGACCAAAAAAAAATAAGGCTATTTTAGATAATAGCACACGATGGCATTCAACATTTGATATGTTAGAGCGATTGAAAACGCTAAAGGATTGTTGCTCTGGAATTCTTGGAGATCCGCTGTATTGTCTTAACACCTTTTGGGATACTATTGATGATTTGCTAAGTTCTCTGAAACCTGCTAAAATGTGCACTAAGACACCCCACGTTGGGCGCCAATTGTTACGGGTGAAATTAAAAATAAAAGAGAAATGTGTCCGTGACAATATATATTAAAAAAAAGTAAGGGTCGTAGGCAGAAGGCCGAGCGATCTGGTTTAGCTTCTTTGGTGTCTTTGGGTATCGAAGGGACTTTAAACCACGTGGGAACTTAGCTGAGTCCAGGAGGGTAACACGTGGTGAGGCCGGACTGGGCTGCAACTTCTGGTAGTGTCTCCCTGTCACCGCTACGTCCGATCGTCGCCGATAGATCGTCCAAGGGGGCGGTGCAGCCTGATTCCAAGTCCAGTTGTCCAGTCCGGAATATCTAGCGGCCTCAGAAATCCGGTTGTGGGAAAATAGCCAATCGTCCTTGATAAGCCTTTATCCGGTATATAGATAGCGGTGCTTGTGCCCGAAACGAAGCTCCCTGTAAAAATTCACGATGAACGTGTAGGTAGGAGTCCCGTCACACAGCGTGATCTTAATCCCAAACGAATCAAAATCACGGGCTGTTTGGCCATCACAAAATAAAAAGATGATATTCAAGAAAATAATAATTAAAACATGGATACAAATAACCTAATAATCAAACAATGCAAAATCGGAAAAAATGAAACTATAAATTGAGCACGTGGTCAATCAAATTTTTCTTTTAACAACTAATTTTACCAAGGTGATATTTTACATGAAAGATAATGTGTTTTAATTACAAGCGTGATTTACTAAATATTTACAACACCGATATAACAATAAACTCACCGTGAACACGGAGTTAAAATATAATTATTATAACGACTACATCTTGAGTCTATAGAAAATTTTATTGAAAAAGGAAACGTCATTCGAAGAAGTGCCATATATACCCTCCTCCGTCGTCTTTTTTAAACTTTTGACAACTATGAGACTAATGCGTAAAGAGAAAAAATCCAGAAACCAAAATAAAAAGATATTATATTAATAATCAATGTATTATGTAATATAATGATGCAAATCTACTGTATTTTCATTATTATTCAAAATTAAATTAGTATTTTTTTAAGATTTAAGACGGAAAAATCGATTCGTAGAACTAAGTATTAAAGCAAGGCTGACGCCGTTTTAGTAAGGACGTGCGCCGATAGATGGTGCTTTAAGCCTCTGAAAATGACTAAATAATTTAAGTATAAAAAATCATAGATGACGCAAGTAACGCCGAAATAATTGATTTTACGGGAAGAAAATGTAACTATGTTACACAAGAAGGAACAGCTTACTTTGAGTGTTTTTTTTTACTACTGGACAAAATGTTACTTAAATACATCACACATGCAAACCCCTCTAGCGCAACAGATTTGTATATTTATGAAAAATAGACAAAACATTCTAATGACCAATGCTACATTCCTTAGTGCATTATATTTAGACCCTCGATTCCAGGTGGTGTTATCGAAAGAGGAGGAGGCTTTGGCTCTGCAACATCTAAATACCACTTGGCTACAAATTTTAAAAATACAAGCAAATTATGCTTCTTACAATCTAGAAAGTGACGAAAATGTCTGTCGTCCGAGTACATCTTCGGCGGTTTTAGATCTAGAGGATGAAGTGGAAATGATGTTGGCACAAACAGAAAGAGAGAAAAGATCTTAACGACGCGCTCGATATATTCACACTCGGGCTGATATCACAAATCTATTACTAAATTTTTCCAACCATACCCGTCTACCACCAAATGAAAATATATTATCATTTTGGCATAAGAAAGCTCTGTTGGAGCCTCAACTATATCTTTTATCGAAGGTGGTGTTCGGAGTACCAGCCACGCAAGTGAGCGTGGACCGCCTTTTTTCTTCTTTAAAATATGTAATGAATAATTTACGTTACAATTTAAACGAAAATATCGTCGAGGATATTTTAGTAATAAGAAATAATAAATGAATACTAGAAACTATTTTACTGATTTTGTTATCTTCTTTGCAACAAGATTAATTTATAACTTTAAGGGCGAGCCCGCACTACGGTTTTCATACGCGTTAATCGTATAAAAATCACAAAAAAAAATCAAAGTGTTTGATTTTTGTATAATTCCGATGGAGTAAAATAAAATATTGTTATAGAATTTCTTTATTATTATTTAGTAATCAGTCAGCATTTTAAATAATAGTTATTTTAGTATTAGTTTAACATAATTATTTAGGTACCATTTCTTAACCAAGTACTTCAGAGTCAATCAATGGTTACGTTTACGTTAATTGGTACGCTCACTTACGGTTACACCCCGCACTGCTTCTAACTCATGTCGGGCGTCAAACGGGGGTTCCTACGTACACGAAGCCAAGGCTTTGCGGCCCCAATTACCGCAAGACCCCGCGCAGGCCCGCCAGCCGCGCGGACCGATAGCCGTGCCTCTTTCGCCGGCATCGCCGCCAAGTGTGGACCGCTGCCCGGTGCCGCAAGTTTTGCCGCCGGCCCACTTGCCGAGTGACATGCCCCCGCCTCCTACCCCGCCTGCCGCACCCCCTGTGCAGGCCACCAAGCGCACCCGACAGGCAGTAGACTCGACTGTTTCGCCTCCGGCGAAGCGAATTGACCGCCAGGTGACTTACGCTGAGGTAAGTGCCACCCCTCCTACAGCTGCCACCCAGTCCTCGACCTCTTCACCGACACCGATGGACATGGTAAGCACTCCCCTAGATGCTTCCACAGCACCGGCGTGCGCCTCCCCGCCGCCGCCGCCCACCCCGAGATACCCGCCCTTGGTCGTGGAGAAACTAGACGACTGGGTGAGACATTTTCGTCGCCTCCGGGAGATCCTGGGCTACGCCCCGCATGCCAAGCCACATGGTAATGGGGTCCGATTCCGACCTCACAGCGAGGGGGAATATAGGGCCATACAGAGGTACCTTACAGAACTCGAGAAGACCGAGCATATCAGCTGGTTCTCGTACTCCCTGCCACAAGAACAAGCTATCAAGGTAGGTATCAGAGGCCTACCCAATTGCACCAGCCCAGACGACATCACGGCTGGACTCGCCGAGCTCGGGTACGTAGCGGAGTACGTATCGAAGGTGGCGGCGAGACCGGATAAACCGGGATGCATTTTCTTCGCCCTTATCACCAGGGCCCCGGATGTCGTACCCGGCATATATAAGATAAATGAGATCCTAAATATGCCGGGCATCAGGATTGAAGCCTGGAGGGGCAGGAAGAGCCCCGCCCAATGCCACCGCTGCCAGCAATTCAGGCACTCGAGCCTGAATTGCCACCGCAGGCTGGCATGCGTGCGATGTGCCGAAGAGCACCGCGCGCAGGATTGCCCCCGCCCCCTCTCTGAGGAGCCCACTTGCGCTAACTGCAAGGGGGCTCACCCTGCGAATAGCCGACACTGCCCAGTGTATCGCCAAGAGGCTAAAAACAAATACGCAGGCACAGTAGCCCGCACTAGACCCCCCCGCACTAGTCGTGACCCGCCCATCCCGGAGCAAGAGGTCCCGCCTCCCCCGCCCACTGCCACCTCACTTATGGCCGAGGCAAATGACCCAACTCCGCGGGTTGTTCCTGTTCCTGTCTCGGAAGCTGGCCCTTCCACACAGCCTCCTAAGAGGAAAAGGAAACCCCGGAAAAGGAGGAAAGCGGCCACATCATCTGCCGCCGCCACCGACTCCGAGTATGAGCCGCTTGCGCTCCCCTTGTCCCAGCCCGCTACCTCATTGGCGGCATCTCCACTGCCCCAGCGCGTCCCACGTCCCCCACGCACTTCTCGTGCATCTAGTGCTCCTCAGACGGCCACTACCACTACCGAAGTAGCCGAGGCCCTCGGACCCTGCGGCTGTCACTGCCCAGCCCTCTTCTGGCGCGCCGCGCCCTCAACGCCGCACCCGCAGAGAGGCTCCTACCACCACAGCCGAGCTCCTCCAGTCCCTTTTCTCCCTGGCTATGAGCATCTATGTTAAGATCTAAGCCGGGGAGGACATATTTGCCACCCTCTTACAGGCCCTCCCTGAAGGTGCCGCTCTAGTCGCGCAACTCGTTTCCAAATGGCTGCCCAACCCTCAAAATTAACCATTGTCCACTGAAATGCCCGGGGGGTCCGTGGTAAGGCACCACTACTTCGCTACCTTTTACAAACGTACGAGGTAGATGTTGCCCTACTCAGCGAGACCCACTTGTCTCCCCAGGACCGCTTGTCCATCCCGGGCTTCCACATCTATAGACAGGACTACCTGGGAGGTGGATGCGCGAGTCGAGGCCTCGCCGTACTCGTTGGCAGGCGATTACTCCACCAACTTCTCCCCTCTCCCTCGGTGACCTCGCTCTACGCCCTTGGTGTTGAGCTTATGTTAGGCTCGCACCGGACACGCATTTATGCGTGTTACAAACACCTGGGTTCGCGTTTAGATATCTCCGACATCCACGGGCTCCTATCAGAGGATCCCACTGTGATTGCCGGAGATCTAAACTGCAAGCACCCGGGTTGGGGTTCACGCACACCAAACGCGGACGGAAATCGGCTGTTCGCGGACTCCGAGCGCGCAGGATACTCTGTGGTGGGCACTTATGCCCCCACGCATTACCCCGAGTGTCCCACCCATACCCCCGATGTTCTGGACATTGCCATCATCCACCGCCTCCCTGGAGTTTTCCAGCAAGAGGTGCTGGATGTGGCACTAGACTCGGACCATCTCCCAGTGTTGGCCTCAATAGGAGTTGCTCCCTCCAGCATTCCCCCGCTGCCCCCTCGCCCGGTCTATGACTGGGAGGTCTTTGCCCTACAGCTGCACGGCTCTACGCCCAACTTTCCGGTGGTCTCTATGGATGACGTGGAGCGCATGACACAGCAGATCACCGCTGCTATCACCTCTGCGATGGAGGCGGCCACTCAGCAGTCGCCCAGTCCCCACCCAAAAAGATCTCCGCTGCCACGCCACATAGCCGAGCTGATCGCTAAAAAGAAGAAGCTACGGCGGCGTTGGCAGCTAATTAGATGCCCCCGACTCAAGAATGAGCTGAACCGCCTCACCGCAGAGGTGAAGCAGGCACTGCAGGACCACAATGCGGCCTTGTGGACGCGGCGCATCACGAATGCAGGTGAGGACTGGACCTCCCTGCACCGTACGTGCCGCAGTCTCACCGGCGCCACCGTCCCCACAAGACCTCTGATCCACCCAGACGGTAATCCTAGGTACCGAGCTGAGGACCGTGCCGAGATCCACGCCGACCACCTGGAGCGGCAGTTCTCGCCCCTCCCGTCTACGGCGACCGACCATATAGCCAGGGTATCCGAGGAGGTAAGAAAATTCTTATACTCCCCCCCTTCCTCCTTAGAACGTCCAAATTTCTCCTTCTCCCCTAGAGAAGTTCAAAAAATACTCGCCCGCCTCAAGCCCCGCAAGGCCCCCGGCGCTGACGGGGTTACAAACGCTGCCTTGCGCCATCTACCTTTCCGGACAGTGGCCGCTCTCGCTCGCCTATTTAATGGCATTGTGAGGACAGGCCACTTCCCTAAGTCCTGGAAAATGGGGCTTGTAATTACCATCCCCAAGCCCCACAAAAACTTGAGACGGGCGGAGGGCTATCGCCCTATAACCCTTCTCTCCACCCTATCTAAATCCTTCGAAATCCTATTCCTCAAACACCTCTCTCCTTTTCTTCCTCCTCGGCGCGAACAGTTTGGGTTCCGCTCCCAACTGAGCACTACCCTTCAGCTGGTTCGCGTGGTGCACCTCCTCACGGATGCCGCAAACAGGAAATCCTCTGGTGTGGCAGTCTTCCTGGACATGGAGAAGGCCTTTGACAGCGTGTGGCACGAAGGCCTCCTCCACAAATTCCTGCAGGTAAACGTCCCCAGCCACATGGTAAGACTCCTCTCCTCGTATCTTTCGGGCCGGACCTTCAGGGTCAAAGTCGACGGGGTCCTCTCGGAGGAACACCCCATCACCGCAGGTGTCCCGCAAGGTGGAGTGTTGTCGCCCAGCCTCTACAATTTCTACGCCAGCGACGTGCCCACTGACGTTGGCACTACCGCGGCGTTGTATGCTGACGACACCGCTTTCATCTGCACCTCCCAAAACCTAGCACACGCAGCCGTGAAACTCCAGAGGACCCTCGACCTCCTCCCGGCATGGCTGAGCAAATGGCGACTCGCCGTTAACCCCGGTAAGTCCCAGGCGCTCGCCGTTACCCGCAAGAGGGGATACCCGCCCGCCCTGAAGATAGGAGAGAAGGAGATACCATGGGGTAATACTGCTAAGTATTTAGGCGTCATTATAGATCGGCGGCTGACCATGTACCCCCAGTGCAACGCCGCGGTTGCTAGCGCCAGCGCCGCAGCAGCCAAGCTGTCGCCGATCTATGCAGCTCCCCAGGTCCCGCTCAATATGAGGTTGGCCCTGTTTAAAACATACATCCGCTCGCGCCTCACGTACGCGGCTCCTGCGTGGCACCACCTGCTCGCTGCGTCCTACCAAAAAAAGGTGCAGCGAATGCAGAATCGCGTGCTGCGCCGCATCGTCGGAGCACCGAGGTACGTGAGCAACGCCACAATAAATAGGGACCTCCGCATAATGAGCGTGGAAGACTTTGTTCGCAGGCTCGCCACCAACCTCTTCGAACGAGCTGATGCCTCGGACCTGGTCGAGCTTGCCGACCTGGCGCCTTGGCACGCCCGCCCGCCTGACCGCAGACTGCTGCCCCGTGACGCCATCAGAGCTGGGGACCCCGCAGAGCCTCGCCTGCCGCCCCGCCCCCGAAGAGGAGGAGCCTCGGCGCGTTAGCGCGCTCTGCCACCCCGTCCACCGTTGGATTGTCTCCCCCCTGCACCCTCCCCCCGCGCCAGTAATTAAAATACTGGCGTACTCTTCTTTCACCCGCCCGGTGTCCGACGTGTGGCAGCCCTAATGCCACTCTGTCGGCACCGTAGCGTGTTTTTCCCCCCCGACATCAAAAGTCTGGGGTCCGGGACAAATATTTTTCCCCCTACCTTTTCCCCAGGTCGGTTTGTGTCCGCAGTCCGACAAATGCGGAGTGTGTGGGAGCGGCACCATACGCGTTTCCTTGGTTCCCGGACCGGGACCCACATGCTCCGCCAGAGTCGACTGCTGGTCTTGGCCGCCCTCGGCCGTCGCTTTTCTTCCTCCTAGCTACCTCGGGTTTCCCCCGCGTTCTGCCGCGGGGGGTCTTCCCCTAAAACTGACGTCTTGCGCCCAGTATTCGTACTGGGCGTGTCATCATTAAAAATATGAAAAAAAAGGAATTTCACATGTAGAGGGGCATAGCCCCTGACCATGTTTATCCGCTCAAGGCCCCTTTCAAGGGCCCGGCGGCGGTTAGAAGACGCCTTCACGAAGCCAAATGAAACGATCATCCCTACTCGAAGTGCGTCTTTTTCTGCCTTGTCCTGCTCTTCTCACATAAGTACCGGTCTCCCTGAACCGTTGGATACTGCGATGGATCGTTGAAACTGGTCGACGAAGATCTCTGGATATCACTCTGTAGGTTTGACCATTTCTTCGCATTTCGAGTGCCCTGGCAATCTCCGTTGGGGCTAAGTCAGGCATAATTCAGTCCTCAACTCCAAAAAGATACGCGATTAAAAAAAAACTAACAAAATACAGTATTTCAATGAAATTTTAAATCAAACTCAGAAGGAAGAAATACTCGAAGTTCGCTCCAGATAAGGGGTATTCGAATAAAATTAAAACAATTCCATAAAATGTGATGTTCAGTTGTTTTCTTAATTTGAAAATATTTCTTTTTAAATTAAATAACGTATAAACCAACCAGCAACCTTATATAATACTGATATCAAACCTTTATTTTATGTTCCGCTAAATATGCCGGTGTGTGTATTTAGAAGTAGATACAAAGTTTCCTATAGCTCACAGAAGGATTAGAAAGTTGAAATGTGATAGACTATGCACAGATATCTCAAAAAAAAAAAAAAGAAGTAAGGTAAAGTAAGTAGTAGTTTAAATCAAGTGGCGGGCGACTACCATATCTCAAAATAAGGTAGCAATGAGGGAGAGCCCTGTGTTCAGTAGTAGCAGTGGAAATATGTTTAGTGGCAAACTGCTGATGACACTGATGTAATATAAAAAAAATATTTAAGTACTTACTTTTATCCATCTTGGTGTCTGTCTACTTGTTTTAAACAAAGTACACACGCAAATTATTGGCATACTGCGCGGCGCAGCAGAGGACACGACTGTCAGTAAATTTCGATCAAGGATCAAAGCAATCGCGGCATGATGCCCCGGCGCGGCGGACGGCAGGGTATAAGGAAAACCTTTATTTTACAGATTTAGATATCTGAAAAATTTTTGATACCGTAATTTTGCAATACCAAAATAATAGAGGTACCGTTATTTGAAGGTTATCGTAATTGAAAGGTATGATGTCATACCGTTTACCGTTTTAACCGATATTTTTCGGTTATTCAATTCACTCACTAGATACCCAACTAAGTAGGTACTTCGTTTTAAAACTTATCGGTAATAGGGATGTTGCCTAGTGTGAAATATCAAATTTTTATTAATTGAATTTTAAAATTGTTGATTAAAAATACATAAATCTCAAAGAAATAGGTATTTTAGATTGACGGGATTAAAAGTTATAAGCAAATAAAAATATTGCCCATCTCTTTCTCGCAAAACGATTTGTTACGTCACAAGTTGCAACCGCCATACATTTTGTAATGACAAATGTATGGCGGGTACAACTTGTGACGTCACAGGCCGATATATCGCTCTCTTTCAGATTGTAAATGTAAATTGTTTGTATCTTCGTTATTTTTTAACATAATATATTACTTATACGAAAATGGGTTCTAGATTGTTTATTAACACGTTGTCTAACATCGAATAGACGAAAAAAAATGATGAGGCGACATGCCTATTGTTTAAGTATTAGGTCATTAGGTACATATGATTGGCGTTTTGTAAAGGAGGAATATAAAGTCGGTTTTTTTTTAAACATCAACATAAATCTGTTAGAGCAAGGTACGGGGAGTACGGCTGATGTCTCAGAGATTCCAATTGAAGCTCCTCTAATTTGGTAGCCGTCTGTTGAGCAGTGGGTGGTCTAGCGTTGTCCTGAAGCAGCAGTGGCCTAGAGCGAATGACCGACCTCGGTTGTTTAGCAGCTAGCTTTTCCATCATGATTTGCAGTTGCTGGCAATAGACATCTGCCGTAATCGTCTGGCTAGATTTAAGAAAGCTGTAGTGAACGACACCGGCACTAGTCCACCAAACGCTCACAAGTAACTTTTTTGAGACAGTTTTTCGCTTCGATATCGCTATCGCTTGGGGCAGGTTTTGGCTGGTTCGCCAAGGTTCAGCCATTGCGATGAGCGTTTCCGATTATCCTACAGGATAATCCCACTTTTCATCACAGGTAATCTAATCATCCCTTTATTATTGTACCGGTTGAGTAATATAACGCAGCAGTTGATGCGCGTTTGTCGGTTTGCCGCACTCAATTCATGAGGTACCTTTCAAGCTTTTTCACCTTCCCAATTGGCTTCAAGTGGATTAAAACAGTTTTATCACTAACACCGCAGCCTGCAGCTAACTCGGACGTGGTTTGCGATGGATCCGCTTTCACAATAGTCTTCAATTCTTCATTATCAACTTTGTTCTCCGGCCGTACATGGGACTTGTTCTGCAGGTCAACATTTCCAGAGCGAAAACGTTAGAACCAAAAACGCACTGTTTTCTTTTGTGACACCGCCGCCATACACATCATTAATCCTTCGAGCCGTTTCTGCAGCACTGGTGCCACGGTGGAACTCGTACTCGAAAATAATACGATATTTCAAGTTTTCCATTTTGTAAACAGAGTCAAGCAAAGAAAAAACCAAAACAGGAAAATGAATTACGGTTTTCGAAACACAAATGTATGAGTAAAAAGCAGTATAAATTTGAAATTGGAATTCCTAACCAACGAAGATATATTTGAGATATTTTAAAAATATATCAGAATTGCTTTTAATTTCTAAATAAATAAGCGATAACGTGGACGGTAAAAGTGGTATTTTGTAAGAAAAGTAAAAAAATCGCTAGTCTACCCAAAGTACTACATATACAAGTGCGAGTAGTGACACTTCGTTTAGTGCTTTGTTACCCGACTGCAAAGACTAATCTGCATCGATATTTGTTAGGTATTTTTAAATTTTAACACCATTAATTTTGAAAATTCTAATGATCGATGACATTTGGCTATAATGACAATAGACATGCACGTCCGTTTCGACTGACATCTTTTAAGAATACTAATAATTTGGAATGACTTTTGATTCAACGCCAGAGCATTCGATGGAGGTTTTTCCTCAATCCTTTTTTGTATACTTGCTGGTCTCACTTGCGCATTACCTACCACCTATTCTTATGAGTTGAGTATTAACGGCCACACCCAGAGTCGGTTAATGCTTACTATACCACGAGAAAACTACTTTTTCGGGATAAAAGTAGCCTATGTGTTAAACTCAAGTACTTACCACCATAAAAGTTTTTATCAAAATCCGTTCAGTAGTTTTTGGCGTGAAAGAGTAACAAACATCCATCCATCCATCCTCACAAACTTTTACATTTATAATAGTGGTAGTTTTAAAGAATATCCTAACATATTATGTCAAAACCTCTATACCTAATACTTATTAGGTAGCTAAACAATTTAAACGTCTCTGAGTGCGGCCGTATGTGTACTTAGGTATTGTTTTTTGTTTGTTATTCATTATTACACTCTTAAAATGTGATACTCTTCATATTCTATGTACGGGTGGTAACTTGCTATCTAGATACTCAATGTCTGAAAATTTTGATAAAGCGCTAAATAAATATAATTAAAAAATGTAAGTTGTAAAAAATTTGGTGATAATTATGATAATCTACATACTTCTATAAAAGTAGTATCGTGAGTTCTGTGTATTAAATAGGTTTCAAATATTTAAATATAAGCTGTTGATAGGTCATATTATTATTTATTAAAGTCATTTTATTTCATTAGGGGATGGTGGCAACCAGTGGCGTGCACAGGATTATGACACTGGGTATGCGGCGAAGTACTCGGTCACAAAAACTTTTTCGTTTATAGATTTTTAGCATAGCTACAGCCAAGTGACGGATCTCTAAGTCGAAACCATGCCAACATAGCAAGTCTTAGATGTACTACTATTCATGTACATCTTCTACGGCAAAGCAGACAAAACAGCGATCGATCGTCGCGGCGGAAGAAATTCTAATAAGTAAAATAATAAGCATATTTTAAAATATTATAACTACTCACCAGTCAGTCAGCTTCAATTTTCACATATTCAAGGTTCCGGTTACTTGAGATTACTATATCCCGATGTAAATTACTAAATAATATGCAAGGAAAACAATATGATTTAATCGTGTGTACACAACCACACAGCCAGTTATACGTTTCATAACTTTTAACATGAAATTTTAGAGTTACATTATTTTTTTGCTGATTTAATTGTTGTAACTCGGGTAAACACCTACCTTTAGACAGAATTTGAATCTTTTCACTGAATGACAATTGTGAGAACTTGTTATTTTTAATTTTTAATAAACACACATTTTCAACACAAACCTCACAGTCAAATAAGATTAAAAAAAAAAACAACTAACTCACCAGTAAAAGCAAATCACTACAATTATTATAGAAACTCAGTAATAAACTGTTAAATGTACACACTTTCAAATGTTAAAATGAAAAATCTTTTAAGAAAACTATAAATAAACTGGAGCGATTAAATTGTAAACAATGCTTATCACATGAAATATGCAATGTGGCCCCCGCGAAACACAAAACGTTTCTTCTATTTAAACAAATAAAACCTTACTAAACAAAAATGCATAATGTGCATACGTGATTTATTACATTTCCGACTATTCTTTTTACTCGGATTATAGGCAACGAATAATTTCCGACAAGCCAGTTCAGCGGTTTTCGGAAGCGTTCGGATAGCCGAGAGCAATCGCCTGCCGCGAGAGTTACGCTATATAATCATGTCGATATTCATGGGTGTGTGCGTTTGCGAAGTATGAAAATTACACATACATGCGATGATTTGTCCTGCAGAACGCAACGTAGGAGATCAGTTGCTATTTATAAAATATTAGGCGTTTTTAAGTTATTATATTTTTTAAATTAATTTATTTACTATTAATTAAAGTCATCTAAAACGTACGAATGTTTTATTAAAATATCTGTGAATGACAAGTAAAGCACTGCATTTCTGCCTATATGGAGCGCACGCCCCTGGTGGCAACCCTTCGTCTATTTTTAATATTTATTGAATTATTTTTTTACCCGACTGGATTATATTTTTTTTATGAGATTTGTTAAATCTTTCTGAAAGCTATAATTCTAACATTAGTATTATCATTTGAAATAATTATGCACAATAATTATGCACAATAATTAAACAAATCATATTGTTAGGTTTGGCTCTGTCATCAAATAGCTGATTTTAAAAGCTATTTGATTTTATCAATGTTTAGGTATATTATTATAAACGTTGCAATTTGGGCATAAGTATAATGCATGCAGGAAGGCAATCTAAATATTAATATAATGTAATATTTCCTATTTTGGTATGCGCTAATAAACAGTGGGAAAGCATAAAAGTACTAAATAGTGTTGATATGACGTCCTACTTGTACTGTTTAGTAACATATAAATGTAAATGAACAATAACTTACAATGATACGTTTATTTGTATGGATGGGACACTCACTCACATAGCAACATCTGACTCTATATAATATACTGTATTATCTATGGACTGACGTTTGAGCATTTGTGATTTGCATTATTTATCATCGTATCCGCATTTCGCACGGTTGGCGTTTAGATGTTGCTATTTAAGAATAAGATTATCCACGAAACCGAAATTAATTATTATTAATGTTTACTTTATCGATAATTTTTCCCGATGCGAACGTTCCATTATCACAAAAATTTCCTTATTAGTACGTATTTCCTCAAAAAAAAAAAAAGTAGATGTAGATACAATTAACCTTGATAAAACACGACACGAAATACAACGTAACTATGTAGAATTTCTCAATGATTGAACTTTAAACATGATACTTTTATACTTACTTTAAGTAATTTTACCTAACTCGTAATTAACATAGGTACTCAAAGTAAGTTTGTTAATTTTATTTATTTATTTTTGGCAACACTGTATGACATTGATAAACCACAGGCCACGGCTACAGTATTGTCTACTCTTTTTATCAATGTTGATATCGGAGTTACTACTAAGCATGTATAAAATGCACCAATTAATGAAATTGGTAATAAAAATAATAATATTTAGTATCTCGCGTGAATATCTACCCAAATAAAGATAAGTTGATTTCGATAATAGAACATTTTTAATTTAATAACATTTTTGACGAATATACAGTTTTTATGAAATCAAATACCAATAACAAATCACTCGTGAGTCGTGACTCGTTGGTTAATTTGTCCATTATGTTAACCAGATACTTAGACCATTTTCTAACATAAAATATGTATAAGAATTATATTATTATAATATTATAAACGCGAAAGTTTGTAAGGGTGTATGGATGTGTGTTAGTTGTAACTCCTTCACGTAATAACTACTGAACGGATTTTAATGAAATTTGGTATGGTAGAAACTAGAAGTTTAGACTACGGATTAGAGCAGGCTACTTTTTATAGCAGCAAAATGTTCGACTTCGGCGAGATTTCATCTTGCGCGTACGTCGAGCTCGGGGGCAACAGCTAGATGTTGTTCTAACTTTTAACTAGTCAGAAGTTACCCATACAATATCATCATTGTGGGTGAATGGTGAATTACACGAATGAAACGCATCAAAAACAATAACATTACATTAGTATTTAATAACATACTATTTTAACAATAATTAACTAATTATTATACACATAGGTACTTACTATTATAATTATAATTATTATGTTTTGTAATTTAAATTATGTTTTTAAGCTAACATTATAAGTCTATTAATAAATCAACAGGTACTTAAATATTAGTTATAGTAGTAGTTTAATTATATTGAGTACCTACCTACAATATATTAATATTGTAGGTAGGTACTCAATATAATTAAAAAATGATTAGTGAATTACCGTTACACAAATAATATTAACTCTTAGAAAAATTGTAAAAATAATAGTAGTATTACACAATTTCCTTTGCAAAACAATGGAAACATTTAAAATAAAAGTAATTCTCTATAATAGTATATCTTCTCTATAATAGTATATCTTCTCTATAATAGTATATCTTCTCTATAATAGTATATCTTCTCTATAATAGTAAATCTCTACATAATTGCAATATATTTAATTAAAAATTGTATTTTTTTTTTCGTTTTTTAATTATTCTATTAAAAATAATATAATAAAACTAAAATTTCATAAATTATTTAAAAGCAGGTACGATTTCCATAATTTTATAAATTGTATATTAATGCTCTTAAAATACATATTAATTCTTATTAATTAAATTAAATATATACCTAAGTAAATAATAGTAATGTATTAGGTACGTACTTAATTATTTTTAAATCCTCATCTATGTTTAAGGATTTGATTTGTATTTTTCTTACAAATCAAACCCTTAACAAATATTATATTGTTAAAGTGGTTAAGATTTAGGTAATTCTCTATTACATTTTGGCGATTCACATCCTTGCGACAGTAGCGCCACGCCCTATTTAACGCTTTTTATTTGAAGTTCGATTTTGAATAGCTATCTCAAAAATGTAGCGGCGCGTCACGTATCGTCTCGATTCGGTGTGAAGTGACCCATAGCGGACATGTGGCGCGCGATACCTCTTACCGCACCAGTGTAGGTAACAGTGTTCCCAACTCGCCTAAAGCAGTTTTCACTTACAAAAATAGTGAAATATATTTAGTTCTGACTCCATACTTACTTGACTTTTTATAAAATACCGACCATTCTCAATGATAATTTTATTATTGTTATTAAAATAATAATATGATGTTAATTTTGCGAATTACCAACTAAGTTTCTGACAATAAGCAGCTACGTAGAAATAAAAAAATATCTGTTTCTACATAAGTTATTAACTACCGATAAAATAAAATATTATGATTCTAGAAATACTGTGGATATTGTACAGTATGAAATAAATTAAAATATCACATTTGCTCGCAGGCTGTGGGTATTTATTCGCGGGATATTCCTAGATTATATTATATCAATAAAATTGTATGCTATGGATTTTCGAAAAATAACGCTAATTTATTAACTATTTAAAACCTTTAAATTAGACGGATCAACAACTCTACTTGAACGAACAATAGCCTAATTTTAGAAACGTTTCTAGTGCTTCAAACTTAGGTAACGCATTGGTATACGAAGCGATCGCAGAGTGACTAGTTCGTAGCCACCGAAACTGTTCGTCCCAGTTGGGTAAATCACAGACAAAAGAACATAACAGTCGCCAATAAACCGGGCGTACCACTTTCGAAACTTATTGCCAAAGTGATAACAGTGGTACGGCCCGACTGGAAGGAACATACGTGGACACGTAACACTGAACACGTTGGTAGAACTGACAGCTGTAGGTAGGCCTAGCAGGAACATTTGACAACGGCGTAAACGTAACGTTATCGAATTAGAATTGTATGAGTCAAAATCACGACAGCGCCTATACAAGTTTCATTGCATAACGTTACGTTTACGCCGCTGTCGAATGTTCCTGCTAGGCCCTCTGTACTTGACTCACACAAACTGTTCTCTCTCCGTTCAGAAGTATTTTTGTTGTTAGTTGTTGCAGTACCAGACGGCGCTTTGTGTGCGTCAGGTCCAAACAGCAGTCGGAAGGCACGACCTCGAAAACTCTCATTCCGATATCTCTAGTGCCATTCGAAGAGGCAGTGGCAGAACAGCAGGTAACCTGACGCGACGAACAAATGTCCGATCATGACTGGGAAACCCACCCGGAAGAACTGCACGAAGGATATCCGGTAGCCGTGCTGCTCCGCAACTCCTGCGCACACCACGTTCGCGCTCGCGCCGATCAGCGTGCCGTTACCTGCGGTAATATTATAAAATACCAAAATATCGGGACAGGTCGGATCTCGGATGGGGCACTTGACGATATTATCCTAGATTCAACCAATCAGATCCCAGTTCTAGAGGACTTTTCGTAGTGTTGCTGCAATAAAAAAATAAGCGCCCAGTGCAGATTATTTTATGTTCCTACTTTCTGGTCTGGTCTGGTCAGGATAAGTGTTGTAAAGTGTCCTAAATGTGTTCTAACCTGACCTAACCTGACTTTCTATTGCAACAACACTATGAAATGCTCGGATGAAAAAAAATTATAAGATTTGATGACATCTCAATTGAGTTTCATACTTTTCTGAAACAAGGTTTTTTTTATATAAGAAAAATATACTTCGGCTACATACTAGAAAATCTTACCTCCCAAACAAGCGCCAAAGGATAGTGACCATATAAGCGGCGTGATGGGCAGGTTGAGCGCGGGGTTGGAACCGAGGGCGATCACCACCCGCACCATCATCGTCGTCAGCGGGATGTTGTCCACGAACGCCGAGCTGATACCAGACACCTGGTGGATATGAAAAATAAAGAACTGTCGGAAGATGAAGGTACAATTGTTAGAAATGGTGATTTAAAATTACTTTATCTCTGGAAATGGAGATGGAAGAATGGAATAGCAATTTCTAGATAATATGGAATTAGATGAATCGAAAAATTCCTAGAAAAATATACGACAAGTAGGTGTGAGTAAATATGGCCTTGGAAGAATGATATACATGGAGGAAACACTAAAGTCGTCAAAATTCAATAGGTTTTTGTACTTTGGTTGTAATGTTAATACGACGTAGGTACGAATTACGACTTTTTAAATTGATAGTCATTTCTAAATACAAAGTTTCAACAAAAACAACGAACACCTAGAAAAAATTGGCATGCAACTAACTTTTAGACATTTATTTCTTCCCTATTATTAGCACGTCTTAAGGAGAATAAGTAACGATATGTATATGTCTCCTCCTCCTGCTAATAGCCCGGTATGTATGATATTTTATTTGTAGTTAATAATCTGAGAATATGGCGATATAATGGAGATTTATGAAGCATAGAGAATATAAATAGGTTTAAAAAAGGACATAAATCGGGCAATAAAAAAAAATTAACGATCCATCGTTGATTTTTTTAAAAGGAAATAATTCTTACCCATAATAGAAGTAGGATGGCTACAGCCAATCTTCCTTTTTCATCCACTTGTAAGATGAGAGACTCGGTGATGCCACCGATGAATGCTATCAAGCCTAATTTAGATAGCGCCTGAAATTAGTCCACAGATGTTATAAATGAAAGTAACGAAATACTCAAACCTTTTAGGAAGTTTGGACTAGATTAACTAAAAAATCGTGTTCTTTCAACAGTTGACTCTTGGGATAAGTTTTGTATACATATCACCATACAACATTTTTTGTTTCTTATTTTATCTTAACGGTTATAATATCTATGGACGCTTCACACCACGTCAATCTGGCCCCGTGCTAAGTATCCGAAGAACTTGTGTTACAGGTACCGGAAAACGGGAAGTATATTTAATACATTTTTCCTTCCTTCGGCGGCGGCGGGATTCGAACCCGCGACCCCCGGCTTGAGCACCAATGCGCTAAACCACTGAGCCACAGAGGTCTTCAAAAAACGTATCTTAGTTTAAGATACCACGTAAAGGTCAATAATAAACACACAACCGCTGACTTTAGTTCTAAATGTTAACGATTTTAGTTAGTATTTGATACCAAAAGCGACAACTATCTTGTTATTGTAACGTACCTCCATGAGCACGAACAGCGCGGCGAAGAACAGCAGCGTAGACCACTCCACGTGATGCAGTATC
This sequence comes from Phengaris alcon alcon, assembly GCA_037179445.1. Taxonomy (NCBI): domain Eukaryota; kingdom Metazoa; phylum Arthropoda; class Insecta; order Lepidoptera; family Lycaenidae; genus Phengaris; species Phengaris alcon. Next base: position 298,201 of record JAYRCH010000576.1, read on the forward strand.
GGCTCCAGGTCTTCTCGGTCAGCCAGGGTCAGCAGCAGTATGGCGCCCAGCAGCGCCGTCCAGCCCAGAGATACGCGATCTGAAAAATATGGGGATTTATATTTTTCTAGAATAAGACAGGCAAACATCCAGACAACTACTTATCCCATTCGCACACACACGATTTGATGCGTGTGCGCATGGGATAACATGCCTTGTACTTAAGAGGCTTAGTTACGAGAATTGGGCTTCAGCAGCTCTAAAATGACCACATTAAGTGAATCGTATATCGTATATTAGATTTTGGCTATTTTAGACCTGCTGATCACAAGATTGCACCCTTTAGCTCCAGTACCTCTAGCCGGCTCATTAGTACTGAAGCATTTTGACTGTCAAGTGACAAATAAATTAATTATTAAACACAGTGAACAATTAGTAAAGGAAAATTCAATAGTCGTTTTTAGTAACTTCACCACAATTTTTTTCAAAATTTCTTATCGCTTAAACCTTCCCTGAACTTCCACAATTATCTCAAGACCGAAATTAGCCAAATCGGTCCAGCCGCTTTCGAGAAGAAGAATTACACTTACTCAATTCAGGTATTGAATGCAGGAAGAATACAGTCACCACGAAGGTAATTGCGATCACAGCTTTTAATAGCAGGTACTTGTCTCGTATTTTGTACTGCAAACATACAATATACCTTAGTCAGTTTACCGGAAAATCAAACCTGGAAAGGTTAATTTTAACATTTTATCTTTTCCAATAGAGTTATTATTATTAATTCACTAGTAAAACATCCTGTAAAAATACCTTTTCCTTGAGCTGATCTAGTGTGGTCTGGAAGGTGTCCTTGGGGCACACCCTCTTCTTGCTCTCCTTGATGGTGACTTCCAGCTGGGCAGTCAGCTTATGCATCTTCCTCTCCAGCCTCTCACGTACGATCTGCTGGTCTCGGCTTAGGAGGGGAAGCGATTCGATCGCGCGACGCCATATTGATATTTGCTGGCGAAGATCTGGAAACATGATAAAGACAATTAATATTATCAGACGGATCCTATATTGAAAAGCGATTGTTGCCGTATGCAACTAGAAATTGTTGCTCGACTTGAAAAGCCGTCATCACTTAAGGTCATGGATTTATGGGCATTTTGGTGTAGGCTACAAACGGTTAAGGCAATGGTTTTTAGGGCAATTAAACTACAACGCATGCTGTTTCTAGAATATTCATCTTCCTCATCGTACATTTATCGTCCTCAGCTGTAAGTAGTCATAGTTACTTACCCTGGACCTCCCTTGGGTCGTTAAGGCGCAGCTTGTCGGTGTCCCGGTAGATGTACCGCAGCTGGAAGTACGTCTGCACGCACACCAACAGAATGCCGAACGTCATGTGCATCGTGAAGTTCGCGAAGTTTATGCCCTGGAAAATAAAAATCAAGTAGAATTGATTCTCCTCATTTATCTAAAAGATTTGCCAAGTAAAGCTAAGTAATAATGCTGGTGTAATACAGGAGACATTTCCAAAGCTTCACTTGTAAACGGCCATCGGCATATGAGTCGTGGAATTCTCTCGACAGATTGGTGCGGGGAGGGGGAGTAATCCAGTTTCAGATTAGTCCGTCTCTAGTCCATATTAGTTCCATACAAGTCAAGTCTGGAAAGCAAATAGGTCCCATTTAGTCAAGTATTTTACCGACTGCACGACGATCTTGTTAGAGGCGATAATGACGTTGGGCGGGTCGCCCACAGGCGTGGCGGTGCCGCCGATGTTGCTGAACAGCACCATCGACATCAGGATCGGCACCGGGTTCAAATCCATCACCTCGCATAACCTGAAAAAAAAAACAAAGATGTGAAAATGCGGCGATTCTTCAAATTATTCCGCGTTCGATCCTTAGATAATCAACCCTCGTCCTATGTTAAATCTAGGAATATATAATTTTATTATTCCGTGTATATGTAATATATATACACGGAATATACCGATTCTGCTTCCAAGATGCGGCGTTCTAGGCGAGTGACTGTTGACATGACCTGATGAAGTGACGTTTCGCCCCATTTATGCTTCAGTTCACATCGAGACGCAATGCGGCGCTGCATTTTTAAGATAGCAAATCAAAATTAAACATTATTCAACAGGGGCGTGCGCTCCATATAGGCAGAAATGCAGTGCTTTACTTGTCATTCACAGATATTTTAATAAAACGTTCGTACGTTTTAGATAACTTTAATAATTAATTAATAGTAAATAAATTAATTAAAAAAATATAATGACTTAAAAACGCCTAATATTTTATAAATAGCAATTCATCTCATGCCGGTGCGTGCTGCAGGACAAATCATCGCATGTATGTGTAATTTTCATACTTCGCAAACGCACACACCCATGAATATCGACATGATTATATAGCGGCAGGCGATGGCTCTCGGCTTCGGTTCGGCTATCCGATCGCTTCCGAAAACCGCCGAACTAGCTTGTCGGAAATTATTCGTTGCCTATAATCCGAGTAAAAGGAAATCTAATAAATCACGTATGCACATTATGCATTTTTGTTTAGTAACGTTTTATTTGTTTAAATAGAAGAAACGTTTTGTGTTTCGCGGGGGCCATATTGCATATTTCATGTGATAAGCATTGTTTACAATTTAATCGCTCCAGTTTATTTATAGTTTTCTTAAAAGATTTTTCATTTTAACATTTGAAAGTGTGTACATTTAACAGTTTATTACTGAGTTTCTATAATAATTGTAGTGATTTGCTTTTACTAGTGAGTTAGTCGATATTTTTAAAATGTTATTTGACTGTGAGGTTTGTGTTAAAAATTAAAAATAACAAGTTCTCACTATTGTCATTCAGTGAAAAGATTCAAATTCTGTCTAAAGGTAGGTGTGTACCCGAGTTACAACAATTAAACCAGCAAAAAAATAATGTAACTCGAAAATTTCATGTTAAAAGTTATGAAACGTATAACTGGCTGTGTGGTTGTGTACACACGATTAAATTATATTGTTGTCCTTGCATATTATTTAGTAATTTACATCGGGATATAGTAATCTCAAGTAACCGGAACCTTGAATATGTGAAAATTGAAGCTGACTGACTGGTGAGTAGTTATAATATTTTAAAATATGCTTATTATTTTACTTATTAGAATTTCTTCCGTCGCGAACATCGATCGCTGTTTTGTCTGCGTTGCCGTAGAAGATGTACAAGAATAGTAGTACATCTAAGACCTGCTCTGTTGGCATGGTTTCGAATTAGAGATCCGTCGCTTGGCTGTAGCTATGCTAAAAATATATAAAGGAAAAAGTTTTTGTGACCGAGTACTTCGCCGCATACCCAGTGTCATAATCCTGTGCACGCCACTGTTATTCAATATACAAGAAGATACACTACATATATTTCATTGCAGGATCGGCGCCGCGCTATGCAGAGCGGTCTAATTTGACATTCGAACTCTTACAGTTTTATATCACTATTTTAAAACTAGGTTTCGTGACTTTTTTATTTTTATGCTAGATGTACACGCGAAGCAATCAGTTAGCAGCTTGGAAACTTGGAAAGCAAGCAAATAATTTTTAGTTTTGAGTCTTATTTAATCCTCCGTAGCCTTCAGATTATTATAGAACATTGTGTATTTTGAATACTGAATTAAATTATTGTTTCACTGGTCGCAAATCAGTTTTGATAGCGAGAGTTAAACACAACAGATAATAAATTATAAAGTAGGTCACACAAGGGGTTGGGTAGGGCGCGGCAAGGTTAAAGTGATACTAGCTAATTACTAATACCTAACTAATAACATCCAATGACGTATTTAGTACTAGAACAATATAAGTATTATGTACCTACATAATATACGAGTAGTTCTATTTTGATGCGTAAATGCAACTCGATGGTGCTCCAAAAAATTCTAGTTAACAAACAGTGAGTGGTAAATGGTAATTTACATAAAAGTCGAGCGGGCCTGATAATTTTTAACCTTAGCCGCATTCCATAAGTTTTCTTGTTGTCAACTTGTTTCTCAAGTTTCTGTGTTCGTGGAATTCATTATGATTTTATGACTTTTTATAGGGAAGTACGGGCTAAGAGTGAGACTGTCTAAACGCCTCCACAAATGTGAGGCCTATCGTTTCAGTTAGGACTGACGTCAGTTCTGCCTGAACGGATTAAATAAATTATAAATAAATAAATATCTATGGACGCTTCACACCACGTCAATTTGGCCCCGTGCTAAGTATCCGAAGAACTTGTGTTACAGGTACCAGAAAACGGGAAGTATATTTAATACTTTTATACTATACATATATTTAAGATTTTTATTATACTCGTATTATACACATATTTAATACACATACATGACCCAGGAACACAGAAAAACTTTTTTGTTCCTTCGGCGGGATTCGAACCCGCGACCCCCGGCTTGAACACAAACGCGCTGAACCACTGAGCCACAGAGGTCGTCAAAATTTGGAGCACATTGGATTGGAGCACACACACGGAAAAATAGCATCAGTTCGTTCTGATTTGCCGCGAGCTACGGTCGTATTTTATAATTGTAAACTCAAAACGCTTGTACACCATACCGGCCGCGGCTCTGGCGAGAACTGAAGCGATTTGTCACACATGGTCCGTACTCCGTTCAGTCCATCCGTTCAGTCCAGAATTAATGTTGCCAACTTAGTTATTTTACAAAGTTTTACTACTAAATTAAGTATTTTATTCCCTCCTTAGAAGGAATTTAGTTGTTAGTAGTCTTTTAGTAGGAAAGAGTCAGACAGTAATCATATGAAAAATGGCCTAGGTTAGGCACAAAAAAAAATGTTTACACCTTATCATAATAATACATCATGCATTACTTTCGTCCGTAATTTTCTTAAAACTACCCGTTTAATTACTATATACGTAATATTTCTTAGTATATTTTAAATTAACAATAATATTTATAATATAATTCAATAAATAATAAAAATTTAATATAGCAAAACCTAAAATGTAGTGGTTTTTTGGGGGCTTTAGGGATTCCTAAGTTGAGTAGCTTTTTTGATAGTTTTCAGTATTCTTTTAGTAGTTTTTAGTAGAAATCTACGCGAGTTTAGTTGTTTCGCAAGAACAGAGCTGGCAACACTGAAACGAGTTGCATCAGTCCATCCGGCCGACTGATGCGATCTCGAAATTGCACACACACGATACGATTTTGCATCCGCCCAGGCCGAACTGAAGGAAAACCGGACCGTATATGGGCCCCTAATGTGTAGATCATAATGTTTAACGATTTTTTTTTCTAATATACGTTTGGGGGCCCCTTTAGCCCGGAGACCCCAAATAATTGATACGGCTGATACAGCGGTAGCTACGCACCGGTATTGTAAATTAGAAGGAGAATGAAACTGTAAGATAAAATTAAGGTAGAGTTGTAAAAATTTAAAAGAACAAAGGTAAAAGAACAAAATGTAAAAATATAAAATGTAAAAGTTAGAAGTAATAGAATATGTAAACAAAAAGAGCAACTACAACGGGACGAAAATGTAAAGTAGAAGGAGAATGAAACTGTATGATAAAATTAAGGTAGAGTTGTAAATGTAAAACAATATAGACGAATGTTAAAAGTTGAAACAGGATGAATAGAAAATAAGTATAGCAGTAGAAACAAAACTGTAATTATAAAATAAATTATACAAGTTGAAATAAACCACAAAGAAAATAATTGACCCGGCTTATGGTTGGGGGAACAAGAAAAAAAAAAAAACACTGCCTACGTGTTCACATTTCTAGCTTACTAGTGTCTGGTCACAGATCCCAGGCTACTTTAATAGGCACTGGCGTCATGAGCAGCACGGTGATGAACTGGTGACGTTGTCGAGGAAGGTGTCGTTGCCAAACCTTGCCCTTCCTACCCTGGTCACATCAGTACTTACCGGATGGTGACGGGCGTCATCAGCAGCACGGTGGTGACGTTGTCGAGGAAGGTGGACAGCAGCGCCGTGATGGCGCACAGCAGCGTGATCAGTGGCCAAAGCTTGCCTTTCGTCACCTGGAATGTTCCAGAATATACAGGTTGCTATCTTATCCGAATAATATATTTTAACTAAAATTAGATCACAACATTACTAATTTAATGAAAGTATCTACAAACTGTCCACTGTGTTCAACTTGACTGTTCAAATATTTACAGGTGCGTTCAGATTACCTGTTTGGTTTATTAAAAAAAAAAAAATCCGCCGGCTCTAGTAGGTTGGTAGCGGTAGATGTAGTTATTTATTTATTCCAGTTCATAGTTAAGGCAGACAAACGTGTGTCGGGACTCGGGACAGCTAGTCTTTATATAAAATTGGGTTAAGTTTGCCTTCATTGCAAATATTTCAAAACTAAGGATTGACTATGACATTACAATATACATTTGACAGAAAACGATTTCATACACGAAACAGCTACACCATCTTGATTTCAGAAGACTGATTAGACTGCAGAAAGCAAATGTCAAAATGTTAAGATGACAAATGTCAAACCTAAATTGCCCCAACAAATCCCATGTTTGGCGCCATTTAGGTGTAGACGCTTTTTGCCTCGACATGCCTCGTCTGTAATACGTCCATGCTTTATTTTCTTTTTATTGGATTAGCTCAGGAGATAGAACCGGTATCCGCTTGGTGGAATCACATCGGTAGTCTGTTACTATAGTCCTATACAGTAATACCTGCTATTTCTATACGTAAATACACAAACAGAATTTTGAGTCTCGTGACCAGCCTGCCAGTCGTGTGTCATCCTTAGTTTCGTTTTTTTATGACAAACGAGCAGACGGGCCACCCTGATTGCGAGTTGCGACCCATTGAATCCACAAACCTCGAAAGTGAACACCGCCAGGAAATCGAACATTCCAGTCTCAGCCATGATGGCGACCAAGATCATCATGCTGAAGAGCAGCAGCAGAGTTTCCACGTCCAGCCAGGAGACCAGCTCTGGGACAGATGGTCTCTCCCCCATCATAGCCAGCACTGCCAAGGAGGTAGTGGATACTATCACCGCAGCCATAGTACGGTTTATTATCTGAAAATACCGAGCAAAAACATGGATACTTGTGTGTGCCAATAAAATGTAAACACCCAGGTGTTGCGTTTGTCTAAAAATTGGCATATCGAAAGCTAATATGCCTCCAGTATTAGATACTTAGTTAATATCTATATAGTGCTTATGACTGTACAACATGATAGTGTGCATTGTTTTATTTCTTTTAGGTCTATCCCCACTAATATTATAAACGCGAAAGTTTGTATGTATAGATGTTTCTTACTCTTTCACGCTAAAACTACTTACATTTGGTATGGTAGTAGTCTAGCCTCTGTATTAACATGTTGGCTATTTTTATTGCAGCAAAATGTACGATTTCCGCAGGATTTCTTGTCGCGTGTACGAAGTCGCGGGTCTAGTAAATAATACCGCAAATAGGAAAGGACATGTTGACGCAATGATAGATGTCGAATTAACTGCGATATAATACCTAAGTATGTATGTCATTTTGAATGGACCCATCGCCGATAAGTATTTAATAAAAAGAACTGTAATTTTGTCCATATTATCTGTCAGTACTTATGTCTATTTTTGTGTAGACAAAACGCATTTCTATGGCGGTGACGCTAAGCGCGCTGGTGCTGATGATGATGTTGTGGTATATTATTATTTATTCGTAATTACAAAACGGAATACACGTGTCTATTAATGCTTAGACTGATTCAGACGAGTGTCTTAAAATAAACCAAATGCGCCGGTAATAAGGTCTAGAATATACGGCATAATTATGGTGGCGAGTTAAACTATAAATTTTCCACACTAGTTACGATAATAGAGTCAATATTATGAGACAAATACTTTAATACTTTGGTTAAATATGATAAAATTATATTGATGTAAAGGAAACGAATAATTCCTTGACATAGAAATTAGAAACTCATTATTTAGACTAAGATAGGCCTAATACGAAGTGGATACAAAAAAAAGTGTGTGTCAGCTCCGACGCACGACTGGAGTTTACTCTAAAAAGTAAAACACGTCCCCCAGAAGGAACAAAAACTTTAGCGATCGATTTGAGTTCAAAAATTCGCGCCATGTGAAAAAAGTGACAGGTGCGCAGAATAGGTTGCGCACGAAAACGTAACGAGGTCATTCGTTCAGTAGATTTTACTCCTCATATTTTTTTCACACCGGGGGCCCTATATGAAAATCGATTCTTAAGGAGTAAACTTCAAAAAAATTACCTATTTATAATTAAATGGTAACACTTTCTGCAGATTTCGAGAAACCGATTATATATATACGAGATTATCTCGTTTAAAGTATAAGATATATACTTGCGAAGGATTCTGAAGGGTGTAATCTTTAGTAGAGTCGACGAAATTGAGTGTTTGGGAGTTTTGTCGATGGTGGTTGGTTGGTGTCATTTTGGACGCATCGGACTATTCCGTGTTTAACCTCTAGATTTTCAACCCCTGTCCTACGTAACGACGGTAGAAAATCTAGGGTTGAACACGGAATAATCCGTCATGTCGGGATAAAGTGACATGGACCAATTTTAAAAACCATTATCATCATCATATACCTATAATTAGTGAAACAAAACCCTTGAGTACAGTTTTATGAGAATTGTGCGGACGGAGGAGTATGAAATTTAGCACAGTTATAGTTTATGTAGAGAACCGAGAAAGGTGTGCAGACATCTAATATTTTTTAAAACACTGCTCAGATATAATATATAAAATTAATAAAAATAAAGTAGGTAGTGTAACTACATTTAATAACCCACACTACCATGCGTTTAGTTAATAGTAATAGGTGTTGGTTTGCCACAATTATTTGTTGTCAATCTTTCTTTCACATTCCATAGAAAATTTACTTAATTTTATTTCGTTATTGCGTATCTAAGAGGCAAAGGAAACCTAAATATTAAAAAAAAATTTGTATGTAACCCCCGAATTGGAAGCAGTGAGCGAGCTGATGATGACGAACTATAGCTAAGAACAATCTCGATCACGTCGCCTTTGAAACAAAAAAACTAGATCAAAATCGGTTGGCACGTTTGGGAGCTACCATGCCACGGACAGACACAGACATACACGTCACCCTCCTGTTTCCGTCGTGACACGTGGGTTGAAAAGGAGAAAATTAAAATATGATTGAAAGTCGAATTTCGACATCTGGGCGAGCTAGTGGTCGCCCAGATGTAGTATTAAAACATCTAAACATTTGGTTTCCTTATAAAAAAATGTTCACTATCTTACCTCAAATATGATGAGCACATACAGCCCGCACAGCAGTACGCACGAGTATATGACCCCGGTGGTAGGGTCTATGGGATCGACAGTATAGCTCAGTGTTATAGGAGCCGCTTGGTTGGAGGTACTCCGCATTCGCAGTACGAAGCTCCCGGAAGCGTTGGTCGTCATGGGCTCGAGGCTCAGTCGAAGACTCCTGGGTTCGCCAGTGTTGAAGTCCAGTACGTCGTCGTGTAGAAGCAGTGATTGTCTATCTGATATCTGTGGATTAACATTTTTACTGCACCACCACGGAGTAGAAAATATATATACCTACTTACTTATACTGAATAAACAGAAACAGCTTTCATAGAACGATTCAAATTTGAAAATTTTGACGTCCCCTTCAACGGCCCACAATTTTTCCACACAACACCGTATGCTTTTTTAGTAGTGCAATCAAATCGAAAGCTAATTATGTAGCTGTTTATCAGTTCGTCTTTCTTTAATCTGTGGCGTCACGGCAGAGCCATGCTTCGGCATAAATAGGCCGGGTATATGCCCCAAGAAAACCAGCATGAAATAACGCATACTTCATTTAGAAGATCCGCAACTGACTTGTTCCTCTGCTTGCTGATTGCCGGCATTAATCGCTTTTGATGTGTAACACCTTTCTCTCTTGCTTCCTTACAATTTGTGGAAGCGAATTTGACGAATGAGCGCGCGGTGGTAGAGTTGGCCGTCAGATTCGAATTAAATATTTCAGTACTTAGCTTTTTAAATTTTGAGGTTAATTTCTGTCACTGCTTAATGGAAAAGTTTCCGTATTTTGTATCATATTATTATAAAATCGTACTAATAAAAATTGTGTTTTTACTAAGGTGAGATGTTGAATGTTAACCAAGTAGTACAAAACTACTGTATAAGATGACACAAAAGGTAACATCGGTAAATTTAGCGTTTATAAAGAGGTATAACAGTACACTATAACTGCAATAGCTGATCATTACTCTTGAGTCTGTATATTAACGCTATTACGCGTCAGTTGCCAAAGATACCACACTGAAAAGCTGCAAGCGTAGCGTAGAGCTATTAGAAATAAATATATAACTGTTAGCTGCAATACAGCATTTTAGTGGACTTGAACTCAGCTATATTCTGAACTGAAGCTCCGAAGTGTACCCCAGACGCTTGGATTTAAAGAAAGAACATGTGAGCTACTATAATGCAATCAGTTCACCTGTTCTCCACTCTAATTTATGCGTCTTGCTGCATAAAGAAGAACTTTAGCAGTGTTAATCAGCTTGTTACACGCAATCGTATAACAGCGCTTAAACAGCCCACATGACCACTATGGGTGTACTCTTATGATGCTAAATTACAGCATTTACAGCACACAGCTATAAATTAGCTCATATGTTACTCATTATTCCCATTACTTTACAATTTATTTATTCAGCGCCGTGTGGGTATTAAATATCCAGTTAATTTGTCCGTTATATATTAGTATATAGTACGGATATTGTGATATATATTTGGAATTGTATTGTTCATAATGTGGAAAGATAAATGAAGAACTGGCGGAACACGTCGAAAAATTAATGTAGAATCCACATTAGTGCAATTAAGTGATTAGTTACAATATTTGCGTAGTTCATTTTACCCGCAATTATCTGTACAAGAATTTGTGGCTGACTTGTTTTACACAATAACTATAATAGGTATCAGTTCGTTACTGATTTATGTACCACGAGTGGATACATATACAGCCTTGGGACAACTGTTACTTGCTGATATAATGCTGATGTACATCAAATGTCACAGTTATTCAGCTAACAGCTGTTTAATTTGTGCCCAAATCAAAGTTATATGAGCTGTTTCAGCGCCTCTACAGCTCTTATTAAGCTAGCTAGTACCCCTTTGGATTCCATTGTGGACAGTAATTATACAGCGGATATACAGCACTACTAGTACACATCAGATGCGACTACTGTAAGGCTCGCTCGTTTTTTTAATAGGCAATCTGTCTGTTCTGTTGCCGCTCTTACTGTGATTTTAAAAGTGGGATCTAGCCATAGCTATTTTTAAGGAAATTCCGTAGTCCTCAAGGAACACTTAAAGCAGTTTCGCTCTGTCGGACGGACTGTCTGTCTGTCTGTCCACCTTTAATATAGCTTCTGTAATTATTAATTTGATTGGATGCAATTTGCTAAAGTTATATTATACTTTGTATAGATTTTGGTCGTGGCATCATTTATAATATTTTATATTTTAGGGGTGCCTGTCCATACATGACGTGAAGTGGGATGAATTTTTTTTTCATTGTATCCCATATTTTCGAATAGGCATTTTTAAATAAAGTCAAGGTTTTATACAATATAAGGTCATGTGACCTTTATACAAAATCAACCATTTTCGAGTAATCGGTCTACAAAGTGTTTTCTAAGTGGCATTTCTAAACTATAAGAGATAGAAAACATTTAAGTTTTCATGCTAAAAAAGGTCACGAAAATGATTTTGAGCGATATCGGACAATAACTTTTGAAGTTATTTAAAGAAAACTTATTGCGCTTTGGTAGCTACGGAACCCCCCTTAGACATGCCCTGATATGCTCTTGGTTAGGTTATATTGAGTTACGGTGTCCTGGGCCCTTAGTCAAGATGCATTCGATAATTTCGACGGCGAAGTTAGAGATCAAAAATGTATGAGATTTGACATAAGTCATTGCTAAGTGACATATCGATTGCGATGCTTTATGTCCAATCCCATATATTATTTTGTTTTCTAACTTCGCCGTCGAAATTATCGAATGCATCTTGACTAAAGGCCCGGACTTTGAGTATTCGACCGTCATTTCATAATAAATATTTACCTCCGTCTCTAAGACATTAGTCTCATATGTGTTCGCTGCCCAGTACTCCAACCAGAACGTGATCTTCGGCGAATCTTGAACTTCTGTATTGTTCAACTTCTTCTCCCCCTGCTCAGTGAGGAAGGGTCCGGAGATCTTCGCCAGGATAGTCAGCTGCTCCTCAGATATGTTGAGGAGGTAATCTATAATAAACTTTTGGTGTGAAGTGGTGTTGAGCGCTGCGTGTTCCTTATTTACATAAATTATATAGCCTATGTTACCCGGGCCTCGATTAGGAATCATTTTACACGTAATTTATTAAAATCAGACCAGATGTTTAGGCGCTACGGCGGAACAAACATACATACAAATACTGCTAAAATCATTACTCTTCCTATTGCTTCGATTAGCCGTAGTCGGGTAATGAAGTCGCATCATTTCCTGTTCGCTTAGATCTTTTAAACTAGGTACTCAAAAGGTTTATATTGTGGCGGACCAATTAGCGCGAAAATCCTGAATCGCGCTATCGAAGTTTTCAAAGATCGGCACTATATATACGATATCTGAAATTCATCCAAGTGGGCTTCGGCCTGACCGAGCATACCACCTCGCTCGGTCGGAGATATTTTGGGGCATCCACTCTTCCCACATTGGTGACCCCGACGTGATCCCGACAGAAGCCTCCTTCTGGACATCATCACTGGAGAGATATGTGGCGGACCAATTAAGATCGGCACTATATATACGATATCTGAAATTCTTACAAGTGGGCTGCGGCCTGACCGAGCATATCACCTCGCTCGGTCGGAGATGTCCCTTTGGGGCATCCACTCTTCCCACAATATGTACATAAATATAATACATTGCACCCGTGCAAAGCTGGGACGGGCCGCTAGTCCTACTACTATTATAAATTTGAAAATTTGTGAGGATGGATGGATGGATGGATGTTTGTTACTCTTTCACGCAAAAACTACTGTACGGATTTCGATGAATGGAACGATTAATGGAAACACAATAGAGAGAGTTAATCAATTCAGATACCTAGGAAGTATAATAAGTAACGACTCCAGATGTACTGCGAAAATTACCACTAGAATTGCAATAGCCAAGAGAGAATTCAATAAATAGAAACAATTTTTATAATCAAAAATAAAAGTTGAAGTACAAAAGCACCTAATAAAAACATATATCTGGAGTTAAGCTTTATATGTGTGTTCGAAATGTGGTGCTAGAGAAGGACGCAGCGGATAAGTTGGAAGGAAAAGAAAACTAACGAAGAAGTGCTATAGATGATAGGAGAAAAGATAAACATATTAAAAACTCTAGAAAATAGAAGAGGAAAGATGATTGGGCATCTTATAAGACATGACACATTCATGAGCACAATATTAGAAGGAAAGATAGAAGGAAAGAGGGGTAGGGGAAGGCCAAGAAAAAACTAGTCAACTTGTAGAGAATGTAAATGTCATGTCCTATAGAGAGCTGAAGGTACTAGTGGTGGACAGAGATAATTGGCGGAAGCTCCACCAACAAGGGCCCTGCCCTTGAATTAAAGAAGAAGAAGTAGTTTAAGCTCTGGATTAAAACATAGGGATACTTTTTATCCCCTAAAAGTACAGTGTTTTACGCGGGCGGAGCCGCGGGCAACAGCCAGTAAACGTTTGGTGTGAGGTGAACTCATAAGTCACAACTCAAGAATCATTATACAACTACTAGTACGAACATTCCCAATATTTTCAAAGAATAAACAAAATTAAATTTATTAAGTAAACCCCCGAATTGTCAAGCAGCGAGCGAGCTGATGATGATGATAATTTATAGCTAAGAAAACTCTCGATCATAATATCAGCTTTCAAACAAAAAAAACTAGATCGAAATCGGTTCATCCGTTTGGGAGCTACGATGCCACGGACAGACAGACGGACCACACGCCAAACTTATCTTTATCTTTCGCCCTTTTTTGCATCGGGGGTTAAAAAATAACTCTTTTCGGACTATGTTAGGAAGAATACGGGCATATTTTTTTAATTTGGCATTATTATCCACCTGTATCGTCTTGTGATAGGATTATATTAAAGTATGACCAAGGCTATGCCTCGTAAATCGTAAGAATTTTATAGAAACAGATGAGAAGTTTTTGTCTTAATAGTTTAAGATTTGCTAGCGGTTTTTTTCATTAAACAATAAAACCTAGTCGAAAAAAATCGTAAAAATTATTCAGTCAGTGGTGCAAATATCTAGAAGTATCGAGTGAAAAATATTCACGAGGTATTTACGAGTACAAAGCAATCCAAAGTTAAATACAAACGAGCATAAAGTACGTGTATGTACACATCTAGGACGTCCTAACACTGTTGACCTAAACAGAGACCTAACTGGATTACGGGACACTAGATATTTCTGCTATATAGATTATAGAAACTAGGTTAGTAGATACATAGATTGAAATCGGAAGCAGAGAAAATCTAGACAAACTAGGCCACTAATCACTACCTAATTACCTACGTAAAGTTTTTCTTCATATTGAAGAGCCGCAACAGGAAAGTTTATTTTGTAGTGGAGTCAGTTGTTTTGTTTATGGTTTCGGTTGCTATAGCACACGAGCTACTAGGAAATTTAGAGCCGGTGTTAGAGGCAAGCTGAAACCTTGTCCTATACTATTGTACACCAATAGTATAGGACAAGGTCCTATTGTACACCAACACGAGACTGCAGGACTGGCTGGCCAGAAGCCCCTAATCAAGTTTTTTTTTTGACTCCCAAAAAATATGTTTGAGGCAATTTGAAATATTGTTATAGTGTTAGTTTAATGTTTAAGGTGTTGGGAAAAAAAGGAAAATCTTTATTAGAACGGCCAACGACTCATATTGAGAAGAGTTATGATGTCAATTACGTAATAAAATTATTAACTAGTTTGTTTGGAATCGCAATATGCTAACAGATAAATGATAGATGTCGTTCTACGTTACGAAAACTAAAAACATAATAATTATTTTTCTTTGTATAAATAGTATAGAGGGATCTATTTCACATCTCAAGTAACTTTTTTTTTCATAAAACTAGTACTAAGCAGCTGAACTATAGAAAAAGATAATAATTCTTTATACTCCAATTAAAAATAAATCTATCTATTGGGTACACTAGATGGAGCTTTTACGCCTCAAATTGACAATTTACAGCATGATAACCACAGACTATACAGATATGATGTCAACGATTCCCACAGATAAGTACGTATTTTGCACATGAATTCTCTGATATTCAGAGATTAATAAATTTTTATTCTCAAGTCCTAAAAATATAATATTAATAATAATAATAACTATTTAAGTACTATAAATGTTCGAAACTTGACCGCTCTTGATGGAAAATCAGGAGGATTTTCCAGTGTCCTTTCCTAGTAGCTCTCCATCTTCTATATTTTACTGCATATTTTAGTAGATACTGAATACATTTTAGGGAGTTTCGCTCTATTCGTCCGTCTGTTTGTCTGTCTGTTTGTCTGTCTGTTTGTCTACCCTTCTAACTTCTGTAATGGTTAAAATAAATTTGTGAAATTTGTTACCATTAAAGATTGTGTATAGATCTCGGTTTTGGCATCATAATATAATAATAATTTAATATTTTAGGGGTGACTCCACTCTATTCTTGTGAAGTGGGGATGAGAAATATTTTTTCATTCTAATGTATCAAACTCAAAATTTTATTTCCATATAGGTTATTAAATAACACTTATCGATTTATCCTTCATGATGCTTACCACCGGTTCGGAAACTAGCTCGGCAAAAAGAACCGGCGTAAGAAACTCGCACGGGCCACCTTTTAGCAAAAAGATGGGAAATTTGTTCTTTTAAAAATAATATTTTTACAATGCAGTAACTTAACTAAATAACAAAAGTCATAAGTACATACTTAAGTACATAGAAGCAGCTTTGCAGGGGGCCATCTTATTCCCAAGGTGTGCAATCGTTAATGAAATCATTGACCTTATAATATATTAGCTTTAACACACAAACGTTCTTTAACGACTTTTTTAAAGTTATTATTGGAAAGGTTTTGAACGTTTTCTGGGAAATAGAATCCCAAAGTAAGGCGTATATATTTTTACGTTTAAAAAATTTACTTTGCTAAGTCTGATCACCGGTATTTCTAGCTTGTTTTTATTTCTAGTATTCCTACAATGGTTGTTGCATTTATTTTTGAAATTATTAAGATTCTTTCTGACATACAACTCATTGTCCAAAATGTATTGAGAAGTGACGGTCAGAATACCTATTGACATCGTATAATCAAAGAAACGTTCTTTATAATATCTTGCTTCTGTAGCACAAATATTGTGTTAATATCCGCAGCGTTTCCCAATAGAAGAAAGCCGTATGGCATTATACTATGAAAATAACTAAAATAAACTATTCGCGCTGTATTCTCATCGCTAATTTATCTATTTTTTTAACTGCATATGCTGCAGAAGTGAGCCTACCTGCCAGATTTGTAATATGGGCCCCACGGTAATTTACAATCTAGTGTTATTCCTAGAAATACAGTGGTGTCCACTAAATTCATTTTCTCATCATTTAATAGTACATCGGTTGTGCCTGTCTAACATTTGGCAGGCTAAACTTTAAAGATTTTGTTTTATTGGAATTTAAAAGTAAATTATTAACATTAAACCTATGTACAATTTTTTATAGAGCGCTATTTACCTCGTCGTAATTTGTCTGTCGTTGCTTCATATTAAAAATTAGTGAAGTGTCATCGGCAAAAAGTACTGTCTCATGCTTATCTTTACCTAGACAAGGGAGGTCATTTATATAGATGAGTAAAAGAAACAGGCCTAAAATGGGCCCTTGTAGCACACTTAGTTCTAATTTTGGTCTCAGTAGACCTTGTAGAATCGTATCGGGGTACGGGGTACGTACACTCTGACGTCGACCCCGTACATCGACGAATAGGTATTTTTAAATAAAGGCAAGGTTTTATAGATGACTTTTTACAAAGTCAGCTATTATCGAGTAATTGGCCTCCAAATTGGTTTTTAATGAGGGTGTTTGATATTTTTTCTGCCGCTAGGGGGCAGACCCAACGCACACAAAGCGTCATCAGGTGGCGTAAGTGGTATCAAAACCGGTCAATAAGAATTTTCGATTCTTTTTCTGTCACCAGGCGCTTGGTAAAAAAGCTGTCAGATGTCACGAATTTAAAGACCCTCATTGTGAGTCTGATATTTTTTTAGGTTTCTTCAACGTTAAGCAGAACGTTACAATTAGTAAACAATTTCAGAACTGAATCCATCAATGCTCCAGAAACTGTTTTTCTATGTAGGTTAGTCTAGAAACTCAAGAAAGATTAATAGTGATAAATCGAACACCTCCGAGAGAAGGGCTTTCCCCTAAGTAATCTTCCAAGTAATCGGCACAGGTTTATGATTCTGCCCAACACATGCTCTATCTCTTTTACACGCACAGATACGTTTATTTCCGTCGCACATCCAGCTGTAAACTTCGAGAGCGTCTGGATTGCGAAATGTCAATGGCCACTACATAAACACAGTGTGTTGGTATCCTGTTGGAATTACGGTTGACACAAACGAGTTTCAAACAAATATATATATATATATATATATATATATATATATATATATATATGTTGGGACATAGTTACATAGGTACTTACTTATTTCATAGAATGCTGACTTGGTAATCTTTGTAAGGCGACGTGGTGTCGGACCGCGGCTCGCCAGTTGCGTGGTTACAGGGCAGTAGGGAACACGCGAACACTTAGCGTAATTCAGTCAGAAAATATAGTCAGTATAGAGACTCATATCTTTTCTTCCCCGTGTATACGTTTACAGATGAACAGAAGACAGTGCCTGAACTCGAGGATAAGTATCATAGTACGTAACAATAACCACGAACTCAAACTTTACGGCATCATTCCTAATAAACACATGGGAACATGTTTGCAAATCCTTATACGTGAACAACTTACGTGTATCGCTATCCGCTCGTGCCTTGGGTCGCAAGCTATGAATCGTTTCTCGTAACTTCTCTACGTACGTGTAGTAATTAAAATTAGCTATTCCACTTACCTCGTTGTAAAAATCGCCGGGTAAGCGCAAAGGTTGTCCTAGCACCAACTCTGCTGCGCTAAGACCGGTGTCACACCGACTCACAGCACGGAGCCCGAATAAAACGGTGGGCAATTCGTCATCCCACGACGTTCTACTCGTTAATCTACACGTAAGAGCTACTTTAAAAGAACGATGCCACCGCTCTATCTTCCCGTTACTTTGGGGGTGATAGGGGGTGGTCCTTATTCTCTGTACACCTAACATTTTTAGTAAGCTGCTAAATAATTCGCTCTCGAATTGTCTGCCTTGGTCACTCGTTAACCTGGTTGGACATCCGAATCTACAAATCCAATTTTCATAAATCGCTCAGGCGACCGTTTCGGCTGTTATGTCGCTAGTGGCTACTGCCTCTGGCCAAGATGTGAACCTATCTATAATTGTAACGCAATATCTATTACCTCTTTGTGTTGTTTGTAACGGGCCTACTATATCGACGTGTATGTGTTCAAATCTTTCGCTCGGTGTAAACGATCCTAAACCCGAAATAACATGACGATTCACTTTACTCTTTTGACACGGTATACAGTTTTTAGTCCAATCCCTAACGTCTTTATTCATTCCTGGCCAAAAAAAACGAGAGGATAACATTTTTAGTGTTGTTCTGATGCCTGGATGACTAATGTTATGTACTGAAAGAAAAATATTACGCCTGCATTTTTTTGGTATATATGGCCTAACATTACCAGTCGAAATATCACAATATATACTTTTACTCAAATTAGGTAACATAACTTGTTTTAACTGAATTTGTGACGCATTACAAGTTCCTAAAAAATCTGTAATCTGATCATCATCATCCTGTTGCAACGCTATTTCTTCGTAATCGACTACAGTCGGACACACAATGTTATATGCACGATCTTTAAAAGACTTTTTAAAAAAAATCCTTTTATTAAAACAATACAATACTAGTTTTACTTTACATAGACTTAGCTTATAGTCTATCTTAAATAATAAGGAGACACGATCCCTAGTAAGGAGTCAAGACTACTGTGTTATAGTGACTACTATTTTATCACGACTACTGCACCGTTTCTAGGCGGACAGGGTGTATTTTTTAAAAAGGTATGGTTACTTGTGAGGGTGTTGTAAGTACAGTGGCATCATATGTGTGCGCAACTAGATAACAAGGAATACTATGGGACATTGTATAAGTTTTTGGAATCCATTAAATATCTAATCAATGTCTCTTGTTATAAACAATGAGTTCCTTGTTATATTCTTGGAGGAATAGATAAGTAAATATAATTATTATTAATTATTATTTATCTTATGCAATAAAAAAGTTAAGGGAAGTATACATCTTTTATACCCCCCGTCTTAGATTGGAAATTATACTCAAAAAGGACCTGAGTATTTTCCAACAACAATTACTTTAAAGGCAAGTATATGGAAATTCGAAAAGTAAGTAAAATTTTCAATTATTTATAAAAAAAAATAGGGATTTCGTGGTTCCTTTACATGAGGTATTAAATAAAAAGAAAAAAGAATATAAACTATGAGTACACAATTAAAATTTAAAAAGATACATAATCAATTATTTGTCGCTAAGAAGAAATAATTAAATTACGAATATTTAAAAGAAATTACTATTATTCAGAATAATTGATTATATATATATTTTTTTTTTTAATTCTTAAAAATAATGGTTAAATGAGTTAATATATCAAAGTTTTAATTAAATCTAATATTACATAACATAAAAATAAACATTTTAGTTTGTAATATTATTCCTTATTTACTAAGTAAAACAGAACTACTTAATTTTGTGCAAATATTGAACATTTAATCATTTGATTAAATATAAATTATATAAAATAAAAGAAAAATTATTAGTAATCGTTTCAACTAAATTTAAGAAATTAAAATGATTAAATTTTTTTTTTAAGGCGTGACACTATTGTTTACAGGTTTTCAGGGATTCTATGAGTGACGGTAGAATAATGGGGTTCACAGGGAGCTTCTCTGCTTTCCTGGTGTTGCTGCATCTCGATGTCTTCACTGCGATGACGTTGTCTACCAGGACATCTCAAGGAGTGACAAATTCTTCTTGGGCTATGCAGCAGCAGCGATATATTACGTAGCCAATTACACAAACGGCAATTATATATAATAATATAGAGTTTTGTTGCAACTCGGTTTTGTAAGACACTCGGTTTAATTCTTGTTTTATATCTGTCATTTGCTGGGCTTCCGCTTTGAGGTCGTCTAATTTTGCATGGTTGTAGTTTACTGGTTTTATTTCGACAACAGGTAATTTATTCACAAGAGGATGCTTGTACAATTCTTCTATTATATCTATTTTTATTTCAGGTAATTCCAATTGCGTTTTTACTACGCCTTCACCGTGGAGTTTGGTGCTTTGCAGAGTAGCGGTGCAGTATTCATTTAAGGTGAGGATACCGGCACCTTGGAAGTTGATTGTAGTAAAGTTCGATTGACATCCCTCGACAATATTGATAGGGTTTGTGAATAGTAATAACCATTTGTTTTTCGCTAGCCGATGTATAATTTTAAAGTTTCCTTTTGTTGACATGATATTACATAATTCGCTGTATTTTGATTTATCTTGATGTAAAATACTAGTTTCGCAAATTGGATCAGCATTTTCGTCTTGAATGATTAGTGATTTGCAAACGTATTTATTCTCGTCGTAATGTTTGCACGTCGATAGTTCATCTAGGGTTACATAGAACCTTCTATCTCTGGTTAAGCCTACATACTTGCTCTGAACTAATAGGGTGTGATATAAGGAGGATTGGTTATCTTTTTTGGGGAGGGATAGTACTTGGTAACCCACAAAACAATCCTCGTCTACAAGAGGTATTTCTAGAATTGAAACTAAAGTTAAATCTTCTAAATACGCGTTAAGATTACTGATTTTAATTAAATTATGAATATTGCTAAAACTTGGTATTTCTATAAATTTACCAGAATCTGGACTTTTATTTAATTCCTTTACTAAATTACTGTAATTTATTATATTTGCAGGTAATGTTCCAGACAAAGCGGATTCGATGGCGTTCATCAGTTCATCAACTTTAGAATTAATTAACATTAAATTATCTATGACAAATTCATATAATTCGAAAATTGTTTCATGTTGTTTTATTTCCTGAATTTCATTCCTATTTTCCTGTACGTATTTCTGTATTTTAAGCATATTAAAGTTTATTACGCGTTCATTATATAATATTGAGTTAATAGTTTTATTAAAGGAAGCGATAACGGACGTTGTTACTTGTATTTGTTTAGTAACGAGATTTTTAACAGTTTCGCCATTTTTCTCGACGTTTCTGATTACGTCATTTATTCTTCTTCTGTCGTCGTTATCCATGGTACCAAAAAGTATTCTAAGTACTAACCCTAAGGGATTTATAAGACCTCTTTTAGCTTTTTGTTGTTTCTCGGTATTTTTTGTTGGCAGGCTTTAATTAAAACAAAATTTTCGCGTGTAACCTGAGTATTATCTGGTAAAGATAATTTAATTTTGTTATCGTGCGTGTTTATCGACGCTTTGAATCTTTTTAAGAAATCAATGCCCATTATTCCGTCGTATGGAATATCTATTTGAACAACGTAAAATTTATGCGAAAGATTATTTGTTATAGGCAACTCTACGTATTCTGAGATTTCTAATTTTTGTTCGCATATACCTTTTATTTGAATTTTTTCTTTAAATGTTTTTAAGTTTTTAATTTGCGATGTTACTTTAGGAGAAATAGTACTGACGGCGGCGCCAGTGTCCACTAAAAATTTCATTGAGATATCGCCTACAAAATGTTTTATAAATAATAATTTATTTAATTTTTCGCCTACAATATTATTTATGGCATATTTATTTGTATTTAAATTTCGAGCAGATTCATGAGGACTTCGGCCTCGTCTTCGGAGGACGGCTGCTCGGTTGTGTCCTCCGGCTCCTCGTTTAAAGAATTTATTGTTTTTTTATCGTTAAAATTATTTTTAGATTTATTACTGTTGCTGGGGCCCGGATGCAATTTTCTACAGAAGTCGATTGTATGCCCCTGCATTTTACAATGCGTACAAAATCTATCACTTTTATTCGATATTCTATTATTATCATTCGATTTATTATTTTGCACGTAACTCGAAGATTTTTGGACTGAATTACGATAATTAGATGTTTGTCTATTCGTATTATACGTCTCAGAATTCCTACGTATATTATTGTTTTTACTGTAGAATTCGAGGGCTCGTTCCTCTTCTAGTGCAAATTTGAAAGCTTCGTCGGTCGTAGTAGGCCTACGGGATCTTGTGACATTATAAAAATGCGGATCTAACCCGACTAAGAAGTTATTCATTAGAAGCTTATCATATTCACTACATAAAATACCAGATTTGTCATTAATAATTTCTGTGTTTGATAAAAGCTCATTCTTTAAATTTTCGTAATATTCTACGAAACGCGCAACGGATCCTCTTTGCTTTGCGTGCTGAGATTCCAATAAGATTGCACTAAGGGTTCGACATTTATTAAAATGCGCATCTAATTCGTCTAAAAATTGATTTAGATCAGAAAAATTGCGTCTGTTAGCAAAACTAGCTGCTTTACCTTCTAATTGCGATATAGCTGCTGGCAATAATAATAATTTTTGTACACTGTTCGCCCAATTTTGTGCTTGGCGACAGTTTCTTATAAAAATGTTTAAATTATTTGTATTTTCGCTAAATTTTGGTATAAGACTAAATAATTGATTTGTAGGTACCAAGGGATCTAGCTTGATGTCCAGGGCCTTTTGATGATGGCTGGCAGAGTCGTGGGCACCTGGTTTGGGATCGGTCGACATATTTTTGATTGTCTTGGATCGTAGCAAAATTTTATTTAAAAAAAATGGATACAAGGACGGAAAAAGAGAGCGAGGGAGATCCACACCCTAAAAGCACGAGAAAATATGAAAGACTTACAGTGTCAATATCGACGTCTTCATTTGCCCCTCGTTGTATGCTGCAACGTTCGGATGGCTCCTCGGCTGGGCTGCGGCTCACGCGGCGACGATGATTCTCTGAGAGTTTTATCGGAGAATTTTTCGCGACGCGGGTGGGCGCAAGGGATCTTTCCGAAGCGATTCAAAAAATGTCCTTTTTGCAACTTTGCGTATCCTACCGACTGCGCCAAAATGTTATATGCACGATCTTTAAAAGACTTTTTAAAAAAAATTCTTTTATTAAAACAATACAATACTAGTTTTACTTTACATAGACTTAGCTTATAGTCTATCTTAAATAATAAGGAGACACGATCCCTAGTAAGGAGTCAAGACTACTGTGTTATAGTGACTACTATTTTATCACGACTACTGCACCGTTTCTAGGCGGACAGGGTGTATTTATTAAAAAGGTATGGTTACTTGTGAGGGTGTTGTAAATACAGTGGCATCATATGTGTGCGCAACTAGATAACAAGGAATACTATGGGACATTGTATAAGTTTTTGGAATCCATTAAATATCTAATCAATGTCTCTTGTTATAAACAATGAGTTCCTTGTTATATTCTTGGAGGAATAGATAAGTAAATATAATTATTATTAATTATTATTTATCTTATGCAATAAAAAAGTTAAGGGAAGTATACATCTTTTACAACAATAGTCTCAACACGCGATAAGGCGTCTGCTACTGGATTTTCGCTACCACCTACGTGTTGAATACTATTTGTATACTCGCTTATGTACATTAACTGGCGAATACGTCTAGGTGTCTCTTTCTCCGAATTGATCTTTGTAAGCGCGTGAGTCTAAGGCTCTGTAAATACCGTTAAAGCACGCCCTTCAATCATGTTTCTAAAATGCATGATAGACATGTATATGGCAAGCAATTCTCTATCGTATGTACTGTAATTTTGTTGCGTCTGCGACAGTTTTTTTGAAAAATAGCCTAAGGGTTGCCATGCACTACCGACATACTGCTGTAAAACGGCACCAACACACGT
Organism: Phengaris alcon alcon; assembly: GCA_037179445.1. Lineage (NCBI taxonomy): Eukaryota > Metazoa > Arthropoda > Insecta > Lepidoptera > Lycaenidae > Phengaris > Phengaris alcon. The sequence continues at coordinate 322,369 of JAYRCH010000576.1, forward strand.
ATTTGAAGCGTCTGTCATAATTGATAATGGGACATCCGGGGCCGGGTGAGCGAGTGTCGCGGCGCTTTTAAGGCTCTACTTACACTGCTCGAATGCCAACTCCGATTCTCGATCCCAAACTATCCTAGTTTTGTCTTTCCTTTTAGCGTTGTGCAAAAACTTATTTAAATGCGCATGACTTTCGGCGGCCTTAGGTAGATGCGACCTATAAAAATTAATCATGCCTAAAAACCTTCTCATACTTTCCACAGTTTCCGACTTTGGGTAGTCTGTAATAGCCTTAACCTTATCGGCCATCGGGCGTATTCCTTCCTGTGTAACTTTATAACCTAAAAATTCGATTTTTTTTTACCAAATAGACATTTAGATAAGTTAATTGTAATTCCTTGTAATACTTGTCTTACGTGCTCTTTATGCGTGACGACATCCTCTGACGCAATTATGACGTCATCGATGTAACAAAATAAGGAACTTTGTTGTTTATCTCCCGTTTTAGAGTCTATTTTTGAAATATTTTCTAAGCCTCGTAATACTGTGTTATCCATGAACCTCTGGAAAGTTTGGGCTGCATTCCTTAGTCCGAAGGTCATGCGAGTGAATTCATAAAGACCGAACGGAGTAATAATCGCTGTCTTCTCTATGTCCTCAGGAGCTATTTTAATAATATGATATGCACGGTTTATATCTAATCTAGTGAATATTTTTTTACCTGTCAAACTATAAGTAAAATCATGCAATCTAGGAACGGGGTATCTGTCCGGCGTAGTCACCGCATTTAATCTACGATAATCGCCACACGGTCGAATCTGGCCATCCTTTTTAGGGACGACGTGCAAAGGACTAGCCCATTGGCTGCAAGAAGGCTGACAAATACCCATTTCCTGCATTAAACGAAATTCGTCTCTTACCTTTGTATACTTCTCCGGAGGAAGCGGGCGGGCGCGCGCATGCACCGGCGGGCCTGACGTCTCTATGAAATGGTAAACTGCATGGTCCGGCACGTCCTTGAAAGACGCGGGTCTGGTAATCTCTGAAAACTGCTCTAATAGGTCGCGGTACGGGCTATCAGACTGAATTGTTGTTACCGAAGGCTCACTATGACTTATGATGCTCCCTATCGCGTATAATGTTGTAACCTGATCAATTAATTTTCTATTGTATAAATCTACCACTAACCTATGTGTTTTTAGGAAATCAGCACCAATAATCGGCTTACTGATATCACATATTACAAAAGGCCATTTATAACTACGTCTCAATCCTAAATTAAGTTCTAATGTTACCACACCATATGTATTTATTACAGTGCCATTTGCCGCGTACAAAGTATATGCACTCCTATCATATTTCTTACAACTATTAAACTTAGAAACAGGAACGATGGATATGTCGGCACCTGTGTCAATTAAAAAAGTCATACCGTTTTTAGAGTCTGTTACACACAAACGATGGTTTTCATAAAAATCGGCGCACTCTTCCATCGCTGCAGACTGCGCCACCTCTAGTTTCCCGACGCCGTTCTCCAGTTACACGGGGACTCACAATTCTTGGCGGCTGCCCGATATCTAAAATGGTACTTGCATAACCAATCTGCACTCTGTGGTGTGCGCCTGGGACCTCTGGAACGTGAGCGAGACTTGTTCCTGTAGCCTTGAAAACGGAAACCTCGCCGATGTTCTCTTCCTCTTATCTCGTTCACCTCTCCTCGTAAATTATTTATTTCCAGGGACATGTTCCGCATCTCCACCAGCAGCTCAGCATTCACCGTCTTATCGTTGGCTGAAATCGACGGCTTATTTATCGCCACTATATCTCCGCTCCGTAGATTATCCATGATCTTATCAGCCATGCCGGCGAGCTCGTCTAGCTTGGCTTCGGCGCTGCAGCTTGCGAGGATTGCTCGCACCCATCCTGGCAGTCGCGCCATCCACAGGTTCTTCAAAGTGTCACCAGCGGTAGCTGTATTTCTGGCCAGCTCCTTCATTTTAGCGAGTAGCTGCGATGGACGCTGCTGACCAAGATCCATCTCTTTTACCAGCTTGTGAAATTGAGCTTCAGCGCTTTCTTGGTATATTTTTAACAACCTATTTTTCAGGACTGTATAACGTTGCTGTGCCGGCGGATCATCGATCAGGTCTGCCACCTGGCTAAGTTCCTCCTTGTCTAACTTTGCTAAAACTAAATCATACTTCACATTTTCACTTTGGTGTTGCGGTCCCACAACGGCTTCGAACTGGGCGAACCACATGCGTGGCATATCAGTCCAGAACGAAGGTATTCTCGCTGAAAGGCTGATGGCAGCCAGATCGTGGTTGATGTGCTGAGTCATAGGTTGCTGTAGAGCCGTCGGTTGCTGCACTCCAGGGTTAGCCATCTTTCACTTGCACTGTGTTGTTCGGTACATGTGCACTAAATACGCAGAGTCCGTATGACGCAATATGTAACGTGGCACGCGGCGCGGCGGTACGGTGAGTTGGGAGGGCAGTAGGAAACTTATCACGTCGGTGTCACCAATTTTGAGTTCGTGGTTATTGTTACGTACTATGATATTTATCCTCGAGTTCAGGCACTGTCTTCTGTTCATCTGTAAACGTATACACGGGGAAGAAAAGATATGAGTCTCTATACTGACTATATTTTCTGACTGAATTACGCTAAGTGTTCGCGTGTTCCCTACTGCCCTGTAACCACGCAACTGGCGAGCCGCGGTCCGACACCACGTCGCCTTACAAAGATTACCAAGTCAGCATTCTATGAAATAAGTACCTATGTAACTATGTCCCAACATATATATATATATATATATATATATATATATATAGATATATATTTTTAAACTCGGTACCAGCCAAATTGAACGTGAGTTCTTTAAAATATTGTTTGTATGTTTATGGACGTAGTTGTGTTGAAATTAATGTTTATTTTATTAAAAGATTTATACAATTATTTGGGCTGGTACCGAGTTCAAAAATAAGAAGATTGAGTAGAGAAATAGTTAAATTTTAGCCGAAATTAAAAGGGGAACTATTTCGACAGTAAAAGTTATTTAATACTTTTTAGTGATTATTAAGAATGTTATTGCTTTTACTTCGGAAGTCGGTTTATATATACAAATACAATACAAATTTTTTTATTTAAATATTTATTTATTTTTATCCTTTTGAGTGAAACTATAATATTATTAACTAGTACCTGAGAGATCGAGCTTTGTTTGGAGTTTTAGTAGACGATAAAATATTTAAAAGTAAATAAAAAAATAGAAAAGAAAGGAAATAAAAAGAATCTCAAAAACATTTATCTGACCGGGATTCAAACCCGAGACCAATTTGTAGATAACGCACAAATTACCATTCTACTATCCAGCTGACATTAATAGTGTCGAAATTATTGAAGTATTGTTGTTCGACGAACAAAAAACATAAAAAACTTTAAAATGTCTGATTTCTCAGGGGTAAGGCCTAGCTTTGGAAGAAGACGTCTGACATTGCAGATCTTTCGCATAAATCTTCACAACAGTTCTTTAAACCAACATTTCCAAACGTGTATCTTTAAAGACTGACGAGTTCCCAGGAACCAGAGGAACCAGGGTATACCTTGACATTATGTCACTTTATCGTAACATATGCTTAGGATACCTAAAATATTAAGTTGTCGGAGGAAATGATGTAATAGTTGACACAATACTACTTATGTGTCACATATGAACAACAATACTACTTGTAAGTACTGCCAAACAAACAAGTCAATCTTCTTGCGAATTTTCTAAGAAGACTATCAAATCATCTTTTTGCACATTTAATTCTGTTGCTTTTTCATTCAAAATTCCGATGAAACCTTTACGTAAGCCGACCATAGGAGGTGCACCATCAGTGCATACTCCAAATAATTTTGACCATGGCAAGCCAAAACTTGCGAATACCTTTTGAACTCCAATAAAAATATCCTCTCCTGTAGTAGTTCCTTTTAGCGGCTGTAAAGCAAGCAATTCCTCAGTAACAGTGAACTCCTCATCAACACCTCGAATAAATATAGTCAGTTGAGCTGTGTCAGACAAATCGGTGCTCTCGTCTAATGCTATGGAAAATGATTCAAAACCAGCCATACGGTCAGTCAATGTTGTTTTAATATCATTAGCCATCATTTATATACGTCGAACAACAGTTCGTCTTGACAAACTAATTTTTTCATATTCATTTTTCTTTTCAGGACACAAAATACCGCAAACTTCTAACATGCCAAGGAATCTTGATAAATTCTCCTTCGGCATATTATGGTTTTAATGCCTTTTCAAATTTTGAGCTAACTATAAAACTAGCTTTCACAACATTATCAAGTTGTGTTCTTTGTTTATGAAACATTTGTTGCTGTTTTTCCAAATTTGCGGTAAGCTTCTGGATTTTGTCTGTTCTTAATTGTCCTGTCAGTGAGTGCAGCGTAGCATGCTTAGTTGAGTAATGCCTCTTTATATTGAATTCTTTCATTACTGAAATGGATTCATTACACAGCAAACAAATAGGCTTACCATTGTGCAAGATAAAAAAGAATTCTTCAGTTCATTTTTCTTGAAACTGGCGTCCCTCTGTATCTACTTTTCGTTTCTTTCCACCAGACATAATTATTCTTTGCTTTTCGTTCAATAAACTTAATAACAAACTATAGTAACCACTCAAGATGCACACAAAGTCACAAAGCAAGTTGACGGCTCGAGCAGTTCGCTAGGATATCGCTTGTCCAAGTTATCACCTCTACTAACTACTAACGTTCGGGCCATCCACCCGCTTATATAGGCAAAATGAAGGAATAATCTGGAATAAACTAGTTTAATTAAAGATTTATTGAGAAGCAATAAATCTTTTGATGATGTGATGTTTGCCGCCTCACTGTCACTCCCGTGAGTATAAGTACCTAATGTAATATTTTTTTAATTGGGTTTTTTCAAAATGTCTCCCATATATATGATCTAGACTCTAGATTCTAGGTATCCGAAAGTCTCCCTGAATGTATCTACTGTTTGTCTTGAAAGTTAAATGATTTTCATTCTATACGAATTCGCGAATAAGTATGTCTATGTATATTGTATAGTACAACTACGTTTTTAATGTCTTTCCGAAATCGCCGTTTTTCATACGTCGTCTATTATTTCTATGGAAAATCGACGATTGCCGAGGGGCATTTAGAAACGTGTGTGCAATGTATGTAGGTTTCGTACTAGTAGAAACTTACTCTTTATTTCTCCCGGATACACAGACGAGTGCCTGGTGACGACCTCCTTCTCGTTGTACAGCATGAACACTAGCGTGAAGTACACCCAGCACACTAGCAGCAGGAACATCTTCAGGCAATGCCGGAAGCGCGAGAGCTGGATGATAGTCATTGTTAGAGCTTTTCACGATGATTGACGACGTACCACTTTTCGGCATAGAAAGCTCAAATGAGAATGAAAACTAAGGAATAACTAAATATCCTAGTCTTCTCTATTATTAGAAAAAAATTCCCAGTCTTCTCTATTAAATATCCTAGTCTTCTCTATTATCCTACTCCTGTTATAAATCTTAAAGTTTGTGAAGATGGATTGATGGACGGATGGATGTTTCTTACTCTTTTACGCCAAAAGTACTGAACGAATTCTGATGAAATTTGGTATGGTAGTAGTTTAAGCTCTGGATTAACAACTAGGCTACTTTTTATTCCCAAAAAGTACAGTGTTCCCGTAGGATACTGCATTTACGCGGGCGGAGCCGCGGGCAAAAGCTAGTGTTTCATATTAGAAGAATAAGACGGATGCTATATCCTTCGAAAAAAATAAAAAATCTTACCTTAGTCTTCCGCGCTTTTTCGTCTTCGTTACTGAAACAAATGACACTATTGTTAATGTTAACCACAGTAGGTAGCCTAAGGGTCAGTTCACACCGCGACGATATGCGTCGCTAAGCGGTGCGCATTGTGTACGGCGACAGCGTGTAACTTCTTGTGTAATGAATAAAGTTCAATTTGAATAGCTAAGTATCTTAAAATGCAGCGCCATGTCGCGTTTCGTATCGGTGTTAATTGACCCTAAATTGTCAACAAAATAGGTCTAATACTCTCAAGTCTAGCTTCAAAATGAATTTACTTATGCTCAGTTTCTGAACTTTTTACATAAACTCTAGATAAACCAAGTTCAACTAGCGCAGATTTTTTTCATCCAAAACGTGCCGTCTACTAGATAAATATTTTTAGGACTACCGACAAATTCCCCTCAGAAACCAGATATGAGTTTTTATATCGATAAAACTCTAAACTGTGCGCACTCTCAAAATTTATGAAAGGTCGTTTGTTGACGACCGCATTCGCTTACAATCAGGCAACCATTCTACTCCTTTTCCTTAACCTGTAAAAATTACCTTTGATTCTCTTCATCGGGCATGAGGAAGCTGACTCCATCTGGCTTCGGCGTCTCCTCTACCACACGGTTGTTGTCCAAATGTGGCGCTGACTTCACTGACGGTAGACGCTTGGACTTGGGAGCGGAGCCATTCTTGAGCTTCAGATGTATACTATCTTGTCTGCTTGCTGCGAATATAATCCTCGTTAGTATATTGAGAGAGAGAAAAAAGGGAGAGAGAGGTCTTGATTGATGGCGGGAGATATACCACGGCCTCACAAAAAACCGGTTTGAAATAATGCTAGCGTTGGGTTTCGTTGAGTGAGGTTAGAGGACTCCTTTTGGGTCTATAGACCAAGAATGCACTTATGTTACATATTATAATATGTATGCAAACGATATTACAGGCAACGAGGCAAGTAGTTCTTCAAAAAATTGTTGGGCTAATCAGGTGAACCACCACTCGTTTAGCCGTGGCATTAAAACGTCATTAATCACATTGGCTTTGAAAGGTTGTACAGTGCTACAGATTAATAACTATAAGTAGCATAGATACCCGGCAATTAGGCTGGGACTACATTGTCTGGAATCCGTAAGCTGCGGAGGAAGCGGAGCTCAAGTGTGACACTCGACACTTCCATTTTCAACTCTATTGTATCACGCAGAGTTCTATTTTCAGCGCTCTGAATTTTCCTGGGCCCGCCGGATTCTGGATCATATTATATTCCCAGCCTTAGCAGGAGAAGATGACATAATATTAGGTCATTACATATGAAATTGGCGTTTTGTAAAGGAGGAACATAAAGTAGATTTTTTTAAACATAATATATTTATTTAATCAAAGTATTATACCATTGCTATCTATGCACTTTTGCCATCTCATAGGTAGTTCATTGATTCCTTTACTTAAAAAACTATTCGGACAGGAATAAATAAAATCTTTGAAGACGCTTTAGACTGCCCCATCGGAGTTGAATTTTTTCCCTTGCAAGAAGTTATCCAAATTTCGAAAAAAAAATGGTAATCTGTTGGTGCAAGGTCCGGGGAGTACGGTGGATGTATTAGACATTCCAATTGAAGCTCCTCTAATTTGGTAGCCGTCTGTTGTGCAGTGTGTGGTCTAGCGTTGTCCTGAAGCAGCAGTGGCCTAAAGCGAATGACCAACCTCGGTTGTTTAGCATTTGCTGGCAATAGTATTAGCTTTATAGGAATAGACTTCTTGTTCTGACAGCTGATTTTTTTTTTATTATAATTAAATCAACGTTTTAAGTCAAATTTTGTGAATTAATAATTTGATATCGGTTTAAAATAAATGTTAAATTGTTATGTTAGAAAATGATACATTCATTTTAATTATTTGAAAAGTGATTTTGACCATAAAGAATTTGTGGATTGTTTATTCGATTTATAAGTCAGCCGGAAATGTCAGACGATTTGTTATTGATGATTGACAATAAAAATATATTTAGTAAAAATGTGCAACTATTTAAAGTATTCGTTTTATAAATCATAGTTTATTATTTTGTGCTATTTTTAATAGAGTACCGATTTTTATGGTGAGTTTCAGTGGAAGTTAAAATGGCGGCAATGTCTCATATCCGTATAACAAACACTCAACCGATTAAGGAGGAACTATAAAAGACCGTGCTCGACAGTGAAAGGGATTATTACTTCTCTCGAAGTAATTGGAAAAAGTGTTTTATTTTAAAGTGTAAAAGTGCTGCAATAATTACAGAGTGACTGTGTATCAAAATAAGTATTATAATTAAATAAGTGTGTATCTAGTGTGAAAAGGTGAAACAGTGAATAAAGTGGAACAGCGAATAAGTCTACAATTGTAGTTTCATTCATTTTTACAATACACATCTGCCGTAATCGTCTGGCCAGATTTAAGAAAGCTGTGGTGAACGACATCGGCACTAGTCCACCAAACGCTCACAAGTAACTTTTTTTGAGTCAATTTTTGCTTGGGGCAAGCTTTGGCTGGTTCGCCAGGGTTCAGCTATTGCGATGGGTGTTTGCGATTATCGTATCCACTTTTCATCACAGGTAATGATTCGATTTAAAATCTTATCAAAATTTATATTGCCGGTTGAGTAATGTAACGCAGCAATCGATGCGCGTTTGTCGGTTTGCTGCACTCAATTCATGAGGTACCCTTTCAAACTTTTTCACCTTCCCAAGTTGCTTGAAGTTCATTAAAACAGTTTTATCACTAACACCGCAGCCTGCAGCTAACTCGGATGTGGTTTTCGAAGGAACCGGTTCCACAATAGCCTTCAATTCTTCATTATCAACTTTGGTCTCCGGCCGTCTAAGGGGCTTGTTCTCCAGGTCGAAATTTCCAGAACGAAAACGTTGGGACCAAAAAACGGACTGCGTTTTCTTTTGCGATACATCATTAATCCTTCGAGCCGTTTCTGCAGCACTGGTGCCACGGTGGAACTCGTACTCAAAAATAATACGATATTTCAAGTATTCCATTTTGTAAACAGACTGACGCAAAGAAAATACCAAAAGAGAAAAAAACAAATGAATTACGGTTTTCGAAACACAAATGCATGAGTAAATAGTGTATATATATATAAATTTGAAATTGAAATTCCTAACCAAAGAAGATATAATATTTGAGATCAAAGTGGCCAGTACGACAACGCCAATTTCAGATGTAAGGACATAATGTAACTCTCCTTATTCTCTTACGACATGCTAATGGGGAAAAAAGATGCTTGTCAAAAATGATTCAATCCATCTACATCAAAAAAAATATCCATAGCTTTAGTTGAAGCTTTTTATAAACGAATGACATTTATATAATGCTATCAATATTAAATGTCACTTAAATTGCAATTTAGTCGTAATTCGTTCGTCCTATTAATTAACATTACAACCAAAAAAAACAACCGAAGTACAATAACCTAACCAACAGTATGTCAGAGGGTCAACTCTGCTAAATAAAACCTGTAATAATACAATTACAATCAAGTCCCGGACACGCTAAAACTGTCAAACCAGTATTCTCGTAAACGTTAAACTAGCGTGAAACGCGTTCTGATTGATCGAAACTTCATAAAATCAGTTTATGATAACGTGTCGCTTCACTTGTAATACAATCAAAGTAAAATGAAAGTCTACTTTAAATACGATAATTGAGGTAGGAGTCAGGACAAGTCGCATGTTAAGGAGGGTTCCGCATATCAACATGCAATAGGCTTTCTATAAATTACTTTAAAAGTTATTGTCCAATTTCGCTCAAAATAATTTTCCAAACAAAAGAGTTTTTAGCATGACCTATATAAATATAAGCATGTAAAAGTGCAAGTTTCTATGTCTTATAGTTTAGAACGCACTTGCGTTCTAAACTATAATAGGACACTTGTCCGCGACAGTGCATTGATGGTCGAACTTCGAAGGTCGAGGCTGGACCACCCATTCCTTGTACAGTCATTACACCACTGATTTATATATAAACACCATAATACCACATAATGATCGTTGGTGGTACCATTACATGTCATGATAGGGAGAACTCAAATTGCAGTAAACAGTGACAATGATTTTTTAATGATTCAGCCATTGAAAAGATTTTAAAATGTATCACGATTCACGAGTCACGACAGTTAGCGACATAAAGCCTTTTTAAACAATTTGTTTTATGTAATAAAGTATCTACTACGGTCGTAATGGATTCTAATAGTTTTATTGGTCCATGATAGTAGGTAGATAGTTTATTTATCTAGGAAGTAATAAACTAAGTTATTTATGGCATGATGTTTGCTAATTTCGGAAAAATCGCTAAAAAATTCCTACAGTTTCTTTGCAGATAAAACTTTGGAATGAACTGCAGTGTAGGGTATTATTCTCAAATTATCAAGATCTTTAGGTATTCGTACATATTCCGTTACCTATAATTTATAAGGTTTGGTAAAATTAAATACGGATATTTTGGGAATATGGTCTACTGTTTATATAAAAACATTTAGGTAGAAAATAATTAAAAAAATTCGAATAAAATATACCTATTATACTTTATAAAATTTCGTTGCGCTCTCTACGACGCTGAGGTCATGAACCTCACAGAAACAGGGCCCTTTAGTCAAGTTGCATTCGATAATTTCGACGGCGAAGTTCGAAATCAAAAATGTATGGGATTTGACATAAGTCATCGCTAAGTGACACGTCGCTTGCGATGCCCTATGTCAAATCCCATACATTTTGTTTTCGAACTTTGCCGTCTAAATTATCGAATGCATCTTGACTAAAGGCCCTGCTGACTTTAAACTAACTAATAACAATTCAGTCAGCTGTTTGAGGTCAAAGGCCTCCGTAGCGCCGCAACAAACGTAACATAACTTTAATTAGTATTTTCTTTTTCGATTTTTTACAATTATTTTTCTGTCTAAACGTCTTTACATAAGCAGTAGATCATATGCCCAAAATATCCGTAATTGATTTTACCAAACTTATATAGGAAATATATGTACATATATACTTAAAACTTGATCTTATTTTTGCTAGTCGCCAATAGATGGCTCTATTTGAATTTTGAACCTTAATATAAGTGGGTCGACACGCAAACTTGTAATAAATCAAAACAGGCCAAAGTAATAAGTCATAGCCTATCTATGGTGTTCCATACATGGACACGTTAAATATAATGTTTACATCCTTAACCCATGACCTTGGTTCATGTTAGGGTATGCCAAATTAAACACAAATAAACTTCAATTGGCAACTTCTTGAATCGTGTAAGATCTAGTCATTCTTCGAACTACAAATTAGATTTGAAAGAAATATTGTAAAAAATAAGTAGGCAGGTAGGTAGTTCTAGTAGATAATTTGTGTAAATAAAGATTATTATAGATTTTATAAAGGATGTCCGCGAAACAATTTTCGAATTTAAAATTAAATAATAAAAGATTCACAGGTTTTTATATAATCGTTTTTATTTTAAAATAAAACATACAAATGCGGATTTATGTTTTGAAAATAATTGAAGTTAAATGTTTACCACGGAGACGAACACACTCATTTAAACGAAACACCATATTTGTGAAAACTTTTTTGCAAGTTTCTTGCGAAATTCCTCTGATTTCGTTGCGAATATTTCTTTTCAGTTGCAATAAATTTCGCGGTTTGTTAACGTAGACTTTAGATTTAAGAAATCCCCATAAAAAAAGTCCGCAGGTGTTAAGTCTGGCGATCTGGGGGGCCATGGGATATCACCATAACGACTTATGACTTTTTCGGGGAAAATGCGCCTTACAATGTTCATTGATGCTCGCGAAGTGTGTGGTGTAGCACCATCCTGTTGAAACCATGTCGATCCGTTTACCCATTCATTGTTCTCCAACTCAGCTTCCAAAAAGTTTTCCAACATAGACGAATAGGTTTGGGAATTGACGGTTATTGTGGTGTCTATCGTCTTCAAAAAAATAAGGCCCGATAATTCCTTTTGCACTTATTCCGCACCAAACGGTCACTTTTTCTGAGTGCAGCGGCTTTCATGCAATTCTTCTGGATTCTCGGTGGCCCAATATCGACAATTTTGTTTATTTACCGACCCGTCCAGTAAAAAATGTGCTTCATCCGAAAAGATTATGTTTTCATAACCCCGAGGACGAGGAAATCTGCCGAGCATGGTTCTAGCGTATGTCAACCGCAATCCATAGTCACTTTGTTTAATTTTTTGAGTGATTTGAATTTTGTAAGGATGAAATTCCAAATCTTTCTTAATAATTTTGTGCACAGTCGTTTTTTTCAAATTCAGTGCTGCAGAACGTTTTCTTAGTGAAAGACGTGGATTTGCAATAACATCACGACGAACTGCTTCAATTGTTTCGTCAGTTCTCACAGTTCGCGATACACCTGGCCCGTGTCCCACTACAGGTCCTTGTTCACGAAAACTTCGCACCCACTTGCCAATAAGTTGCGTACTAGGACAATCCCGTATACGCCGAATATTGAAATGTCTTGCGAATATCCTGCGCGCCGCCACGGGAGAATCGTTATTTTTAAAATATGCCTCTACAGCAAACGCACGATGCTCCGCCGACCAACGATCCATGGCTACTAAAATCCGCACGACGCGTAAGTGTAATGAATACGCCTCCCCCCTCCGCCGATACCCCGCTCGCCGTTTATTCAAATTCAAAGTCGAAAATTCTTTGGCGGACACCCTTTAGAATATAGACACCAATAAATAATCAAAAAAAAAAGGTTAAATCAACGTTTATTTTTTAAACTTTACAAAGTTGCATAGTAATTGCATGGGGGATCAGTTATTGTCACTTATAGGTAGGTACGTTTTCCAATTTCCAGAGCCAATTTTCTTTTCAAACACTCCTGTTTGAAAAAAAAATTGGCACATAATATGTATGAAATAAGTATAAAAAAACAAAATGAACATGTGTCCCGGGGTCTCTTCGATCTAGTAAATTGTCTTAAGTTCTTAAATCCTACCAACAAGCTGAATCATTGATGTTTCTTTTGGAAAAAAATCAAGTTGACTACAGGACGTTTTCTAGGGACAAATTAATTGAATTATACGTGAAATATAAATTAGATAACCCACATTGGAATTCATTGAATAAAACGGCAACAAGCCAGCTGATAATAACAATGATAAGAAATTACACACTTTGAGTACAAACTCAATACGAATTGCAATTCCGCTTTTAAGGATAACCTTCATACAATTATGAAGGTTATCCGGCGGAATTGCAGTGTGCGTGTCGCATATGCAAGTAGAAACAAACATTAAAAGATTTAAACCGCCGAAAAAACAAAAATATTCCTAACTATGCACTAAAAAGTAAAAAAGTAATTCTAACCCTAAAAAAAGATCTCCTTTTCTGTTAATTATATTATATTATATATTTGTATATTTTATATATTATATTTGGTAGCAACCCTGCCAGGGTTACTCCATAAGTCGAAATCGCTATAGGTGTCCATATAAATTTTGAGGAGTGCCCTCGATTTCTCATGGAATCCATCACCAGGTCTACCGTTTGGTGACATGGGACCAACTTAGAAGTGAAGGGTATTTCTTCGAAAATCTATTCTTCGTCTCATTTCCCGGGTAAAATTTTACTTTTAGGTCTGTATGAAAATAGATACAGTAAAAAATATATGTTTGCATGAGGGACTCGTTTTTATAGAGTAGATTTCAAAATATCGACGTATAAACATTTTGTGGCCAGGCTAATGAGAATTTCATACAGGCTAATGATAAGAACAAAAAGTAAAAAACTTTATGTAAATAATATCAGTTTTAATAAAAATATAATCATATTCTCACAACAACAATAATCTGTTTTAATAAAAACGGTTTACAGTACTAATTTATCTGAAAAATATGTTATATAATAGTAAGTTAGAATCAGTATTGACTTAGCTTATAAACTTTGTAAATAAAAATAGGTAATTATGGCAATTAGGTTAGAAATCAGTATTAGTTCAGTCTTGATTACTGATTAGATTATCACTATCACTTTCAATAAATTTGCATGAAGGAATTTTAATCAAATTTAGTTTTTGACAAAAATTAAATGTACCTAGTCTTTTTTAATAACCAAAATAAAGCCTTATTAACCAAATAACTGTAACTAAATTTACTTTCTAATGTTATTTGGGTGTGAGATTCACAACTGATGGAACTTTACCTTCACTCTTTCTTTTCTAATATTTTTCCTTCTTTTTAATTGCAATAGAGCATATTTTTCTGGATCTTGTTTAATTTTTTCTAACCTTCTGCGTTCTGCAAGTCTTTTTAGGGTTCCGTAATACTCAAGGAATCCTTTTAGTTTCGCTCTGTCCGTCCGTCCGTCTGTCTGTTTGCCTGTATGTCTGGCAGTCCACCCTTCTAGCTTCTGTAATTATCAATATAAATGGATGAAATTTGAGATAGTACATAATGTGTATAGATCTCAATTTTGGCATCATAAAATAATAATAATTTTATATTTTGAGAGTGTCACTCTATACATGTATATTATGAATAATATTTTTTAATTCCATCCCATCGTGTGGGATATCGTTGAATACGTCTTTGAAATTAAGTGCAAAGTTCATACATGACTTTTTAACGAAGTCAACCATAGAAGATAGTGACTCGTAAGTTTCCTTGTTGATAGATCATGCTAAAACTCTGTAGGAAAATTATTCCGAGCGAAATCGGACTATAGCTTTTGAAGTAATTCAAAGATAAACTATTGCAGGTTGATAGTTATGGACCACGCATAACTCATTATACATACATGCTTATTTTCACACAAATCTATAACTCAAAAGCGTCACAGAAAACGCACATTGAAATTTTAGAATAGTAAAATTAGCTTTATAGAGTAGTACAGTACAGTTGAATGATAATACTACACAAACCAAACACAGGCCAATGATATATTTACCTTCGTAACACCGGGATGGAAATCAATCAGCGGTACGTCCGCTTGCTAGTTTTTTCGTTGGAAAAGTAGCTTGCTCACACGCGGTAAACCACACTCTCATTGTTATTACCAAACCAGTTACGGTCAAGCTCAACTTGTACCAGGCTAATTAGTATTTTACGCTGGACACTTCTTCTTTACTGATTTATAAACACGCTAATTTAGCTACACTCAAGGCGTTTATTTTTTATAGGAGGGTAACTAATGTTCTTTTCTTGTCATTATATTATACATATATTTATCAAAGAGAAAATGCAATATAGACGTTTTTTTGCAGAAAATGGCAAACGGACACCACTGGCTTTTTTTAGCCATTTCGCCTTTCACCACTTTGCCTTTAGGCACTTAGACTGAAATTATTTAAAAAAAAAGTTGTACCTAATAAGGGATAAATCTCAAGTATATAAAAAAATTAATTGCGTTTTGTTGCCTGGTTACAGAAATACATCTCCGGACTGAAATGCTCTAAACCCATTACAGTAAAAAATATAACTATCAAAATCGGACTACCTTGTAAAAAGTTATGCGTGTGGTCATCAGTGGCGAAGGCTGGCTCTCCTTCATAGCGAAGCTCCAGACTGTAAGATTTTGCTTTTTGGTAGCATATGCTTGGACTTTTTCAGAAAAAGTCGAAATCACCATATGTGTCCATATAAATTTCGAGGAGTTCCCTCGATTCCTCATGGATCCCATCATCAGATCACCACTTTGATGTCAAAAGGACCAATTTGGGACAAAAAAAATTTTTTTTTGTATGTTCAACGATTACTCCGCCGTCTGTGTACCGATTTAATTATTTTTTTTATGTAAAGGGTTTACATAAAAAAAATTAAAATCGGTACAAAGACGGCGGAGTAATCGTTAAATATACAAAAAAATTTTTTTTTGGAAGTCGGTTAAAACAAATATACGCGTAGACTTGAGACCTCCTTCGGTTTTATCGAAATTTTTTAAAATCAATCACATTAAATAACGGCAAATGATGAACGGCTTACGTAAAGACGTTTCGGCAGAAAAAAATTCTGTAATTGATTTTACAAAATGTTATAACTTATATAATATGTATAAACGCAGCTTGTGTGCAAGCTACTTGCATAAAACTGGCTGTTAAACCTGTTTGCTACTACAAGTCCAGAGCCTTTACCTAGGTATAGTTTAATTTGTATTATCATTAAATTGGATTCCGTACTTGAAAATTAACGATAACAACTTGAATCTTGTACTTTAAACGAGACAATCTTGTGTGTTTATAATAGGTTTCTCAAGCTCGGCTCGGCTGCAAGTATTACCATGTTTTGGGATAGAAAAATCGATCTAGCTAGGTCCTATCCCTGGGAAAATGCGCATTTTTAAGCTATATACGATTTTTTCTTTCGTCGTGCAATAATATACCAATAAGTGCGATTGTCATTATACATTCTTTGTGAAAGGTATAGACTAGTGCGTAAAACTTACGAATATAATTTAAATTTTATTTGTATTAGTTTTATTTTTGTAGTATGCAATGCGTGACCTTTTCGTTTTACAGCTTATTTTTATACCTTTACTTATCGATTTTTGTTTGGCATATATATTAGTGATTTTTATTATTTTTAAGGGTAAGCACAATTTATAAAATAAAATAAACTCATTAAAAATGATTACATTGCCTTATTAATGTTCTTTTCTTTGTATACATCGTTAAAAGATATCTGGCCCAAACAATAATAAAATGTGTTCATATTTTCTATACTATAATCTTTTTTGTAAATGTAGTATGTCGTTGGCAGTTTCGGTTTATTTTTTGCAGTTAAGCTTAGTATTTGTGAAGTGTTGTGGTCAGAAAGTTCGAGTTTGAGTTGAGAACCAGATGCATTATGAATGTTGCTTATAATATGATCGATAAGTACATGCTTTTTGCTTTGTTGGCTCGGTTATATGGACGGTGAGATTGTAATTTTGTAAAGCAGCAAAAAAATTTTTTGCGGCACTATAGCCTCTTACCGTATCTATTATAAGATCACTGGCAATAATTAGCTTCATTTTAAAATTCTTTAACAGATCATAGAGCATTGTGTCTAGCTTTTTTAAAAATATATTTACATCAGAATTAGGTGTTCTATGTACACAAATCACGGTCATATTGTGCGGTATTTTTATTCCACATCATTCGAATATATATTATTGTCGGCCGCGTAATTCTTTTTATGACGGGCAGATCAATACAGGTGATGCTATTATTTATAAAAATATACACTTCATACACTCCTCTCTTTTTATTGCGTGTCCTACGGTAATAAGAGGCTATTTTATATCCCCTGAGTTTAATAATTTGTATATTGCCTGGTAGAGCGATAAAAAAAAAATTCGCGATTTTATTTTAGCACTCTGTTGACGTGGTAAATGTACATATGCATGCAAATTTTCATCTTTCCAGCACTAACCGTTTGGACGGTAAGCCGAAGACGGACGGACGGACGAACGGACGGACATGACGAAACCATAAGGGTTCCGAGACGTGAACTACGGAACCCTAAAAAATTTCTGTGATAAATCATTAATAGTCATTATCGTACTTCACAGTCGAATGTCTCACCTTGCCCTAAATCTAGACAAGGCAAAACATCAACGCAAAACGAATTAGTCGAATTTAAACTAAAATAAAAATATTTTCTTTATCGCAGTATCAGTTATTTCGAATTAATATTATTATTATGCTGTCTATCTCAAATAGAGAATTTTGTTTTATTTTAATTAGACACAGCATAAGACATTGATGCTTTAATGAAGCTGTCATAGGACGATTGCCTTTCGACTAGAGGAGTCTACTTGGTCCGTAGTAACTGATATCATAGACCCAGGGGTCTCCAAACTTTCCAGCCTTAGGGCCATACTGATTACTCCAGTAAGTTCCGAGGGCCAAAACCATATTATCATTGCTGCCGGTGGTAAAAAGTGAAATAGTCCACTGATGAAAAAAAAAGTCCGAAAAAGTACGCAACGTTTAAAAAAGGCTGCAAATCGGACTAAAGTCTGCAAAACGGCAACACAGCATATTATTAATTTTCCTGTCATTATCTGTAATTTCTAGATTAGTCGTAGAGTACGAACCATGAGGAGTAACGTGACACGACATCTGGTGGACACAAGCGGAAATAGGTAGTACCTTCTATCGCTAACAGATGGCGCTAATAGCACCTACAGAATAATCTCGTTGGTTCGAGAAAGTTCTGGTGTCTTCCACTCACTGGCAGTAATTGGAATATATAAGAAGGCTAGTGGCGCAACCACAAGTCAGTTCCTATGACACTGTTGTGAAATAAAATAGTGCGTACCTCCTTAAAACGTGTTTGTGCGTGTTTAAGTTTAAGACATCTTTGTAAAAGTATTTTGATTCGAATTGTTGCTTTTGTGTGTGATTTAGTAGTATGGAAAAGAAGCGAAAAATTGATAGTGAAAGATCAGTAAAGATGAGAAGTAAAGATCAGTGGAACATTCAGTATTTCGTAATTGAGTCCAGTAACAAGGCGCTATGTTTGATTTGCAATGAAAGCATAGCCGTTCTCAAGGAATATAACATTAAACGTCATTATGAAACAAAACATTTTCAAAATTACTTAAAATATACAGGAAGTTTGCAGACAGAAAAATTCGACGCTATGAAGCGCGGATTGAAATCGCAGCAATCTTCATTTACAAAACTCAAAACTGAACAAGAGGCTGCAACTCGTGCCAGCTTTCGTGTGGCTCTTGAAATTGCAAAACGTGGAAAACCATTCACCGATGGAGAAATGATCAAAGATTGCATAATTGCAGTAGCCGAAGAAATGTGCCCTGAAAAGGTAAATTTATTAAAAACTGTCAGTATGTCAGCAAACACTGTGGCTCGAAGGGTAGAAAACATCGCTGAAAATATATCCTCTCAACTGTTCGGTTAAAATGGACATGTTGAGTGGTTTTCTTTGGCCTTGGATGAGTCAACGGATGTGTCAGATACTGCTCAGGTGTTGATTTATATTCGAGGAGTAGATAAAAGCTATGAAGTGCATGAAGAACTTCTTGATATGTATAGTATTCATGGCACAACTACTGGTACAGATATTTTTAAAGGAGTTGAAATGGCCATTAATCAAAAGAACCTTCGATGGAAAAACTTGAAATGTATTACAACTGATGGAGGCAAAAACATGAGTGGGAAAGATAAAGGACTGGTCGCTCTTGTGTCAAAGGCTGTAGAAAATGACGGTGGTTCAAAACCATTAGTCTTACATTGTATCATTCATCAACAGTCTTTGTGCGGAAAATGTTTGGATATGTCTGAAGTTCTGAAACCAGTCATATCAACTGTTAATTTTATCAGATCTTTTGGGCTGAATCACCGACAATTCCGACAATATATTGAAGAGATTGGAGAAAATGACTTACCTTATCATACTGCCGTACGTTGGCTTAGTTGTGGGAAAGTCCTTCAGCGCTTTTTTGAACTTCGAGCAGTGATCGAATTTTTTTTGAATGAAAAGCCCCTCTTACTGAATTACAAAACAACGCATGGCTGTGGAAGTTAGCATTCTATGTTGATTTGACAAAACATGTGAACGAACTGAATTTGAGATTGCAAGGAGAAAACCAGCATCTTCCTGATTTATACACTAATATCAAATCATTCCGGAAGAAATTGATACTGTTTCAATCACAACTACGAAATTAATGTTTTTCATATTTTAAAACATCTGAAATATTCAGCCACACCACTGAGACTGAGTTTCCTATCGATTTTGCAATCGAAACTTTGAGTGCTTTGAAAATAAATTTTGATACTCGTTTCTCGGACTTTGATGCCATTGCGAACCAAATTAAGATTTTTCAGAATCCTTTTGATACTGACATTGAAACCCTAGCCCCGGAACTTCAAATGGAAATGCTTGATCTACAGTGCAGTGATATAATTAAGAACAAATGTCAAAACTCATCTTTGTTGGAATTTTATAAGGTTCTTCCACTGACACAATTTGATAATTTGCATAAATTTGCTCGTGGGCTGTTTTCTGTTTTTGGTACTACTTATTTGTGTGAGAAGACTTTCTCCAAAATGAAGTACACAAAAAATGTTTACAGATCTAAATTAACTGATGAGCATCTTAAATCTCTTTTAATAATTGGTGCAAGTAAAATTAGTCCACAACTACAAACTATTGTCAGTGGAAAATCTCAATTACATAAATCTCATTAGTATTTCATATGTCATTATGCTTGTTATAAGTTATGTTTTTATTTAAAATGTATAAAATGTTAGTTGGATTCATTTCAATAATTTGTTAGTTATTATATACTGAAGTTAAATTTTCTGCATATTATACATGTCTTTACTCATTAAAATTCTGTGTTTCTTTATCCAACTTATCAAAAATACAATAACAATAAGCCTACAACAATGTTATGAGTAGTTAGCCCATGACCATATCAATTTAGATGTCATATTAATAATTATTCAACATAAAATTAGATTACTTCAGTAAACTAAATTTAATTTGCTATAAAAAATATGTTCTCTAAAAGGAGTTTTGAAGTATGCTAGCGCTCCGCGGGCCGGACAAAATCTGTCCGCGGGCCGGATGTGGCCCTCGGGCCGTAGTTTGGAGACCCCTGTCATAGACGAATGTTTATTTCGTCTATTGTATTACACTTAATCTGTGCTTAGTCCTTAGTCCACTGATTCAGTATTAATATATCGGTCATTGTGTTTAATTATTGTTAAAATAACAATAAAGTACGCTCGCTTTAATTATTATTTTTAAACACAAAATTAAACCGACTTCCAAAGTAAAAATGCACAAAAAAGTGTGAAATAAAACTTATTTTCTAAATAATTCACCTTTTTTTTTCAACTTTTTCTCTACTCAATTCTCATATTTTTGAAGTCGGTACTAGAAAACTTGAACTCGAGTTCTATAAAATATTATTTTTATCTGGA
Source organism: Phengaris alcon alcon (assembly GCA_037179445.1). NCBI lineage: Eukaryota > Metazoa > Arthropoda > Insecta > Lepidoptera > Lycaenidae > Phengaris > Phengaris alcon. The sequence goes on from JAYRCH010000576.1 coordinate 343,133, forward strand.
TATTGTTTGGGCTGGTACCGACTTCAAAATTATGAAGATTGAGTAGAGAAATAGTTAAAATTTTAGCCGAATTTAAAAGGGTAATTATTTAGAAAATAAGTTATATTTCACACTTTTTTGTGCATTTTTACATTGGAGTCGTTTTAATTAGTCGTTCAAAAATAATATTTTTTATCTTTTTAGTTATATTTATTCCTAGCATTATTTACCTGCGAATTCTCCCGCGTGATATTAGGTCTTGAACTTTCTTCCACCATTATACTCACCTAGTGGCTGAATTTTGGAAAACGCTGAAATATTTACTCATTATTTTTTCCGTACTCAATTCATACGAAATTTCATGCAAATAATATGTCCATTAATTAAAGTTTCATACAAACTTAAATCTCCTATTTTACCCCCTTGGGGGGATCAATTTTGAAAAATCCTTCCTTAGTGGATGTCTACGTCATATGAGAAATACGTCATATGCAAAATTTCAAATTTATAGCCTTAAGGGTTGGGGCTGTCCGTTGGTACACCAGTCAAATCAGCTTTGCGTTTTAAATACAAAAAAACCTACGCTATTCTCACTCTTCTGCCAACAAAACTTTTGGTATTTCTCCAAATAAGCATTACCGATTTGTGGACCTAATAAACAATCACCAGTGATGATAATAATTAGATACTATATTATTAAATAATTATTAATATAATACATATATTGTAGTATTCCGCGGAAAAAGGCGTTGATATCGGTGCACAAAACTCTGATGAGTATATATGTTGGTATTTCTTGTGAAGATGGTGGTGATGATGATGCTGTAATCAGCATCCGATGAGTTTCCTCGATTCATCATGGATACAATCATCAGGTTCCAACTCTGATGACTAAGAGACAAATTTCGAATTATAACATTTACAGCAACAAAATAATTTTGCAAATATATGTTCACAAACGGCAAAGTAATGTTCAAAGATATCCGTGTCGGTGTAAAATTCTATGAGAAGTACCTATTATATCATCATAATGTGATGATGTATGGTGTGATGATGATGATTACTGTAATTGACATAGTGGTATATGCTTGCAATTCTTTAAATAACACAATATAATAATAATAATAATAATAATAATAAAAATAATAATAATAATAATAATAACATCATGCGAATCTAACCTCACAGCATTCAGACCATCACTCCATAAAAAATTCACAGAGTCCTACCCTGAACTAAGCCACATATCCGAGCAACGATTAGCAGATCAAATCCGAGTTATACATCGCAATAACAGAATACCAAGTCATGAAAGAGACAAGATAAAAAATACAGTAGCGCATACGTTCGATTATTCCAACGACCAGAACAATACAATATGTAGCATAGACACACAGCTTAGCCCCTGCGATATTCTTACCATCCCACATAATGCAACGAACGACCCGAATCTACAACATTCTACAATTCAAACCAAAAATAATAATCAACCCATAACTCTATCAAACTCTTCTGAAACTGTAGAAAATCTAATAGCACCAGAGACAAACAACGCTGAAATACTCACAACTGATGCCGATCAAACACAGAATCACAAAATTAGACAAGTATTTACAGAAATGTTAATCAAATACGCCGATACAGGTCCAACACTTAGACCGGTAATACCAAAACTCCACATTACACGCAACATAATAAAGACGGTAAATTCACTTAACAAGTTAATAGGAGAACATCTAGAAGCGAAAGAAACGCCAGATTTAACTGAAATCCACAGTGCTATTTATTGCGCTGCAATATCAACTACAGCTCTACACACTAAACTAAATAACCCCCCTGAAAAAGATATATCAAATAAAACAGGAGACCCGAAAATGCCAAAATGGCAACTACGAATTGAAAATAGAGTCAAGAAACTACGAAAAGAAATTGGACAACTTACACAGTACCTTAAAGGAAATCTTAGCCACACAAAACAACGAAAATTAAACCCCAACAATCTCACTGAAAATCAAATAGTAGAATTATTAGACACTCTGAAACAAAAACTGCAAGCACAATCAAAAAGACTCCGCCGACTTAAAATCAGTAACTCTAGAAGAACGGATAATTTATTTTTTACTAACAATCAAAAACTCTTTTATCAAAATTTAAACTCCGAAAATATTAAAATCATACAACCGCCTAGTACAGATACAATTAAGGACTATTGGGAAAACCTATGGTCCAAACCAGCCCATCACAACGTACACGCTTCATGGCTTGATACCAAAATAAGTGAATGTCACAATATTAATCCAATGCCTGAAGTTATAATAGATGATAACGATGTCACATACGCCATAAAGAAGACTTTGAACTGGAAGGCACCAGGGCCAGATAAATTTCAAAATTATTGGATAAAATATTTTACTTCAACACATCACTACATCGCCAAAGCATTCAATTCAGCCCTTAAGGATCCCAAATTAGTGCCGCTATTTATGATGCAAGGAATAACGTATCTAAAGCCTAAAGATAAAAATGATACTAAAAATCCGACTAAATAGCGTCCAATCACCTGCCTTCCAACTCTTTACAAACTACTTACGTCAATAATCACACAAAAACTAAATACTCACATTACTGATAATAAAATAATCCCTGAAGAACAAAAAGGCTGCGCTAAAGGATCAATGGGCTGTAAAGAACAACTTATCATTGACGCCCAAATACATAATCAAACTAAAAAAGATCATAAGAACCTTTATTACGCATACATAGATTACCAAAAAGCCTTTGATAGTGTCCCGCATTCTTGGTTGATACATGTACTAAAAATATATAAGATTCATAATACTTTAATTCAATTTCTACAATATATAATGCATAACTGGTCTACTAAACTCAATCTAAGAACAGTCAGTACCACCGTCAGTACCTCACCAATCAAAATTAAGCGTGGCATTTTCCAAGGCGACTCACTTAGCCCCTTATGGTTTTGCTTAGCTTTAAACCCTCTATCTAAAACTCTTAATAGGTCAAACTTAGGATATATTATAGATAAAGTCAATAAAATCAAAATCACTCACCTTCTTTACATGGACGACATAAAACTCTTCGCACCTGACAGGCAACAACTGGAACAACTATTAAAATTAACGGAAAAATTTAGCGCTGATATTTACATGACATTCGGAACTGATAAATGTAAAATTAATTGCATTCTTAAGGGCAAACATACACATACAGAACCACTCAACTTAGAACTACAAGAAGGAACAATAGACAGCATGCAAGCGAAAGACACATATAAGTACCTAGGTTATATACAAAATACAGCTATAGATCATAAAGAAATAAAAAATACATTAAAAAATAAATACAAACAGAGACTAAATAAAATTTTAAAAACGCAATTGTCAGGCCAAAACAAAATTAAAGCTGTAAATACCTATGCGATCCCTATATTAACGTATTCATTTGGAATTATCAGGTGGTCTGACACTGATTTGGAAACCCTCAACACCGCAACCCGAACCGCTTGTTACAAACACAATATTCACCACATCTATTCAGCAGTTGAAAGATTTACAATAAAGAGGAAGCAGGGAGGGCGTGGTTTTATAGACATAAAAAATCTACATTACACCCAAATAGATAACCTACGAAATTATTTCAAGACAAAAGCTAACACAAGCCCACTTCATAAAGCCATTGTAAATTTACCTCATTCTGGAACACCGCTACAGTTAAATAATGACAAATTTAACCCTAAAAATAAAATAATTAATGATGAAAACAAAATAGAAAAATGGAAAAGTAAGGCTCTACATGGTAAATTTCCGTACCAGTTAGGTCAGGACCATATCGATCAAGCCGCGTCATTCAGTTGGTTAACTAAGGGCAACATTTATAGTGAAACCGAAGGGTTCTTAATAGCTATACAGGACCAAATTATCAAAACTCGCAATTACTCAAAATTTATCCTCAAAGAAGCCATAGAAACTGATAAGTGTAGATTATGCCACCAAACCACTGAGACAATAGACCATATTACCGGAGGATGCAGTGCACTAGCAAATAAAGAATATACTCACCGTCACGATAACGTAGCCAAACATATACATCAATTAATAGCAATCAAGTTTAACCTTATAGATACACATACACCGTACTACAAATACAACCCATCTAACGTTCTAGAAAATGACTCCGTAAAGCTCTACTGGGATCGCGATATCGTCACAGACCGTACCATCCTAAGCAATAGACCAGACATAACCCTCACAATTAAATCTGAAAAAACCACTTACCTTATAGACATCGCCGTTCCAAACACCAACAACCTGAAACAGAAACACACAGAAAAAATCCAAAAATACATACCGCTTGCAGATGAGATCAAACAAATGTGGCATCAAAACACAGTAAAAATAATCCCGATAGTCATCTCCTCAACGGGCGTTATTCCAAAAACGCTTGCCGTTGCACTTAAATCCCTTAACCTTCACAAAAACACATATATACAGTTATAAAAGTCAATCGTTATAGATACCTGCTCTATAGTCCGCCGCTTCCTTAATTCATCTTCATCATTCCCTACAACTCACACCAATTAAACTTCTTTCACGCTACACGAACAGGATACTTGGCAATCGCCCGTACCTGCTTCATTCTACCGGTTAAGCCGAGACAAATATATGTTAAATAATAATAATAATAATATAATAATAACTAATAATACTATAACGAGTTAGGAGTTCTGTTCAGTACTTTTGTATCCAGGGTATACCTTGGTGCAAAATCTTACTTTTTGGTACCAAACATAATGGACTACTTCAGAAAAAGTTGAAATCACCATATGTGTCCATATGAATTTCGAGGAGTTCCCTCGATTCCTCATGGATCCCATCATAAGGTTTGGGATTATACCTTTTACTTAAAAAAAAAGAATTTTGAAAATCGGTCCACAGACGGCGGAGTATTCGTTTAACATACAAAAATAATAAAAATGTATACAGCCGAACGTTTATCCGCCTCCATTTTTAGGAAGTCGGTTAAAAAGCTCATTTATCGCTATAGATTATCACAATAGATAGGCCAACTCGTAAACAACATTCGTTTACAAGTAATGTCAAAGCCACGCAATCGCCTGAAAATCAGATAAAACTGGTTAAAAATAGCGCTCGCACTTGGAACAGAACCAAAAAAAACTACGTGCATCGGCACGCATACTTGTGACGAGATTTAATTGAAGAGATTATAGCCCTGTTGACGATTTAATAGGTGAAAAATACCTCGCTTAGGTAAAAAAAAAAACAACTGTTTTGGATCCAAATTGAGCGACTACTTTACCTGTAATTGAACTATTTGATCTAAATAGCATCTTTTAACATTAGACGTTGAATTTGGCGAATTACCTTTCCATGACGGTCTACCAGTCCCTAAGCGGGATAGCCACACAAAAGTCGATTTTTGGGTAGTAGAGACGGATTTAGTCCTTATAGTCCTTACGCTAAGGCTTAAATAATTCTAGTTGAAGGCAGTCGTCGAGGCCGTAAGGTGGATGTATTATTATTCAATCAGTTATTGAAACGTAGAGACTAGAGTACAGAGTAATGTGTCTGTCAGCTATAGTATAGACTTGCAGTGCAGTCACGATCGCTAGGACTTCGAACATAATAATGCAAGATAAGTTTTTTTTCATCGACCGGAATTGTTGAAGCAGGTAGACTTTCGAAGCGAGCGTCTATCTATAACGACAGTGCCGCCGCGTCAGTGCCGCCGCGTCAGTGACGCCGCAACAGCGCGACGGATCGATGTACCCCGTTACTAATAAAAAGATTTACACAATGGATAACTTAAACAACGTTGCTGTCTTTGTCTGTTAAGTGACGCACTGTTAAGGCGGCTAACTACGGCTCGAAAGACGTCCTGCTATACACTACCCCCGTAGTGTATAGGAGGACGTCTTTCGAGCGTCACTGACGCTGCGGCACTGTCGCTATAGACGCTCGCTTTGAAAGTCTACCCGCTTTAACAACTACGGCTCGAAAGACGTCCTGCTATACACTACCCCCGTAGTGTATAGGATGACGTCTTTCGAGCGTCACTGACGCTGCGGCACTGTCGCTTTAGACGCTCGCTTCGAAAGTTTACCTTTAGGGCAGCGTACCAACGCTGCAAGCGTGTTGGTACGCTGCCATAACTCGTAGGCCAAGTTTTGATGCACATGACCATTTGAAATACAGGATGTTCGGCACATGGATGGACAAACGAAAACCGTGGACCCGTGGAGCCTTCTGCTATACATTGAGGCCTTTTAAACTTCAAACGACTATAAATTTACTTTTAACATTGAAAATCCAAACATGCTTTTGTAATAATTATCTGCATTAGTTGTAGAATCATATTAAATTCAGTTTTGGAGCAAATGTTAGATATAAAATTAGATACAAGTACAAGCCAATTTGTCATAATTGCTTTCGGTATGTTCACTAACACTACACGTGGGAGCTAGTAGTCTGTCTCTCTCTTACCAGTCACGATACTATCTCTTGTCTCTTTTGTTGAATTTGGACAATAGCCGTACATAGCAGGTAGAAAAAGGGGTGTTATTTCTCTGTGCAGTAGTAATTCTATGAAATGTTTTTAATTAGTAAGCTTTTTAGTAGAACATGAATTTATTATTAAAACACTGATAATTTAAATTTTAATTTATTTCCAAAATTTATTTTATAACAATTGTTCGAATTGGTGCCCTTGACTTCTTATGCATGCTCGGCACCGTTTTAAAATTTCCACTGTTGTTGTTTGAAATATCATTTCGGCTTTCATTTTTTCGAATGCTTCATTTATTCTAATTATTAACTGCTCTCGACTGGGCACCACGGTTGCGTACACTAGCTCTTTGGCTCTACCCCAGACGTAAAAGTCTATTGGGCTAAGGTCGGGCGACCTTGGTGGCCAAGGAATTGGACCACCCCGACCGATCCACGAGTTCGGGAACACATTATTAAGGTATTCCCTCACAGCTATGCTCCAATGGGCTGGGCAGCCATCGTGTTGGAACACAAAAGGTCTGTCTTCTTGTAATACTTCTTCTACTAAACCGGGCAAATCATTTTGCAGAAATTCTAAGTAATTATTTCCATTAATATTGTCCGGTAAATAATGCGGCTCGATTAGTTTATTTCCAATGACCCCAGCCCAAACATTTACACTGAATCTTCTTTGAAATTTTCTCGGTCTCGTCACTCGTGGATTTTGGTTTTTGGGTGCCCAGTAATGGAGATTATGGTAATTTGAAACACCTTCCTTATCAAATTTTGATTCATCTGTCCACAGAATACTTCTTAAAAAGTTTTCGTCTTCCACGTCAGTGTGTAGTAGATGTCGACAAAATTCTACGCGTCTAACAAAATCATTATCTTGAAGATCTGAAAACAAAGAAAAAAGGCTTGAGAATTTAAAATAAGGAAGACTAGATCTAGGCTTTGGTACATATTCAGTCTCTTTACGTAATTAAGAAAAATCTATTGTATCCATACCTTGCACGGGAGTGTAATGGAAAGCATGTTGCCGATTTTCCCGGAGAACTGCCCACACTTTCCATATGCCAAGGCCCAGCATTGCAGCTACCTCTCTTATACTTTTATTAGGGTTATTATTAAATTCTTCTAATACACGTTCGTCTGTAGCAACATGATGTTGTCGTACATTCACCCTCGGTTCTTGATAACGCAAATTACCCGTTTCTCTAAGTCGTCGGTATGTAGTAGCAAAAGTTTGGTGGCTAGGCAGTCGACGGTTAGGATAGCGCTCTTGGTATAGTCTTTGTGCTTCACGTCCATTGCAATTAGCAGCTCCATACACCAACAACATATTGGCGTATTCTTCATTCGTAAAAGAGGTGGTCATTTTACGAAAAAAAAACAACAACGTAACAACAAAATAACAGAAAACTTAACAAACTGAAGCAACAACAATAACGTAAAACGATAACAAAATCACAAAACGAAAACAATAACAGTAAGCGCAACGGACACGTCAGATCGCAGAGGCAGTTAAGACTCGACAAATAAGTAAAACAATTTTTTCCAAAATTAACGTTTGACTGATAAGGAATAGACAAAATCAAACAATAGCGCAATTGCAGAGTGAAATAACAACCCTTTTTCTACCTGCTATGTACGTACGGATATTGTCCAAATTCAACAAAAGAGACAAGAGATAGTATCGTGACTGGTAAGAGAGAGACAGACTACTAGCTCCCACGTGTAGTGTTAGTGAACATACCGAAAGCAATTATGACAAATTGGCTTGTACTTGATTTAAGTTTTCGCAAATTGAGTCTTATGAATTAAGGCCCCGTTAGTTTAAATTGCGATTTACTCTAGTTATTTTTAAACAAAGTGCAAATTGTATACCGATATAAAGGGTATGAAACACAGATGTTTTCCTAGAATTTTAAGTGCTCTAAAAATCATAGTTTTTTTTTAAGAATTTCAAAGTGGAATATGAAAATTATTTTTTCACTTTGTTTATCGTTTAAGGACTCGTATCTAATTTTATATCTAACATTTGCTCCAAAACTGAATTTAATATGATTCTACAACTAATGCAGATAATTATTACAAAAGCATGTTTGGATTTGCAATGTTAAAAGTAAATTTATAGTCGTTTGAAGTTTGAAAACTGGCTTTTTTCGAAATTAACTTAAAAAATTATTTAAAAAAAACTATTGGGCCTGAGTCTTGTAATTAGGCCTCAATGTATAGCAGACGGCTCCACGGGTCCACGGTTTTCGTTTGTCCATCCATGTGCCGAGCACCCTGTATATGGTGCAAGCTACGGTGCAAGTTAGCAATAGCCTCCGTAACCTAACCTAACCCCCCACAATTTAAAAAACCTAATAATAATTCGTAACCTAATTATTAATAGTTATGTAGATTGTAATTGACGCTTTTAGAGAAATAAATAAACCTTGAAGAAGAAAACCTTGTGGTCGCGAGGTCAAAAACCCGGGCCGCATTATATAAATAGAATTTTAAAATGTTTTCCTTTCAGAACCTGTATTTTATAGTGGCAAAACGCGAGAGTGAGAAGAAAACATTTTATATTTAAATAATTATACCATTATTTCTTTTGTAACCGATTAAATAAGATTATTATTATAAAATATATTATAGAAATAAGATTATTCGCTATTTGTTATTTTCCCCAATACATTTTTGGGGGATTTTCGTGCGCATCGTCAACTTTAACGCTGGTACTTCCGAATGCCCGAATGCGTGTCTTGGCCGTTTGAACCTGCACGAGCAGACGTTTATCAGACACGTAATCAACAGTTAAGATAAATCCTTTTTCACCTTACGTTTTCATAGGGTACTTAGCGAAATGGCCAAGCCACATATTTTGACAAAGGTGTAGAGTTTGTAAAGCTAGGCCTTGTAGAGTTAGGGCGTGTAGAGTCAGAAGCTTGGCTCAAGATGAGATCGGTATAGCGCGGTGTCCTAGTTTATTTAAAGCAGTTCTGTTACCGTTATTATCAACTAACACTCGACTAACTACTTTAATACAAAAATAATTTACTTACCAATTTCCTTCTCATATCGCTCTCTGAAGGGCTCTAGTTCAGGATCGTACTTGATCCTCTTGGGCAGCTTCAGCCAGACCTGTAGAGCCTCTGCCGTGAGTTCCCCTGTGGAGACCAGGGAGTACTGACTCTTACTCAGCTCGGCAGCCGCGGGGCTGGACACACCGCTCCATATCTTTACTCTCTTCATGAATTTATCCATTTTGAATTATTTTATAACACTTTCATTCATAGTACTTTATAAAAATGAAAACCTGTGATTTCTGAATGGAGTGCTGCTAGATGAATATTATAAAATATAAGCTCTCAAAAATAAAGTTTGCGTGTAACATCAAACACTGTAGCTATCTGCACTACTTTGTAATACATAATATATCTCATATTTTGTGTCGTTATAAGAAGATAGATTGTGAATGGAAGTTTTTATTTTGTTTCTAAACCTAGGTAGGTCATCACAGAAACCGGGTGGAGATGGAAATATCCTAGTAATAAGCAAGATACTATTATTTTCTTCAAAGAACTGTAATTGACTGCTTGCAAATGTCAGATCTCATTTCTTCCTATTGAATTGATGGCCTCTCATCTAATCGTATTCGTATTTTTTTTAGACAAGTTAATTTTAATTAGCATTTTTTTAGACAAGTAAAATCTAAAGATAATATAATTAAACCCTCGCGTTTAACCCAATGATGTGCTTTCCTGGCACACGCGTTTCGGCCACAGGCAAACTGCTTGGCATGCGGCCGAAACCCTCCTATCCTACCTACCTATTTCATACATCCTATCCGTCCATCCATATGTTTTCCTATCGCCCGCATGCGGCCAAGTGCGGCCGAAACCCGCACGCGTGTGATTGGAAAAGGGTCCTTATTTCATTACATAATACATATATGTAATGTCAAATAATGTTAATATACATAATGTATATTAACATTATTTGACATTTGCAACAGGAACATCATGTTTGCAGCTGCAAAGGCAATTACTATTTAGTATTCAAAACATGGCCCAGATGCACTTTTAATGGGATTTTATCTCATGTAGTACTCGTGCACTTAGAGTAAGCGGTATTGTTTATCAAAGGATTTTATAGAGACGCTGCTGCATACAGTCCATACTTCTGTCAAAGATGCATCAAATAGACACATAGTTCTGAATACCATACCTACAAACTACGTGTACTCATCAATTTGCTAAATATTTTCAAGTTCAACCGAGTTAGAGCAATATTTTGTCTTAATGGGAAAGAAAAGGGCGCTGTAAAATGACCTTAAAATGGGGGCGCATTCCCTTTTGGACAGCGCGCGATTTTCCAGCTCTTTTTAACCCCCGACGCAAAGTTGACGTGTCTGTCTGTCTATCTGTGTGTCTGTCCGTGGCATCATAGCTCCTAAACGAAAGGTCCGATTTAGATGTTTTTTGTTTGTTTGAAAGCTGACGTGATAGAGTGTTCTTAGCTATAATTTATCATCATCAGCTCACTCACTGCTTGACTTCGAGGGTTATTTAATTTTTTAAATTTGGTTTATTCTTTCAGTGTTGATCCTTTAGCTACAAGTATATCACCCGGTTTTATTATAGTTCGTTTTTTGAATTGCCACCATATACACCATAAAAGAGGATTGCGAATTTATGAGTTCCTGACTAGTAACTTCTTAGGGCTAAACCTAATAAAAACAAAATTAAAAGTTTTAAGTGACCCCCGAATTGTCAATAAATAAGCGGGCTGATGATAGTAAATCATATCTAAAAACACTGTCGATCATATTTCATGTCAGCTTTCAAACAAAAAAACTATATCAAAATCGGTTCATCCGTTTGGGTGCTACAATGCCACGGGCCACGGACAGAAACACAGACAGACAGGTCAAAGTTGTTTTCGTTGGGGGTTAAAAAGTAGCTGTGGGATCGAGACTGGGTACCTACTACCTACCAGTGGCGAAGGCTGGTTCTCCTTCATAAGGAAGCCCTAGCCTGTATAATAGGTAGGGCTTTGGATGAGGGTCTTCAGTCGTTCTTCTATCGGGAAGCCGATAGGTATGGAGTTGGAGGAACCCCCACGCCACTGCTAATTACTTGAGCAGAGCTCCGTATAAATACGCCTCATGACTCATGAATCACTACGAAGGATAAAACCCATATTTATTCATGGTCATTTATAAATTAAAGACAAGCTTGAACAATCGAGAATCTTGTATTGTATACGGCTCCATTGTGTAAATAAATAAGTCTGAATACCTTCCTACAACACCTAGACAATATTGCATTGCGTAAGTACTAAGCACGTGTAACGAATATACATGTAGACAGATGTATTTATGTCTGTATTTTTAGGTTTCCGTACCCAAAGGTTAAAAAACAAAAATTTAAACCGACTTCCAAAGTAAAAATGAGAAAAAAAAAGAGTATGAAATAAAACTTATTTTCTAAATAATTCCCCTTTTAAATTCGGCTTTTAACTATTTCTCTACTCAATCTTCTTAATTTTTAAGTCGGTACCAGCCCAAACAATATCCTACAATATTTTATAGGACTCACGTTCAAATTTGCTGGTACCGACTTCAAAATGAAGATGGCGTACAATGCTAGAAAAAAAATCTGATTTCACCGGCGCGCTTCACACCGCCCCGCACTCATCCAATAGTGAATATATCGAAAACGTCAACGCGCACCGCGTCATGCTTTGTACGAACTACGAACATAGTATACGCAAAAAGCTCAGATAAAACTTGACTAAGTGCGAGTCTGATTATGCGTCTGTACTATTACTAGTGATAAAAAAAAGAAAAGGTAAGAAAAAAATACACAGTAAATATACCATAAGCCGAAAAATAAAATTAACAGTTTAATAAATAAAGCTATTATTATACTGATAATTTTGTTTTACGAGTAAAAAATAGCTAACCTCAAATTATTAATTAAAACAGTACCTTTTGCTTATCTTATTTACTTATAATAAAATTCTAGACTTATGACAATATATCTGGCTTATGTTTGTTTGCAATGTACGAGGAAATTACTCGATTTAGATAAAATTTGGGAAGGCCAATGTCAAGATGGCGAATATATTTTTGTAAAAAAAAAAAATAATGATGGGTATTATTTCTAAGGTAAGGCTAATTACGAAAATGACGTCACTTTTGAAAATCAAAGATTCTCAGATTTAATTTTCCGTTTAAATTTTGCATCCTTACAGGCTTGCTGGTTGCGACAGTAGCACCACCCTCTATTCAAATCTTTTTTACGTACACTTTTTAACTGACTTCCAAAAAAGGAAGGAATTATTTTTTGTATGTTAAACGATTACTCCGCCGTCTGTAGACCGATTTTCAAAATTCTTTTTTTGATGTATAGGGTATAATCCCAAATTGGTCTTTTTGATATCAATCTGGTGGACCTGGTGATGGGATCCATGAAGAATCGAGGGAACTCCTCGAAATTTATATGGACACATAATATGATGAATTCGACTTTTTCTGAAGTACCTACTTGGACTACTATTGATATGCTATGATATATATGCTGCCAAAAAGTAAGATTTTGCTCCAAGGTATACCCTGGATCCGAATATTTTTATTTAATAATTACTTATATATTTATACTTAATAACTTTTTTATTTAATAACATAGTATCTAATCATTATCATCACTGGTGATTGTTTAGTAGGTCCGCAGGTCGGTAATGCTTATTTGGGGAAATACCACGGCCTCTCAGAAAACTGGCATGAAATAAAGCTTGAGTTTGTTTTATCGAGAGAGTGAGAATAGCGGCTTTTCTATATTTATAACTTTCATAAATGTGTTAATAAAAATAACTTAATAAATATAACTAAAAAGAAAATATATATATATTTTAAAAAAATAAATTAAAACCGACTTCCAAAGTAAAAAAAATGCATAAAAAAGTATGAAATAAAACTTGTTTCCTAAATAATTCCCCTTTTAATTTCGGCTAAAATATTAACTATTTCTCTACTCAATCTCATAATTTTGAAGTCGGTACCAGCCCGAACAACATTGAGTAGAGAAGTGGTTAAATTTTAGCCGAATTATTATTTAATTATATTTATTATATTATTTCCTAAATAATATTTATCTCATACTTTTTGTGCATTTTTACTCTGGAAGTCGGTTTTAATTCTTTGTTCTTAATTTTATTTTACATATTAAGTACCTACATTTGGTTTCAGTTTTTGATAAAAGGAAATTTTAGTTAATAATTTGGGTTGTAACTTGAGGCTATTAGAATTTACTTTTATAATAAGTAAAACTTTTACATAATAAAACTATTTAGGAGCCGTATTATAAATCTGTGCATTTTGCGATATTTCGCTTTTTGTAGTAATTTTGCAGTTGTATTTATCGTTTTTTATTGAAATAGGTTTATAAATTCATGCTTTAAATTATACAATCTTTATTCCTCATGAAGTAACAATTTTTCTGGTATAAATTTTGCCTAATAATATTATCGTAGCTATAGGAGTAATTCACAGTTAACTTAAAGCTATTTTCGAAGTTTTTTTTATCTTGGAATAAGATTTTTTCTTTCTAAATCAAAGATATTTCAAATTTCTAAGGCCGCCACGAACTATACGACTATATTATAGGAGATAACATTCTCATTTTATTATTTCATTTGCTTAGAACAGTAGTTCAATCCAGGAGCTCAAAAAAGTGCCTTCACGCATTTTATGAAAATCTTTCTCTGCAATTTTGGGTTTAATTAAAAAGTTAAGCAAAATTTACAAAAAGCGAGAGGCCGCTACGAACTAGGCCAATAGCTATTCTGCACTATTCAATATGTCAAAATTGATAATGTATCTTTGTTTCTGAGAGCAAGAACGCCATAATTGGCCATTTTACGGTAAAATCATAGTCGTACATCTCGACTGTGATTTTAGCGTAATATGCCTCTTAACATTGCTTTAGAGTTTAGTGTTTTACTTCATATATTTTCTATAGCGGATCTAGTTATTTGGGTCATCTTAAGGTCTCCACAGACGAGAGGCCGATCGTATCTGACGTCAGTTCGGCCTGAACGGATTCGAGCACACACACGGCAAAATCGCATCACTTCGTTCTGGTTTGCCGCGAGCTACGGTCGTGTTTAATAATTGTGTAATAATTAAACACCGCGAAAACTCACTACGCTTGAACACGATACACGCCCGCACGGCACGGTTCTGGCGACAACTGCGATTTGTCCACACATGGTCGAGTCCATCCGTACAGACCATAATTAATGTTGCCAACTTAGTTATTTTACAAAGTTTTACTACTAAATTAAGTATTTTATTCCCTCCTTAGTAGGAATTTAGTTGTTAGTAGTATTTATTAGGTTAGGCACAAAAATATACACCTTATCATAATAATACATTCGTCCGTAATTTGCTTAAAACTACCCGTTTATTTACTATATACGTAGTATTTCCTACTATATTTTAATTTAACGGTAAAATTTATAATAAAATTTAATATAATATTTTTTAATATATCAAAACCTTAAATGCCGTGGTTTTTTTGGGGGCTTTACGGATTCCTAAGTTTAGTAGCATTTTTATAGTTTTCAGTAGTTTTTAGTAGAAATCGACGCGAGTTTAGTAGTTTCGCAAAAACAGAACTGGCAACACTGGAACGAATCACTTCAGTCCATTCGGCCGACTGATGCGATCTCGAAATTGCACACAGACGATACGATTTTGCATCCGTTCAGGCCGAACTGAAGGAAAACCGGACCGTATATGGGGCCCCTTACAGTTTAATATTTCAAATCCTTTGACAGTAAGTATTTTGGTCATTCCGAGTTATCATATAGCTTGACTTATTTAAAATATAAGCAAATTTTTAACAAATGCATCTTGACTAAAGGCCCCGATCTGTTAAATTTTGCCATTTCCTTGTTTATCAAATGGTTCTGTAACTACTAACTATCTTATATCTTGGCTCCAGTCTCAAGGTCTAGGTTATCTGTGAGTTATCTGAGTTCGATGTTTCTATGATCAGATTAAGTTTTAATTGATGCAACGACTATCGTTCATCGTGAATGCATTTTGCGTGTATTGAAAATGGAAGTTGATAAATGATTCCCTGTTAATTATGTCTTTTGAAATGAAACCGCTTTAGGCGCGTTAGGAGTATTTTTTGGATTTTATCAATGAAGTTTCACTTCTGCTACGTGTTCACTGTACACTGTATTACTATCTCCCGCTTTGCTTAGGGCCATACCACAGGCCACAACACACCGATGCGACAAAAGTTGGCCACTTTTCCGTCTCCGGTATGTTTGCCGATGCGAGAGTTAATGACTTCTACGCGATAATGCGAAAAAAAGTAGCCTTAGTAGTACCACAGATTAAAGAAAGAGGAACAGATAAACAGCTACATTGTTAGCTTTCGATTTGATTGCACTTCTACAGGCATACGGTGTGTCCACGATTGTGTAGAAGAATTGTAGGCCGTTGAGGGTACGTCCAAATTTTCAAATTTGGATCGATTTGGATCGTTCTTTGTGTTCTATGGAGTACAACAAAACCGTTTTTATGTGTTTTGTAGATAACAAATAAGCCTTTGATTCATTAAAACACAGCTCAGTATGGGAATCGTTTAAACAACAGGGAGTCGATGAGTTATACATAACTGTATTACAGGAAATATACAGAAAAGGCTGCGCAAAGATAAGAGACTGGAACGGGATGAAGTCAAATAAAAAGAGGGGTCCGGCAGGGTGACCCATTATCACCAAAAATATTTAACGCAGTCCTAGAAAATATCTTTAGAAAGCTTAACTGGGAAGAGAAAGGATTAAGGGTAAACGGTGAATTTCTTAGCCATCTCCGTTTTGCAGATGATATAGTCATATATGCAGAAAATCTTATAGATTTGAAAACCATGCTAAATTACTTGACAAAAGAGAGTATGAAGGTAGGCTTGTTTATAAATATCACCAAAACCAAAATCATAACAAACAGTGAAGAAAAAGATTCAGTAATCATTGATGATCAAGAAGTGGAATTCGTACAAGAATACATATACCTTGGCCGGTTAGTTTCATTTGAAAACCACGCCGAGAAGAAGATAAACAGAAAAGTAGTTATTAAATGGAAAAGGTACTGGCCTAAAGGAAATTATGAAAAATAAATCGATAAATATCAGTATCAAAGGAAATGTCTTCATTATAGCAATATTTCCATGTTCGACATATGGTTGTCAAAGCTGGTCGCTGAGAAAAAGCGAAGAAAAAAAGTTAGCCGTATGTCAAAGAAAAATGGACATGAGTATGTTGGGGTCATGACTATCTGATAAAATAAACACCAGACTATAAGGAAATAGACAAAGACCATAGATATTGTGTACAGAGTGTGATTCCTAAAATTGAATTGGGCAGGCCACATATGTAGGATGGACAACGACAGATCGACTAACAAAATCATAGAATGGATCCCCAGAAATAAAACAAGGTCACGAGGACTTCAAAGGAAAAGATGGGCAGACTTATTTAAACAAAGACTTATTCCTTTGTATCCAGACTGGATGACTAAAGCCAGAGATAGAAAGAACTGGAAAGAGTTGGGGGAGGCCTACGCCAAAGACGCGACTATTACTGTAGAAACCTAGATTTTGTTTATATTATTGCATTTTAAACTCTGAATTTGGATTTTGCAAGGGCTGGCAAGCCTTGTATGGCAAAAGCCTCTTATATAAAATAAAGATAAAAAAAAATAAGAATTTGGATTTTTAAAAGATTAATACTTATTCTACTGTATTTTGATTTGGATTTTAGTCTTAGTATTAAAATTATTTTTATTTTATTTGATTACTTTTAGGGTTTTGAATTGTGATTTAAGTTTGATTGTTGAAATTTAATCACTCATTATAAATATATGTACTATGTAGTTATATAAATTGAAATCTAAATAAAATGAAGTGGAAAGAAACTAATTACCTAGTATTAGCTGGAGTTTAAAAATGAATTAATTTATGTTATTTTTCACATAATGCATGCAATTGTAAATGAATTGTAATTGTAAATGAATTGAGTAGTAGAATAAAAGGCTTTTTTATTTTTATTTATTTATGTGTTCTATGAAAGCTGTGTGTCTGTAATCTAATAAATTTCTACTCGGTGGTAAGTAGCAGTGGCAAAGCGTGAGATCTGCGGAATAATAAGCCGCGTAAGCCAATGTCTATTGTACTACAGAACAACGATACTTTATTTTTAAGGCACTTAGCGCCATCTATTAAGTAATATTCATAACGGAAGCCGATATCATGACATCGAGTTGTATACATGCCTCGCTACTGGTAGGTGGTATGCCGCGCGGGGGAGCCGGAATAGTGGTCCTGTGGGCCTAGCAGGAACATTTGGCAGCTGCGTTCCTATAACTCCATTCCTATCGGCTTCACTTACTACTTACATTTTGAAGACCTTCATCCTAATCCCTAGTATAATAGATACAGGCTGGGGCTTCCCTATGAAGGAGAACCAGCCTTCGCCACTAGTAGGTCTGTCAGTTTGATCCGGCTAATTTCTGAAACGTTTGGACCGATTCTGACCGGACTTTCACTGGATAAGCGGCAGCAGCTAGTCCATAATAGGTGCCCAGTTCATAAAACATGAAAGTCACGTGTAAGTTGTATCCACTTAAGTATTATGTACACACCTCGTTAAGCTTTATTATTTACTCGTTAAAGCCTATTGTAGGTGTTACTAAAACCATCATCAAGGTCATATAAATGTCGATTTAGATTTTTGATAAGATATGGATTAGGTCATTAGTCATTTCACACATTCAAAACTTTACTGCGTCATTTGATAAATGATAATTTGATTATAGCTATCGTCTCATTACTTGCATTATTAATTTTGTTTGACCAAAAAATAATTTAAGTACCTAGGTATATAAAAGTATAAAGTCCTTAGTTAATAATTTATATAACTTTACGAAACATTATTTCTTCAAATACTTGGATATTTTTACTTTTATGAATCGTAAGATTCAATATGAAGATCGTTCAACATATTATGAAACATATACATATTACATGCCAGTCTTTCTCATTAATTATTAACGGTCCGATATCGGATATCGCGTCGGATAGTGCGTAACGGTCTTATTCGTAAGTATCTAAAAGTGGCGAATACTGGTCCTTCTTCATGGGGAATCCCTAGCCTGGATGGTAGTAGTAGCAAGTACAAGTGTATTTAAGTATTCAATGTTATATTGTCGCATGTAAAAGACGGCAAAATACTTGCATAATGCATTGCGAAAAACTACAAGAGTAAACAATAAACATAATTTTAAACAATGCAACATTTTAGCAGCAGTAAGAGTTTTCATTGCTCTATAAAACCCCATAACAGTAAACAGGCTACCGACAGCCTTGTTCGTGACAATATAATATATGTAGTAGTGGCTAACTACCTACTTGAACTATTACTACTAAGTATGTAGTTAGCTTTTGGATTAGATAATGAAGTAGCAGGTAAAAACTAGGAAACGTCCCAAAATAGTTCTTGAGACCAGACCAGACCCCTAAGACTTCTACGAGGACTCCGTAGTTAAATGATGATGTTAAGTGTACACTGGACACTGTAGCCCAGCCCGGAAAGCCTTTACCCCATTACTAACGAAAAGATTTACACAACGAATAACTTATACAACGTTGCTGTCTTTGTCTGATGCGTTGGAAAAGTCACTTGATAGACAAAGACAGCAACGTTGTTTAAGTTATCCGTTGTGTAAATCTTTTTATTAGTAAGTTGGTTAGAGTTTAGAGTTAAGAGAGATCTGAATTTGGATTAGGAAATATGATTATCTAAAAACCGGCCAAGTGTGAGTCGCACTAGCGCACGTAGGGTTACGACTTCAGTACCATTATTAGGTATATAATTGTATATACCAATATTTTAACCCCCTTACTAATAAAAATATATACACAGCGAATAAGCAATACAATGTATAAGCGATGCAAAGTTTCATCTTTCTAGGACTAACAGTTTGAACGGTAGGCCGAAGACAGACGGACATGACGAAACCATAATGATTATGGTTCCTAGACGAAACTACGGAACCCTAAATACATAAAAAAGCAGTACCCAACAGATTTGACAAGTAAAAACAGCAGCTTATTTTTTTTTAAATTTTAGGCTAATAAGATGATAAGTGGTGATGGTGATGAATGCTAGGCTACTAAGTAAGTGCCTACCTACTACACGTAGGTAACGTGTACTTAATATTCCTTACTTTTTTGTAATTAATAACTCAAGTTTTATCACATTCGGATCACAAGAAAAACATTTAAAATCGATTTATATAACATTTTAACGTAGAACGTTTGCGAGATAAAGGATGGACCTGCATAGATAGGTAACGTGATAACTTACAACCCAGCGACCTCTATGTACGGAACCATAATAATATAATGTATCTACTTTAACGTCAGTTCATATTTCACGCCGAGATGACGCGGCGCTGCATTTAGGAGTTAGCGTTACAAAATTGAACTATATTCATTAGTAGTGACTAAAGGAGATACACGAAATTCGAATTCTTGCAATGAAAATCTTGTGTAGTGAATAAAGTTAATTTTGTAGCGTCGCGTCACGGTGTGAGCTGGCCCTAAGTCATAAGACATATTATTATAACAAACACTGGTCTAGTACCAGTTTCTTTTATCTGACTACTAAAATAACATTTTGACGTTAGGTTTTTCTTACTAAATAGCGAGTAAATATTGGAAGTTACGTGTGTGAGTTTGTATGTTTGATTTGTGTACCTATATAGCGATAAGATGTACATTGTACTGTGGCGTATATGAGGGGGCGTATATGGTGGTGGCTGGGTCTTCCAATTAAATCAAACACAATACTTGATATTATTTCACACATCCATACGAAACCCCCCCCCCCCCCCCACAATAAAAATATTCACACAATGGATAAGCAATAGCATGTTTTGTCCTTGTCTGCCAAGCGACTTTTTCTACGTATCAGACAAAGACAAAACATTGTCTAGCTTATCCACTGTTTAAATATTTTTATTTTTAAGGGGGTTAGAGTATAAACTACAAAGAAAAGAGATAAAAAGATATACAGAGATATAAAATAGAGTATAAAAAGATATACAGACGGAAGTAAGTAGAGATATCTATAATTATAAATACTATTTACAAACCGCCAACCTAGCCGGTAGAACAAGATATTGCAGACATGCCAAATGTAAAGGCTAATAAAAAAATAAGGTAAAAATAGCATCTTTCAGAATGCAGTGACCTACATATTGCTAATCCTTTAATTAATTAAAAATGCACAAAAAAGTATGAAATAAAACTTATTTTCTAAATAATTCCCCTTTTAAATTCGTCAAAAATTTTAACTATTTCTCTACTCAATCTTCATAATTTTAAAGCTGGTACTTTTGAACTTTTGAAGTGATTCAAAGAAAACTTATTGCGCGTTGATAGTTACGGTACGTAGATATTTTAGTAGCTTTTTTATAGTTATCGGTACTCTTTTAGTAGTTTTTAGTAGAAAACGACGCGAGTTTAGTAGTTTTGCAAAAACAGAGTTGGCAACACTGGAACGAAACGTTTCAGTCCCCCGGCCGACTGATGCGATCTCGAAATTGCAGACAGACGATACGATTTTGCATCCGTTCAGGCCGAACTGAAGGAAAACCGGACCGTGTATGGGGCCCCTTAAGGATAATAGTATTAAAAATTATTCTGTGCTTGAGGAAACATCCATTAGCACGCCAACTCCTTTAAAAAGAAATGTTGTGTTAACCAATATAATAAATAATTAATGTGAATGTTAAATGATTTAAATTATAATGCAGATATATAATAATAATAATTTGTACTTATTTTTGTAATATACGATAAATGTAACTAGTAATAACTTTATCTTTAGAAATCCTATTAATATTTGTGTTAATTAAGTATTTTGAATAAATTTGAGTAAATAAAATATTTTTGTAATTTAGCTGTTTTCTTGTATACTCCAAACGAAAGTCCGATCTCTCGCGTTAATCTTAGCATAATCTCTCATCACTTTGAGATGTGATGATCGATCTTAACACGGGGGGTTGTTATATTGCAAGTTGCATAAGTTCATATGTAGGTATAGTAAAATTGCTGAGTTTCCCATTGCATTATTGCTAATGCAATGGGAAACCTATATTATTTCTGTTTAATTAAAATTAAAATATAGTGTTTTCAATCAGATTGAATTGGACTTCCGTCGGGTGCAGGTTTTTCTCTACGTTCTTTTTATAATATATCTTTTCGTGTGTCAATTAAAATAGTTTTTTTAATTGACACAGATCCCATCATCAAGTCACCACTTTGGTGAAAACGGGACCAACTTGGGAATATACCCTTTATATAAAAAAAAAAATTTTGAAAATCGGTCCACAGACGGCGGAATGATCGTTGAACATACAAAATATATATGTATATACAGCCGAATGCAAATCCTTTTTTTGGAAGTCGGTTAAAAACAAAAAACCCGACAGTGCTTAATCATTTTGATATAACCAGTGTCACCCCCACGACTAAGTGAAATCTAATGATACCTCAAGCTCAAATGCGACAAGCCGTTTAGACTCTAGAGCGTGCCAAAGAAATTACAATTATTATAAAAAACTAAGTATAACCCGACTACGTAAATTATATAGCCTATTTTACCTGGGCTGTTATTACGAATTTATTGACATCCCATTTATTAAAATCAGACCAGCGGTTTAGGCGCTACGGTGGAACAAACATAACAAACATAAGTACCTACGGCTCTACCTTGACCATTTGTGTACCTATGCATATCTGGATTTCTATCTGAATTATTTTATTGTGTCGGCCTTTTTAGACCCCTTTTTTACGTAGTCGGTTTAGGTATTGTTTTTTTTTACCTATTTTTTTATTTAGTATTTTACTGTTTCCCAATCGACTTTTTTTTTGGAACAGGTAATATTATTAAGTAATAAAAAAACATTTCAAATTAAAAATATCTTCTCTTCACGAGCACGAGATTCTAATTTTTATCTAATTTTTATCTAATTTTAAAGGACGATAATTTTAATTTTATGATATTCAAGAAGCGCAATAAATCATTCAACATCAACATTCATCACCACTTCACCGATCACTAATTATTAATTGTTTAGTAATCGCATATTATAATAAATTAACCTACTGTCATAACACAACGATACTGCGATTTAGAAATATGTAAGACCCGTGTAGTGACATCTATCGAACGAAGTAACAAAAGTGCTAATAATTTATTTCATATCTGCATCTTCTAATTAATAACCTAACCAAGAGCATGTCAGGACATGTCTAAGGAGGGTTCCGTAACTATCAACGCGCAATAGGTTTTCTTTGAATTACTTCAAAAGTTTTTGTCCGATTTCGCTCAAAATAATTTTCCTTAAGACGACCTCTGTGGCTCAGTGGTTCAGTGCGTTGGTGCTCAAGCCGGGGGTCGCGGGTTCGAATCCCGCCGAAGGAACAAAAAGTTTTTCTGTGTTTCCTGGGTCATGGTTGTGTATTAAATATGTGTATAATGTAATAAAATCTTAATTAAATGTATAGTATAGGTTACCTGTAACACAAGTTCTTCGGATACTTAGCACGGGGCCAGGTTGATGTGGTGTGAAGCGTCCATAGATATTAAAAAAAAAAAAAAAGAGCTTTTAGATGATCTATAAACGTGAAAACTTACAAGTTTCTATAACCAATTCTATTTCTAAACTAGAAATGCCAGCCCCCCCCCGATTACTCGAAAATGCAACCCCCCCCCCCCCCCTGCCCCTACCTGGGAACGCCCATAAGGTCTTTCCATTTTCTCCAATCCAACACATCTAGAATCGACTACTTAGTCACTACAGTAATTAGGTAATATGAATAAATTAATGACTGCGTCTATTTATTCATACTTATTCAAACCTAACTATAAAATCACAATACCTATTTACTTGTTTCTCTGAACAATTAATCACAATATTAATATTTATTTAATTTACCTTTTAGTACCAAGTACCAAGTACATACCAACTGAATACATTAAGCAATATAAGTTATATGTGGGTACTGATGATATGTGATAACAGTATTTATTTACTTTATCTCATTATCTCGAATACAAATTAGAATTCGAAGATGTTATGTGTAATTACCAAATGTCAAACAAATGAGGCCGAATAAACAAAAATAACAGTTCCCATTGCTACCTATATCACGATAAAATGTTGTTCTATTATGCTTAAGCATGGTTAGCAAAAATTTTCAGCAACGAAATACTTACTAATAATAGATTTCGATTTGCATAAATAAAACGGATGTACATACACTCCAATGACATTATGAAGAAAAAAACGTGAAATTCATCTAGCAGACCCACCAAACACTTACTAATTTTATTATTTACAGATGGTTAAGTTTTTGAAAAACTTTAAACTAGAGTGCACTGATAAATTGTAAACAATTGATTATTGCACTTCACACCGTGCGCGTAAACTAACGATTTTAAATTTAGAACGAAGCGACACGTTCGAATACTCAAACGAATAGCGTGCAACTGGCTGGCTGAACGTAAATTGTATAAATACAAGCCGCATTTTTATCAGTTTTATCAAATTGTTCATTCCATAATTATTATCGTCGTCTAGATTTATTTACTACAATTAATTCAAACTTGTATTGACATATTATTATAGGCTATAGATAGGCTTGCCATCTCTAAAATTTAACAGCTAGGACAAGGCGCGTGAAAACCCCGGATTTTTGGGGTTCAAAACCAGGACTTAATAATATGAACATTGAACAGATTTATTATAAAAAATAGTTGAAAATGAAAACAAAATAAAATACTTACTTATTATTTTAATTTATTCATCTTATTATTTTTTAATAACGTAAAAAGCAGATTGTAATTACAATTTTTTCCATTACTTTTGCTATTTTACCTGTCTTTTTTAGTTATTTCATCATTTTTAGTCATTTTAGCTTAATCTAAAAGACTGCACACATTCAAAAGAAACAGATTTTCTTTGTGTAGAAAAGCAAGTGAAAAAGTTTGAATAAAAATATTGTTATAGTTATTACTTAAAGCTTATTAAGCCTCCTAGTAGTTGCCTACAAAAAAACGGTCAGCAAACGAAATCCGGCCCGGACGGCGCCGCGCCATCTAAACTAGGAATAATCCGGGGAAACCCGGACGGATAACAACAAAATATGATAATGGTAATAGGGTAGATGACTAATTTTTTTATTGCATAAATGAATAATACTCTTAAATATGAGTAATTTCTCAGAAGAAACAGTACTATATCAAAAGTCAATATTTTCAAAGGTACAACAGCGATTTGTATACAAAATTTCGCAAGTCTCGTGAAAACGCTCCATACTAAAGTCGTACCTAGCTGTGACGTCACGCCTAGGTTAAAGTGTATGAAGTATAAGGCCGCAGGAATATATTTGTAAATATCTCCGATACTTGTGGGTTTAAGTTCATACTTAACTTAATAAATATTTCTGTATGTGATGTAAGTAAATAATGATATTGGTTTTGTTTACAAATTCAGCAAAAAAAAAATTATAATATATACTAATATATAATTACTAATTATATTATATATATAATTACTATTAATTACTAATTACTAAACTGCACATAAAATATATTTTTTTTACATTTACCAAGTAGTAATGCCTCATTGAGGCATTACTACTTGGTAAATGATCTGAGTCTATGTATTAATATCTATCTGAGTATATGTATTAATGAAACTAAATAGTTTAGATGTAGTCATCATCCCTGTACTTCAAAGTAGGGTTGCCAACCCCAAATTTAAAAAAGTAGATTTGAAGTTGGAAAAACCAGGGGCCACTTTAAGTGTTTTTCAACTCATATTAAGTGCGATTTTACACATTTCTATTGAAAACTGTCAAAATTGCTGTTTTCTTTTTTTTTAGATTTATGATGAAATCTGATGAATCATGTACTTAGCCATTTTACCATTTCATGATTTTTGTATGGAAAAAAATATATGAAACACCTAGTCGCCTTTTTACCCGACTACGGCGAAGCCAAAAGGAAGGGTAATGATTTTGGTAGTCTATGTATGTATGTATGTATAAATGTATGTATGTATGTATGTATGTATGTATGTCTGTTCCCTCGTAGCGTCTAAACTACTGGTCCGATTTTAATAAATGAGGTGTCAATAGATTCGTAATGATGCCGCGGGTAACATAGGCTATATAATTTTTTCAAAATTATGTATTTCGAAAATTAAACCTCAGATTCTAACATCTAAAAAAATTAAATCAAGATAATTATCACATGTTTGGTATCAAAAGAAAGGTCTTGGCAAGCACACTACTAATATTTACATAACTTGTATATATATTATATTATATCATATTGTTTAAGTCAAAATATACGTTTAAAATACAATTCGTACAATATTTGTCCAATTTTCTAACATTACGCATAATAAGACTATAAATATATAATTTATATATTATGTTCTTTCATAACATTATATTTTATTTTATAACTATAATTTTTTACAGGCAATGCATAACAAATTAAAAAAATTAAATAGCACCTATATTGTCAAGCAGTGACCGAGCTGATGATGATGAATTATAGCTAAGACCACTCTTAATTATATCAGCTTTCAAACAAAAAAAATTAGATCAAAATCGGTTAATTGGTTCATCCGATTTTAATAAGAAAATGAAGATGAAATCAATTACTAGCACTTTTATTACTCACTCGTTCGATAGATGTCACTATACGAGTCTTAAATTTTTCTGAATCGCGGTATCGTTGTGTTTAGAAGTTTATGATATATTCCACTATAATTATAATATACATTAAAATACGTTTAAAAGTATTCTCCAATGGCCGTATATCCTCGTTTCGAGAGCACATTTTTAACCATCTCCCCTAGCAATGAGATACTTGGCGTAAACATATCGAGCGAAGTCCAGTTCCGATGTCATCTAGAGGGTAAGGCCAAGTTAGCCTCGAAGAAGCTTGGTGTTCTTAACAGAGCGAGAAAGTACTTCAGTCCGGACCAACGCCTTCAACTCTACAAGGCGCAGGTTCGGCCTCATATGGATAATTGTTCTAATCTCTTGGCAGGGGCGCCAAAATACCAACTGCTCCCTCTGGATCGTATCCAACGAAGGGCCGCTCGAATTGTTGACTGCCATAGTGTTTCAAACAGCCTGGACCCCTTGGAATTACGCCGAGATGTAGCTTCACTCTGCATCCTCTATCGGTTGTATCACGGGGAGTGCTCTGAGGAATTGTTCGGATCATACCACCTGCAACTTTTCGCCATCGTCCCACGCGAAAAACATACCATCCTCATCACCTTGATGAATGGCAGTCTTCCACCGTGCGCTTTTCGCGTAACTTTCTGCCGCGCACTGTAAAACTCTGGAACGAACTGTCACCAGCAGTATTTCCGGACCTATACGACCTGCAAACCTTCAAGAAGAGAG
The DNA here is from genome assembly GCA_037179445.1 of Phengaris alcon alcon. NCBI lineage: Eukaryota > Metazoa > Arthropoda > Insecta > Lepidoptera > Lycaenidae > Phengaris > Phengaris alcon. Next base: position 370,212 of record JAYRCH010000576.1, read on the forward strand.
CGTATTCCCTCTTAAAAGGCCGGCAACGCACCTGCAGCTCTTCTGATGTTGCGAGTGTCCATGGGCGACGGTAGTTGCTTACCATCAGGTGACCCGTTTGCTCGTTTGCCCCCTTATTTAATATAAAAAAAAAAAATTTATCTCTATTGCGTTTATTGAATATAAATTACAAATAGTTATATTTTATAAATCGTTCTTCGAGTTCGAATCAAGTCGTCATTTACTGTGTATGCTATGGTTAGTTCATTTTAATTTCAGTTTTTCAGTTACTTTATTACCTATAAATATTTATGTAAAAAAATTTGCCCGCTTGTGGATAATTTGTAAAAAAATAGTTAGATTGGGAAACGGAAAAATATTGAATAAAAAAATAAGTTTAAAAAACTATAACTCGACTACGTAAAAAAGGGGTCTAAAAAGGCCGAAACAAGAAAATAATTCAAATAGAAATCCAGAAATGCATAGTTACAAAAATGCTCAAGGTAGAGCCGTGGTTGCACCTACTGTTCGGAACAGTCGATGTCAAAACGCAGCCGTCTGTAACTTTCTTGGGGTATGCATGTGTACATGACGATATACGCAGTTTCAGTTTATACCTAGACGTCACGCATCTCGGTGTGAACTGACGCTTAGATGACGCCATTAGTGTGTGCGACCACGCCTCTACCTTGACCATTTTCGTAACTATGCATTTCTGGATTTCTATTTGAATTATTTTCTTGTTCCGGCCTTTTTAGACCCCTTTTTTACGTAGTCGGTTTATAGTTTTTTAAACTAATTTTTTTATTAGACCCCCAGGACAATTAGTTAAAAAACAGGACGAAATAATAGAGTTACAACTGTTATATAACAGTTTTCATTTGTGAAAATATTAACTACATTTTAATATTAAAATGTAGTGATATTTTCACAAATGAAATACATGTAATGCTAATAATCATGTATTTTAATATAAGTACCTACTTCAATTTTCAATAAATTAAATTTGAAAAAAAAAAATGTTTAAGTGGCGCGGGAATTTTAAAATACATGACACTATCAGAGCGCTTTAAAACGTGAACGTGCCTTGGACACTATTAAAACGTACTGGGTGTACGTTTTAATAGTGTCCAAGGCACCCTACAAGGTGTACAAGGCAAGACACAGCTATAACTAGGACATGTCCTGGGAAAACAGGATGATTGGCAACCCTGCTTAATAGTATCAGATATCTATCAGATTTCTTTTGATTTTGGCAGCATTAACATCTTTAATAACAATATTGAAATTCTTTACACAGTCATACTTAAAATGTAGCCAGTACCGTGCCCTTGCCAAGACGGGGCAAGCAACGCGCAAGGGCACCACCACCATTTCTCGAAGAGCTTCGTCGAATTTTTTGAACCCTCATACCTAATTTGGGTTTGGAAATTTGGATTGCACTTTAGATTTTATTGATATCTAAAACCCCTCATTTGAGATTTCGTCACTGAGTTACTGATGATCATTAAAACCTATAGGGTACTTCCGAATATTGATCTGAAATTTGGCATGTAAACTAATAAGACCTCTAAAAAGTAGGTAAAGTGCATTAATTAAATTGTTCACAATTTTTCAGTGCACTCGTTTGAAGTTTTTAAAAAACATAACCAACAGTTTGGAATATGGATGAACAAAACTGGTATTATTTAGTTGCCGGATTTGGATTTTTTTTCCTAAAACTCCCTAAAAAAACACCCATAATCTGAATTTTTGTCGCGCATTTAAATACATGCCATAATTTAATAACATTTATATGAAGCCTTTTATTAGAACTTAACAATCTACTCTTTTATAAAAGACAAGTGGCATTGGACAACAAGGCAAATGACAAGTTCTACATAAGGTACTTCAACTTATCGTGTATTACAGACATGATTAATTTGTTTAATTAGTCAGTTTCAATTTTTTATTTAAACAAGTAACTAATCTTAATCTTTACGATAATTTCGCAAAAAAGCCGTAAGTCAGGTTGGCCGAGTGGTCTAAGGCGCCAGATTTAAGCTCTGGTTCCCGAGAGGGAGCGTGGGTTCGAACCCCACACCTGACAAATCATGACCGTCTCTTTTTATCATTTTTATTCTAATTTTGGGTGTATAAATCTTAATAAGTAGATCTTCACTACTTAATTATTGAAACTGTTATTATATTTATTTTATTACAATCAGCAAACTCTTTGTGTTTAAAGCGCCTAATATTAAAATAACATGATTATGGAAAGGCGACATTAATTTTAAGCTCATGCTATGTCAATTATAATATAACATCCATTTAATAATTTAATATTAATTCATGGTTATTAAGTTATACGCCTAAAAGAAATTCAAGAATGGAATTACGTAAAATAAAACATAATATTATAGGTCATTACATATGAAATTGGCGTTTTGTAAAGGAGATAAAGACGATTTTTTATAAACATAATATATTTATTTAATCAAAGTATAATAATAATACTTATTTACCATTGCTATCTATGCACTTTTGCCATTTCATAGATAGTTCATTGATTCCTTTACTAAAAAGACCATTCGGACAGGAATCAATAAAATCTTTTAAGGCGCTTTGGACTGCCCCGTCGGAGTTGAATTTTTTCCCTTGCAAGAAGTTATTCAAATTTCGAAAAAAACTGGTAATCTGTTGGAGCAAGGTCCTGGGAGTACGGTGAATGTCTTAGACATTCCAATTGAAGCTCCTCTAATTTGGTAGCCGTCTGTTGTGCAGTGTGTGGTCTAGCGTTGTCCTGAAGCAGCAGTGGCCTAGAGCGAATGACCAACCTCGGTTGGTTAGCAGCTAGCTTTTCCATCATGATTTGCAGTTGCTGGTAATAGATATCCGGAAACCAAAGTTGATAATGAAGAATTGAAGGCTATTGTGGAAGCACCACAATAGCCTTCAATTCTTCATTATCAACTTTGGTTTCCGGCCGTCCACGGGGCTTGTTCTGCAGGACAAATTTTCAGAACGAAAACATTGGAACCAAAAAGGCACTGTGTTTTCTTTTGCGACACCGCTGACATACACATCATTAATCCTTCGAGCCGTTTCTGCAGCACTGGTGCCACGGTGGAGCTCGTGCTAGAAAATAATACGATATTTCAAGTTTTCCATTTTGTAAACAGAGTGACGCAAAGAAAACACCAAAAGAGGAAAAAACAAATGAATTACGGTTTTCGAAACACAAATACATAAGTAAATTAGCGGTATAAATTTGAAATTGGAATTCATAACCAAAGAAGATAATATATTTGAAATCAAAGTGGCCAATAAAGTAAACCTAATATTATCCTATAAATACCTATGCCTTAACATTTTAAAATAGCAATATATATTATATGCAATAGTGTTAGTTACATAACATTATTAAAATCATAAACTTCGTTAGTGTTACACTGTAAAATAATAATACTTTAGCCTTGAAGCGTAAGAAAAAATATTAAAACACACATGTTTAAGATAGCGATTAAACATTGAACTTTATGCACTACACCAAAAGATTCACACGTTTCATTGCAAGAGTTCGAATTTGGATCTGCACCGCGCTGCGATATTTTAGTGTAGTGAATGATTTATTTATTTATTCTAACAGTTTATTCTACACAAAAATAATAAATAGAAATATACACAGAAAGAAAGACGACACAAAATGTACTGCTTATCTCTAAAAGAAATGAAATTAAAATGAAAGAAAATATAAAGTCTAATTATATATGTAATTAAGATATCTAAAATACATAATATTATGTACATATAATAATAGTATCAGGATTTAGTTTTGAGGTAGTGCTCTTTTAAGTGTCTGTTATGGCGGGACTGTCACGAACGCTGTGGGGAAGGGAATTCCACAATCTGACTGCATGAACAGTGAAGGAGTAGGAGAAGTTGGAGGGATGGGAGGGGAGGGAAAGATTCGTCCTGAAACCAGCCCTACAGGCTACAAGGGATGTCAAGGGATGAAAAGTTAAATGGATCTATAAGGTAAGAGGGGGGACATGGGATTATACAGGATATTGTAAAGGAGGGGAGAATATGGGTATTTCGCCGAAGACGTATAGGGAGCCACTTCAATTTTAATCGGAAAGCTGATTCATGGTCATACTTTTTTAGGCCTAACACAAAACGAATGCAGAGATTCTGCAAACGTTCTAGTTTCGATAACAGCTCTTCAGTAATATCCAAGTAGCAGGAGTCAGCATAATCGAGGATAGAGAAAATGAGTGTTTGAACTAGGAAGATCTTAGTTTTCAAGTGCAAGAAGTTTTGAAGGCTCTTTAGCATGTGTAATGAGTGATACACGGTACACCTTTCTACTTCCTTCATTGACCTGAAAATTCCAGATTGCTACCAACAATTATGCCAAGGTTTTTTGCAGAGTCTGTATAGTTAATCGGAGTACCATTGTACGAAATGTAATGATAATGAACTTCACTATCTTACAAATACCGCGCCGCGTCTGATCTCTGTGAGCGGACCCCTAATTGTAAGTGAAATAGCATAGAACTCTAGAAAAATAATGTTATCTCAATCAGTCGCGACTCGCGGGTCATTGGCCTTATGACTCAGACCATCAGTACATTTAAATACAACATACGTGGATCAAATAACCATTATACTTCAAAAACACCTATTGATTTATTAATTTTTTACAGGATTATTTAGAAGTATGTTTCACTAATAACAAAATTCATCAAAGACAAATTTCTTATCAACTGTATAACTGTATACAACCAGGCGAATTAACTTGGCACCGGCTCGAAACTCAACCAATTTGAAGTCGGAAAAACCAGGACAATTCAGTTTAAAAACAGGACGCAGTAATAGAGTTGCAATAGACAAATTAATATGCAGTGAAAATAGGTTAAATTAAATATATACCCAGGATGCCGCTTTAAAACTATCCAGGACACTACAGAAACCAGGACATGTCTTGGGAAAACAGGACGGTTGGCAACCCCTCTATAGGTACATATTGAAAATTCTGTGCATTTTTATTCTTTAACATAAACTGAGTAACTTGATCAGAAAGGAAATAATTATTTTGATTTATGTGTAGGTAATATATGCGTGGAGTATTTATTTAGAATGTACAATTTCTAATTGACAAAATATATTAATGATGCTGCATCGAATTTTTTTTTTAGGAATATTAAAACGATTTAATTTTTTCGAGTATCGTCCAATAATAGCTAAATATTTCAACGATAAAAAAATGTAATGGCTTTTCAATTATTTACATAATGCTAATTCCTTAAATTTTTAACTGATTCTAAAGAATTTTATCTTATTGTTGATTTTTTAATGTTATTTTTGAAGACAACTAAATTGCTAAAAAAAATCATAATTATTGACCATTAAATTTCTGTTTCTAGTTAACTTTTTTCGCATTATAGAATAAGCTACAAAATATAAAAAATAAATTACCAGAGAAATCTTTGTTTCATTATAAAATATTAATAAATTTCTATAAATCATGAGCTTCCATATTTATATATGATGTTCTATAATCATAAATATTCAGCATGTACACTATATAAAAATAATTAAGGAATTATTTCGACTGATTTAATTAATAGACAACTCAAAAAATTATTAATACTGACAATAACAATTATTGACTTCACGTTGGGATTAACATTATCAATTTTAATGCAGACTCGAAATCAACCTACCCGAGATTTTGTATTGGCTGCACTGATATTGCTACTGTTACTGCTGCACTGATCTGTAAGTTAGCAATTAAAATTATAGATAATTTTAATTCCGAGTCTGAATTAAAATTATCTATATTGATAATTTTAATTGGAACTTGGAATTATATATTTAAATAATTTTAATTCGAATTTGGAATGAATATTATCAATATATTGATTGCTAACTTACAGATCGACTTAATTATTGTGTAATACTTTTTGATTTTGATTTTTTAGTTTAAATAAAATTCAATTGTTAATAAGTTTAGTTAAATTTGATTGAAAATTGAAAACATTACGGCTCAAAATAACTGTAGGTACAAGTTATACATCACATAAATTATTATTCTGTTAAAATATATCGTTAATTACCTAGAGAATTGTTGAATAATAATATTAAAATGTTAAAAATTACATAATATTTATATCAAAACATAATCACAAAATTCATAATTATCATTATCAAAAAAATTAAACCGACTTCCAAAGTAAAAATACACAAAAAAAAATAAAGAAAAGTATAAAATAAATCTTATTTTCTAAATAATTCCCCTTTTAAATTCTGTAAAAATTTTAACTGTTTCTCTACACAATCTTCATTATTTTGAAGTCGGCAAAACATCCCAAAACAATATCATCATAAATCATTATTATAAAGAGCTCAAGTTTATGTTGGCTGGTTCTGACTTCAAAATTATGAAGACTGTGTAGAGAAATAGTTAAAATTTTAGCAGAATTTAAAAGGGGAATTACATACCGTGAAATACGCCATCTTTGCCACATAGGATAACTTTGCCCTAAGATCCATTCTTTAGCAAATTTTTAATGTACAGAGGTATTTTAATATTATGGCAACATGTTTGATTTGGCAGAAAATAGGTTATATGAGTGGCAACATTGACAATACCCCGTTTTGCTAACTTTTTTCAGTAACTTGTTAAAAACGGTACGTATTTTTGCGGGCAAATTTGGTGAAGATTTGAAAGTGAATTGTGCGTGATGGTGAAACCACAGGTTAGTTTGCTTTTAATATGTTATAAAATAATGTCTATAGAGTATTATATTGATAATGTAATTAATCAGGGAATTATAAAATAAATGTTATGATGGTGGGCAAACTAACCCAGCAGTATTCCGATCATCGATTGACAACATTGCCCGGTATCAAAAAATCCTTAGGGTTGTCAAATCGGACATTTTTAAATACTTTTATTAAAAAACATGTTATTGTTTATTGCTGTATCCCTTACCCAGTAATAACTAATAAAGCAATGCTTAATCTAATGGGAAGTTATTACAAAACATACGTACCTACTTACATACCATTTATTTATTTAAATAGAAACATTACTTCTTGCATTGTTAAATGCTAACTTATTTATAATACTGTCGTTAACTTTATGGTTTATTTCAGACAACCAAACACAAATCACGTATTAGACCAAGAAAACCAAGACGGCAACTTGGATCCAGGTCATACAAAAATTATTCTAAAGAAATGCTTAAACTCGCATGCCAGTTAGTCGAATCGGGACAAATTTCTTCACGGGATGCTGAACGGCAATTTGGTATCCCAAGACGTACTATAGTTAATAAAATAAAAAATAAACACATTAAGTCCGTTGGGCATCCTACTGTTTTGTCACCTAAAGAAGAGATGAAAATAGTGGCAGTGTTGAAAGCTTCGAGTGATTTCGGTTCCCCGCTTACTAAAGTAGATCTTAAGCTTTTAGTTCATGAATATCTTAAAAAAAAATCTCGTGATCATAAGTTCAAGAATGGAATTCCTGGTGATGCATGGGTTCAGTTTTCTGGCGCGTTATGCTGATGAATTGAGTTTCAGAACCACACAGAATATTTCCAAGGCGAGAGCTGAAAAGGGACCCCAAGAAATAGCTGAATATTTTGAGAACTTACGTACAACATTAAAAGGTATACCAGGCGAAAATATAGTCAACTTTGACGAAACTAACTTGTCAGATGATCCAGGGTCATCTAAGTGCATCTTTCGGAGGGAAGTTAAGTATCCTGAACGAATAGTTAATTCCACTAAAGGAAACATATCGCTTATGTTTACTGCTACCGCGAGCGGTCAATGTCTTCCTTTATACGTTGTATACAAATCAACAAATTTGTACTCTGAGTGGATTACCGGAGGACCACCAAATACGATAATGTAGCATATTTCGGGCGCCTGAAGAAAGCCTGGCGGAAAATTTTGTACCAGTATAAAGTTCAAAATCCAATGCAAACATCTTTAAACAAAAAACACTTTCCAAAGTTACTCAGAGAATTAATTGAGTCAATTCAAATAACGGAAACGAAAAACATAAAAAGTGGATTTAAAGCATCAGGAGTATTTCCATTTAATCCGCAGGAAGTTCTCAAAAAAATCCCTGAAATGTCAGAAGAAATATTATCATATAGCATTGTTCAAGCATTGGTAGACTACTTAAAAGAAACCAGGGCACCGCAGACGATGAAAGTAAAAATAAATAAACGAATTAATTGCGAGCCAGGCCAATCAGTGACGGTTTTCGATTTAAATATTGATACTTCCAAACCCAGGCTAACAAAAAAATTGTCGACAGTGACAAAAACTAAAGACTATGTTTTTACACGAAAAAACTGGCCTTTTCGTTGTTAAATCTAATAAAATTACAAATAAAGATATTATTAAAGATCCAAAGAAATATTTCGACTTAGAAAAGTCTCGACATACGTATTCTCCTGAAAGTCTTGGAAAACTTTGCATTGCTATAATTAACTCCTACTTCATCCAATCATTAAGTAACGATAAATCTATAAGGTTTATAGATCATTCACTTTTAAAAACGTCCAAAGAAGTATCTGTAGAAAGTGGTCTTGCTGAAGAGAAGAAAATAATTATACTCTCCGATGTGATCGTAAAAGCAGGAACATCAAATGTTCTAAAGGAACCTTCTAATAAAGTTGGAAATATGTCACTCGCTGGTACGTCTAATAAAAATTCAGCAAATTGTCTAGAAAAAAAGAAAGATATATATTTAAATAGATAAAGAAGGCATATATTAAGAAAGAGAAAAAAAATAATAAAAAGGATAAAAATAATACAGCAAAAAAATATTCTAAAGAAAAAAAGGTAGCTCCAGGACGTACTCCGAAAAATAAAAGGAAAGAGATATTTGATAGTGACTCTAGCTCGATATTTGACTATAATGAAGTCTTAACTGTTGACTCTGACGATTCAGATAACGTCACAATGAATGACTATTACATAGCTGAATGTTTACGAGAACAAGAACAAAAAGAAAATTTCCAACCCATAGATGCTTCTTTCGGACTTCTGGATATTCAATATTTTACTGAAAATGACGAAAAGTTGAAAACCGATTGGGTAATTGCTCAGTTTGCTACAAAAAAGACTTTAAAACATTTTGTCGGTAACGTTTTAGCGGTCAATGGCGATATCCCCACAGTCAAGTTTGTGCGAAAGGTTAAAGAGTCAAAATGTGAAAAAGGAACCGTTTTCACATACCCATTAGTTGATGACATTTGTACTATACAGCACCTAAAAGATGTTATTACAATACTTCCCAAGTCAGAAATTACTCGACGTGGTCGAATTATTTTTAATGTCAATTTCAATAATTTCAACATTCAATAACTTCCCAGTACTTAAATAAGTATAAAACTTTTAATGATATAAGTTAACCAAAGCTCTGTCTACAGTCTATTTATTAGTTTTTGGCTACATTTTTCAAATACCTGAGTATACTCTCATAAAATACAGGGTGTCCCGTAAATCGACGTCAAGCCGTAAACCCGTGATAGGCCAAGTTACAATAGTTATCAGAAAAATTTAAAAAAAATCCAAGTAATGTGTCTCAAAAAATACAAAACTTAAAAAAAATCGAAAAATCGATATCTTGTGGTGGTTGTTTAGTTCCCGGCACTACAAATGTCTACTTTTTTTGTATGTAATCCTGATTAATGCTTTAGTAAACTGGTGCCTAAAATTTAAATCAAACGACTCCGACTTGAAAGGAAATGAGGCTTTTTGCCCAAAACAATGATTCGAATCTAATAGTTTGCTCGACTTTAACTGACTGTACTGGAAAAAAAATGTACTACACTTGTTTGGCAGGTAATTTTAAAAGTTGGTGCAGTTAATAAGGATTCCAAAATGGTATGACACTTGCTAGATTGTTTCTTAATCTTGGACAATATTGATTTTTGTAAAGGAAGTCAGTTTTCGTATATATATATATATATAGATAAATAGTAATTCTTTTGAGACTTTAAAGAGCAGTTACTTTTTTTTATTCAATATAAAATTGAAACATAAGTTTAATAAGTTTCTATCATATTCAATGATGATTAATATTTAGGTTTTATATTTTTAGGGACTGAATTAAATTTATCAGCGTATATAATAAAAATTTAGCTTCAATAAAATTGAGAAAATTTTCCAAATAGCATATTAATTATTCAAAAATAATATAAAAATGAGCTTGTTGTCCTGTACCATAATTTCTAAGAGGATGATGATTCTATTGAGAGGAATTTTCATCTATACTCAACAACGTAAACAAAATTTACTATCATATGTATTACATCGGCAAATATATGTACAACTAAGAATTCCAAATATAAATTGATTCCTATCTAACAAAAATGCTAGAAAAATTGTAAAAAATAATATCATCAAAAATGATTAACATTATCAAAAGTCAAATAAAAATAGATTTCAATAAAATATATATCAAACATAATTCAAGTATAGTAAAAATATTAATTATAAATATTTAAATTTTATGTAATAAAATTAAGTTTAAATAAGTAAAATAGAGTGCCATACTAATTATAGTATGCATTACCCATTAGACTCAAACAATTTGTTCCCATATTATATTGTAACAACTAAAATAAGAATATTGGTAGTGCATTCTATTGTGACAAGTTAGAATAAGAATAGAAACTCCTAAATTAATGATAATAATGTCCATTGTTTTAAACACTAACGGAGTGTGTCGCGGTGCACTTTTATTTTCCTGCTTATTGCTGGAAAGTAGCCGAAACATCGGGAAAAATAAGTGCACCGCGACACAATCCGTAAGTGTTTAAAACAATAAACAATATTCGCATAAACATAAGAAATCAATAGATAATAATGTCATTATTATCTCAAAGTGGGTCTGACTAAAAACTTTCCAGAAACTCAATAAAGTCCTCCCAGTGACAATATCCCTTCATATCAGTAGTACAATTATTTAATTGTAACAACTGAAATAGGGGAGGATTCTCTAAAGACAATCTAATGCCTTCTCTCAATTGTTTAGTTGATTGATACACAGAGTAAATTTTCAAATAATATTTGTTAGTATCAACATTCAACCATTTTTGAAACACGATTTTCCCCCCAATAGGTGTGCTAACAAAGCTATTGGACAAAATAAATGGCTTCATAGATATTAACTTCAGTAGAACATGGATATTAGCATCATGTCCCATTAGTAATGTTGCTTTGTAATCCTTCTTTAAAAAAATATCACGCATATATTTCAAAAGCGGCAAAGACAGGTCGGTAGCAATATGTGTTGTGTTGAACACAACATTATGGTAACTATATGCAAGCTTCAATATAGACTCCCAGTCGTCTTCATTTTTAAGTTTTCCCCAACCAATGTCCTCCTCAGGAAATCCATTATAGTATGCCATCAAAAATGCATCAACAGCTTCATTTGATATTTTCAATGGCCCAGACATTATAGGTTTCTTCCCAACAATAATATCCACTTCATTGTTGCCAGTAGTCAGGTGACATTTTTGTTCGACTTCACATAATTTGGACTGTTCATAATTCAAAATATGTTCCATTTTCAAATATGACATGTTCAATTTTAATTCATTCATGATAGATACCATTTCCTTAATAGCAATTTCTTTAAAAACACTACTCGTATTGTGTATGTATGGACTAAATACTGGATCTGGTTGGTCTGTATGATGAATAGAAATATTACAGTTTGGGTAACCTTTTTCGATAAAAGCTCTAGCTGAGGAAAGAGTTCTTTCCACAGAATCTGCATAAACAAAAATATCTTCCTGTGAGGGGCAACCATTTATTAGATTTTCATGAGCCATCCAAGCTGAGAAATAATTACCCATAAAGCCTTCTAACAGAAATCCTTTCTTCGTCAAATGTCCAGTAACCTCTTTATATTTTGGCCAGGACTGCGGTGAGATCTGTACGAGGATTTTTGATGTTGGAGTTCTTGCATTATGTCGGCTTACAATTACAACTTGTTGTAATTTATAGGCGCTTTGCGCTTTATTTGCTAGTAGTATTTTAATAAATACTGAGACACAAATAATTAGAAGCAAAAGAAACATTGTGACGAAACAATAACGAGTTTCTCGCTTCATCATTACACACGAGGTACACACGAGCATTGAGCACTGATGGCAAATACTAATGTAAATTAACTGAGGGGCGAAAGCTAATCGTAAGCATAGTGAAATTTGTATTGTAGGTACATAGTTTTAATTAGGTACCAACAAGTTATCTAAAGGCTTGTGGAGTAATCATTCACTTTTGTTCCTCCTTAAGTTTACAAAATATTTCCATAAAATTTCTGGCATACGTTTCCCATTTTGAAAATAATATGTTCCTCAAGTTTTCTTTTAATAGGTACCTACATAAAAAAGTAATAAATTACCAATGTTGTTTTGAAAACTTATGCGTAGAAAAAAACTGAAAACTTGCAACGACTCTCGTCTTCTTCTTCTTTTGGCATAGCCTCCCATGTAATAGGAGTTGCCAACGTCAGAGTGATGGAGCAGATGTTCAGTGAAAAGCTGATGGCGTACAGTGCAGGGAATGACTAATGCAATGACTTCATGGATACCTCATGCAGTTACAAGTTGTAATTACTAGTATAAAACAGATTATCATACGAAGCCAATATTTTTTAGCCTTTTTGTTATTTAGTCCTACTTATTGATATAAAATGAAAATTTATGAAAATTAGTTATACTTTAATTAAATATACATAATCAAAGTTTTATGTGATTTGAAGCTATAAATGAACATAATATGTCTATAAATGGAGTAAAGACGTAAGATAAAATAGTCTTAAGATTACTGGGTCGAGGAATGTGTGTAGGAAGGAAGGCGTTTATAGAAAGATTTATAGAACAGTTAAAGAAGATATGATCAGGGGAGCCACGTCTAAGCCACACTCGCACAATGAGCTATCCACGACTCTTATTTTGGCCAAAAACACATTATTACACGAATGTCCAAGGCGAAGTCAACAAATTGTAGAACAAACAGATTTGCTAGCTTTAGAGTATTTAAGAAACCAGAGCCTACTAGGTATAGATCCTTGTATTTCGGAAAAAAATCGTCCCTTAGTTCTACTCGAATCAGTTCAAATATTATTCAACTCAGAGGTCACATGTGTCTTAGCCAGAGATAGAAGATCTTGGCAATAAACTTTAAAATTACTTAAACCACCAGACTTAGAAGTCTCTTTAGCATAAACACAACACATAGCTACACATTCGTTTCCTGTAATGCCACTATGCCCGGGGACCTAGGCAAGTACAACCTGAATGTTACTGCAATAACATTTAAATAACAGCTCTCTAATTTTAATAACTAAAGGGAATTTAAATTTGCACCGAAACTGGTTTGACAAAATAGCTTTAGAGAACTTTTAGAGTCCGAGATAATAATGGACTTATTCAGTCTGTGAGATTCTATAAAGGATAGCGCTTCAAGGATCGCTAAAGATTCGCCAGAAAATACCGATGAGAAGGAGGGGAGTTTGTTATTGAGAATTACATTATATTTTGGTATCCAGACAGCATTATCAACACAACTAGATTCTGATTTTGATGCATCAGTAAATATAACAGTCTAATCTTTAAATTGATTGCTTACTATTGAATTAAATTTAACATTTGCAAAAGGACAACCTTTTGTAATGGGAAAATTTAAAATAACATTTGGAGAAAATATAAGACAGGAGAATGAAGCGTCGAACAGTGGATTAATGGGGAATTGAGCTACTGGACAGGGCAAGGATACGAGTTTTTGATAACTTTTCTGTGTTAGTATCATCTTCTTTACTACAACATTCATCTCTCTCTCATCTCTTATTAATAAACTTTCTTTTTTACTACAATATTCATCTACTAAGTAGATGAATGTTGTAGTAAAAAAGAAAGTTTATTAATAAGAGGGTGAGAGGTCCACTGATAGGCCTTAAACATAAACCAATCAGATAAATACTGTCGACGAAGAGCCAAAGGAGGCTCCACACACTCTATGTAAGCCTTTGACACATGCCTTCGTCCATAGCGACCCTCCATACGCGGAGGACTAATCATTATGGACGAGCTGGAGGTCCCCCGAAGTCCCTATCCTCCCTACTAGCTCATGCTTACTAGCCCCGTAAACATTTTGCCTGAAGTTTATCAAACATTTTCAAATTTGTTTTATTACACGGTTCTAGCAGATAAAACACGTAATCCGATTGACTATGAATCAATGTATTATACACAAGTCTCTGAACATATGGGTGTGAGCCCCACCAAATTCCCGATAAGGAGCGGAGGACATTTAAATTTCTTTTTGCCTTTTTAAGAAAATTATTATTAATGTGGTATGTACCAGACAATCTGGAATCCAAATATACGCGCAAATACTTAATCTATCCCTCACTATCCCTGAATCTATCTTAATCTATCACTATTACTTAATCTATCCCACTATCCCTAACTGGAAAAAAATATTGTTGTAAGCTACATGAACATTAGAAAGATATCTAATACGAGAAAAAACTGCTACACAGCTCTTTTCAATAGAAATAGAGAGACCATGATCCTCCAGCGAGTCTCTTAAGTAGAGCACAGCAGAGCTAAGTCGATTGACACCTTGAATAATATCTTTACATGAAATATATAAAGTCAGCTATCATCCGCATACTGCAGTATACAACAAAAGCAACCGACAGAGAGTTTAAGGTCACTGGTATAAATGTTGTATAAAATAGGACTGAGAACAGAACCTTGTTGAAGTCCTTTCCAAACGGACCTAGGAGGAAGAACAAATTTTGAGGATTGATAATAACGGATCGAGATGATAAGAAGTTAGAAATGTAGTTGACTATCTTCTCTGGTACACCTAATCTAAGTATTTTTTGTTTATGCACTGGTAGAAGAAAATTATCATATGCAGATGCTATGTCTAGGCAAACACCTACCATCGACTCATTTTTGGAAAATGTTAAACGGACAGATCATCAGTCACACAGATACCTAAACAGTCCATAGTACCTACTTACATTTTTACGAAAACCAAACTGGGTATGAGGGAGAATATTTCTGCTTGCTTAAAATTATTTGCCAGTGTCAAGTTAAAAAGGCAGGAAATAGATTTTTCGTTTCAATTTTCAACACCGTATTCCTAAATCGTCAAGTCTAAAGTCTAGTCAAAGTCCAAATAAATAGTCAGTGCTTGAGTCAAGTCAGTCGATTCAGTAAAGTGGTAGAAGCTTTACTGAAAGTTCCTAGGGAGGTTTGGAGGGAACATATTTGTATTATTCCGGTTCTTAATGTGTAATATTGGAAGAATATTAACCATTAAATATTTGTTAACGTGTACAAGTGTGGGCAAGTGGTACATCTACAAAAAGTGTGCTATTTTGTGGTCCCTCCAAAACTCCATAGAAAGTTTCAGTAAAGCTTCTACCACTTTACTGAATCTACTGACTTGACTCATTGACTGCACTGACTATCTATTTGGACTTTGACTAGGCTTTAGACTTGACGATTCAGGAATACGGTCTTGAAAATTGAAACGAAAATTCTATTTCCCGCCTTTTTAACTTGACACTGGCAAATGATTTTATGATAAGCCGACGCCATATATTAAAAAAAAAAACAATGTTTGACACTAGAGTTTTTCCGAGAATACCAATATGTGACGTTGTTGTTTGTGTATGTCCTCCAAAATTTGTGTCAATTCGGTTGTTAATGTGTAATATTGGTAAAGAATCATCAGACTAATTTTTGGAAAATGTTAAACGGACATCAGTCACACAGATACCTAAATAGTCCAGAGTACCTACTTACATTTTTACGAAAGCCAAACTGGGTATGAGGGAGAATATTTCTGCTTGCTTAAAATTATTTGCCAGTGTCAAGTTACAAAGGCGGGAAATAGATTTTTCGTTTCAATTTTGAACACCGTATTCCTATATCGTCAAGTCTAAAGTCTAGTCAAAGCCCAAATAAATAGTCAGTACAGTCAATGAGTCATGTCAGTCGATTCAGTAAAGTGGTAGACGCTTTACTGAAAGTTCCTAGGGAGTTATGGCGGGAAACACAAAATAGCACGTTTTTAGAAGTTGTACCACTTGCCCACACCTGTGCACGTTAACGAATATTTAATGGTTAATATTCTACCAATATTACACATTAAGAACCGAGATATGACAAATTTATGAAATATTACAAATTCCACAACGTCACCCATTGAACTCCCCGGCATAACTCCAATCAAACATTGTATAATAAATAGTTGTCAAATGGCAAAACATGTTTTTTTTTTATTATGGCAGTATAGCATAATATAACTATTGCGAATGTCAAGTTAAATAAATCTTATTTTATAAATAATTCCCCTTTTAAATTCGGCAAAAATTTTAACAATTTCTCAACACAATCTTCATTAATGTGAAGTCGGTACTAGCCCAAACAATATCCTGATAAATCATTATTTTATAGAGCTCACGTTTAAGTTAGCTGGTACCGACTTCAAAATTATGAAGATTGTGTAGAGAAATAGTTAAAAACTTATCCAAATTTAAAAGGGGAATTAATGAGAAAATAAGATTAATTTCATACTTTTTGTGTATTTTTAATTTGGAAGTCGGTTAAATTTTTTTTAATAATATTTTTTCTCTCTTAGTCATATTTTTTATATTATTATTAACACATTTTATGAACTTTTTAATGAACTATCGAATGTATAATTGAATACGCGCCAAGCTTCCATTAGGTATTGTATATAAGATGATGATGATTATTACTGTAAGTTACATATTATGATTGCAGTTCTTTAGACAATGTCGAAATTTCCAAACGCATATGTTTAAAGCCTGGGGAGATCTGTTGAGTGCTTTTGGATCCAGGATACTACCTTGGTGCAAAATCTTATTTTTTGGTAGCATATGCTTTGATTACTTCAACAAAAGTCAAAATCACTATATGTGTCCATATAAATTTCGAGGACTTCCCTCGATTCCTCATGTACGCCATGATCAGGTCACAACTTTGATGTAAAAAGGACCAATTTATGATTATAGCCTTTATATCAAAAAAGAATTTCCATTCTGCGTCAATCTGTCTAGGTGCCATTGCGATACGATCACTTTTTTGGCGCTTAAGAAAACCGAAAAAAGGGCATATTTATTTCGCCACAAATCTGAAGCGACACTTTTTTGGTGAATGTTTCGTCTCTGTCGTTAAAGTTATATTGCCTTCTTGCGTGTAAACTACAAATTACTTTTAAGTTATTTTGGAATTTTGTAGTTTAGCAAGTAATATGGTATAAGTATTTCTGTATATTTGAAACTAAAAATAAAACATACTGAAAGTAATTTTAACTTACAACATTTGTAGTAAATAAGATGTAGAAGAAAATTTGCCTGAACATTTTTATGTAGCAAATAGCATATAAGTAATTCTGGCTTACAATATTTAGGATAGGTAAAGCCTATAAGAAAATGTCCCTTCGCATTATTATGCAGTATATGACGTGTAAGTAATTTTGCCTTACAGTGTTTTTAATAAGTTAAGATTATAAGAATTTTTTTTATAGTACACATCAAAAAAATAGGGCAAACAGTCGTATGGAATTCCGTCTACAGCAGCCTGTTTAGCTAAAGATCTACACGTTCATTGTTGACTATACCAATATGAGCAGGGATCCAATGTAATCGTCTATCTATTATTGTATAGGCTAACGGTAGCCCTCGAGAAGTCGAGTTGCATCGAGCCAAATGCTGCATGCCTGACCATGGACAACTAATGATCAATGAAAACACAATAGAGAGTTAATTCAGATACCTAGGAACTAGGAAGTATAATAAGTGATGACTCCAGTTGTACTGCGGAAATTACCACTAGAATTGCAATAGCCAAGAGAGAATTTAATAAAAACAAACAGTATTTAACATAAAAAAATAAAATGAAAGTAAAAAAGCAACTATATAATAAAACCATATATCTGGAGTTTAGCTTTATGTGATAGAGAGTTCTGGACAGCGAGAAGTAAGGATATGGCACGATTAGAAGCGTTCGAAATGTGGTGCTGGTTCTCCAGGAAGGATGCAACGGAAAAGTTTGAAGGAAAACTATCGAAGACTTCTTCGTTAGATGATAGGAGAAAAGAGAAACGTATTAAAAACTTTATAAAATAGAAGAGGAAAGATGATTGGGCATCTCATAAGAGGCACATTCATTAGGACAATATTAGAAGAGGGGTAGGAGAAAGCCAAGGAAAAACTATATTAGTCAACTTGTAGATACTGTAAATGTCATGTCCTATGAAGAGCTGAAGGTACTAGTTGAGGATAGAGAAAAGTGGCGAAAGCCACCCACCCACCGACAAGGGACAGTAATAATAGTTTTCGATTTACACTTAAGCCAAAAATTTACCGCAAGTAAATGTCTTCTTATAAACAAGGGATTGGACTTCGATATTTAGTTTTAAGTCCATAACATGCACATATTTTGTACTTTATCAATTTTAGAAATTTTATTTTATCAATTTTAAAAACAATATGGTAACATAAAACAATGTACCTACACGGTGCCAGCACACAACAGTTTTCAAATTCTTGAAACAGCCATCAATGAAGAACCAATAGCAGATTATAAACAACCAAAACCACACAAACCTGAACCAATTTTTGTTACAGGAGTTTTGTACATTAAACAATTAAAAGAACTATTGAATACAATCGTTACAGACCCCCTATAAATATACATTGCACACGTTACGATCTGGACATGTTGTTAAGATTATGCCAGGCGAGGTAGACACATATAAAAACTTAAGAGCAAGAGAGAGATACAGATATAATAAAGAGCTAAAAAAGAGATTAAAAAAGAGCTGTCAGAACTCGGACACGAAGTTAGGAATTTAACAAATTCTATAACTCTATAATTACTTTAAATAGACCTAGAACTAAAACATAACAACAAGGAAATATTCAAAATAAATAGGCTTAACTATACGAAAGTCTCTTTTGAAGCACCATACAAAAAAATTGAGGCCCTGCAGTGCAAAGGATGTCAAAGATTTGGTCATGCAAAAAACTAATGTAACAGGTTTCAGATGCGTGAAGTGCGGCGGAGAACACCCATTGCTAGCTGTCTAAAGAGGCCAGATACAGAGGCAACATGTGTAAACTGTGAAGAAAAACAAAATATAAACTGTTCAACGAACTCCTTACAAAAACAAGACATATAAAATAAGTCAAAGTAAATTGTCCAATGAGCAAAATACTGTTAATAACACTAAAAATAAAATCCCTAATAATTTGATTGTTTTGTCGCAAGTTTAAATACATGCCATAAAAAATCAGTATTATGACAAACGCATAATAAACAAAACAAAGACTACAAAAGATATGAGTTTACGGAAGAAACCTCATATGCAAACTTAAAATAGACATCATCATGTACAGGACACTAACAAGGCAATCAAAGACCCAAACAAATTGGCTGAATACTTAAATGTGATGTTCGAGAAATTCCAAAACATATAAACACACCGGCATATTTAGCGGAACACAAAAAAAAGGTCCATAATTAAAAAAATATGACTTTATTTTAAAATCTACTTACTACACTTCTTTTGTTATTTAAAGTTTCATTTGTTTTACTTAAAATGAGATCACATTAAGAACAGATTTTGTGAGTAAAGGCTATTTGTGAAAAATGGTACATTTTTGAACTTTTCATGTAACCGGGAAAAGTGAAAATTAATATTAAAATAACAATTAAATAAATTAGAAAAATGGTGATTAATATCGCGTATTTCCTCCACGTGCTCTTATTAAAGTTTCTACCCGTCTAGGCATACTGAGAATGATGTTATCGATGGTCTCCTGGGATAGTCTCCGCCATTCCTCAACTACGGCGATTCGCAGTTCACCCACGTTGGCAGGAGCTGGAATTCTGGACTTAACTTTTCTTTTCAGCAAGTCCCAAACGTGCTCTATTTGGTTCATATCCGGTGATCTCGCTGGCCACTCCATAACAGTGATATTCATATCATTAAGATAAGCTTGAGTTACCCGAGCGGTATGCGGCCGAGCATTATCCTGCATAAAAACAAAATCGTCACCGATATGTGGGACAAACGGTACGACATTTTCTTCTAAAACTTCTCTGATATAGCGGTCTGCAGTCAGACTCCCTCTGTCAATCACTACCAAGTCTGTGCGAGTTCCCAAACAAATGCCCGCCCAAACCATTATTGATCCACCACCGTATGCAACTGTAGTTTCAAAATTTGTCTGAATGTATCGTTCTCCTTTGCGTCTGTATATTCTTTGCCTGCCGTCAATTTGATTTAAGAGAATTCTGCACTCATCACTAAACAATACCTTACTCCATTGGTCCGCGTTCCAAAGTCGATGTTCCTGAGCAAAAGTTAACCTGTTTCTACGATGATTTACTGAATAATGAACCCAAAATAAGTTTCTTCGAACCTTCTTCGTACCGTACGCTCACTTACGGTTACACCCCGCACTGCTTCTAACTCATGTCGGGCTTGGACGGCCGTCAAAAGGGGGTTCCTACGTACACGAAGCCGAATGAAATGATCATCCCTACACGAAGTGCGTCTTTTTCTGCCTTGTCCTGCTCTTCTCACATAAGTACCGGTCTCCCTGAACCGTTGGATACTGCGATGGATCGTTGAAACTGGTCGACGAAGATCTCTGGATATCACTCTGTAGGTTTGACCATTTCTTCGCATTTCGAGTGCCCTGGCAATCTCCGTTGGGGCTAAGTCAGGCATAATTCAGTCCTCAACTCCAAAAAGATACGCGATAAAAAAAAACTAACAAAAAAACAGTATTTCAATGAAATTTTAAATCAAACTCAGAAGGAAGAAATACTCGAAGTTCGCTTCAGATAAGGTGTATTTGAATAAAATTAAAACAATTGCATAAAATGTGATGTTCAGTTGTTTTCTTAATTTGAAAATATTTCTTTTTAAATTAAATGACGTATAAACCAGCCAGCAACCTTATATGATACTGATATCAAACCTTTATTTTATGTTCCGCTAAATATGCCGGTGTGTGTATCACACACCCTTGCCACTCTAGTGCCATTATGGCCAGTTTTGGAACTATTAAAATTACTTTTGTCGGACACTTTTTAGCTTTCTGCCTTAGAGAGATGGTACTCCTTACCTCTACTCTCCATGGTTTTCACCATACTTCAAATGTCAAAATATCACTCTGTAGGTTTGACCATTTCTTCGCATTTCGAGTGCCCTGGCAATCTCCGTTGGGGCTAAGTCAGGCATAATTCAGTCCTCAACTCCAAAAAGATACGCGATTAAAAAAAAAACTAACAAAAAACAGTATTTCAATGAAATTTTAAATCAAACTCAGAAGGAAGAAATACTCGAAGTTCGCTCCAGATAAGGTGTATTTGAATAAAATTAAAACAATTGCATATAATTTGATGTTCAGTTGTTTTCTTAATTTGAAAATATTTCTTTTTAAATTAAATGACGTATAAACCAGCCAGCAACCTTATATGATACTGATATCAAACCTTTATTTTATGTTCCGCTAAATATGCCGGTGTGTGTATAATGAGCATTATGTTAGACAACATGATGGATCGTATCTATGTGATGTATCTAAGTGGAACTGGAACTAACTTGAAAGGCCAAAATATTAAATGAAAGTCGCCATGAACTAAACCTTTTACTTAAAACTGAGAAAATCCATGTGGCCCTCATTTCTGAAACACGTTTTACACATAAAACGCATTTCAGTATTAAAAATTACGAAGTATATACAATAAATCACCCGTCTGGTAACTCACACGGTGGAACTGCAATAATTATAAAAGAAAATATAAAACACTATCCTCTAGAAAAATATAAAACAGAAAAGATACAAGCCACTTCAGTCTGTATCTAAGACCAAAACTTTGATTTAGCGTTGTCTGCAATATATTGTCCACATAGAAATGAAATGAAATGATGCTTTATTTGGTGAAAATATGGTTACATATAGGTGTTACATTTTTTACATTAGTGCGCATATTTTGTCGCAGCTAACGACCGTCCAAATATTTTATTTATTATTAACACGATTATAGTTTCATTATATAACATACCTATCGCTTTAAGATACATTTAATAACAGAATCAAGTTGTCAATGATTAAGTATTAATTACAAACATCATTCATTATGTCAATATATGTTGTTAATAAAATTGTCAAAATTTAATGTTGTTCATACAATTGTTAGATTACTATAAAATGTCAAGAAAGAAAGAAATTAAAATGTGAAATCAAGACATACTATAATTACTGATGACTTCAAAACGTAATTGACCATTTCTTCGCATTTCGAGTGCCCTGGCAATCTCCGTTGGGGCTAAGTCAGGCACAATTCAGTCCTCAACTCCAAAAAGATACGCGATTAAAAAAAAAACTAACAAAAAACAGTATTTCAATGAAATTTTAAATCAAACTCAGAAGGAAGAAATACTCGAAGTTCGCTCCAGATAAGGTGTATTTGAATAAAATTAAAACAATTGCATATAATGTGATGTTCAGTTGTTTTCTTAATTTGAAAATATTTCTTTTTAAATTAAATGACGTATAAACCAGCCAGCAACCTTATATGATACTGATATCAAACCTTTATTTTATGTTCCGCTAAATATGCCGGTGTGTGTATAATGAGCATTATGTTAGACAACATGATGGATCGTATCTATGTGATGTATCTAAGTGGAACTGGAACTAACTTGAAAGGCCAAAATATTAAATGAACGTCGCCATGAACTGAACCTTTTACTTAAAACTGAGAAAATCAATGTGGCCCTCATTTCTGAAACACGATTTACACATAAAACGCATTTCAGTATTAAAAATTACGAAGTATATACAATAAATCACCCGTCTGGTAACTCACACGGTGGAACTGCAATAATTATAAAAGAAAATATAAAACACTATCCTCTAGAAAAATATAAAACAGAAAAGATACAAGCCACTTCAGTCTGTATCTAAGACCAAAACTTTGATTTAGCGTTGTCTGCAATATATTGTCCACATAGAAATGAAATGAAATGATGCTTTATTTGGTGAAAATATGGTTACATATTAGGTGTTACATTTTTTACATTAGTGCGCATATTTTGTCGCAGCTAACGACCGTCCAAATATTTTATTTATTATTAACACGATTATAGTTTCATTATATAACATACCTATCGCTTTAAGATACATTTAATAACAGAATCAAGTTGTCAATGATTAAGTATTAATTACAAACATCATTCATTATGTCAATATATGTTGTTAATAAAATTGTCAAAATTTAATGTTGTTCATACAATTGTTAGATTACTATAAAATGTCAAGAAAGAAAGAAATTAAAATGTGAAATCAAGACATACTATAATTAGTGATGACTTCAAAACGTAATTTAACATATTGGGAATCATATGAAATATGTGCTCCGGGGATCCAGTTTGACTCTCCCACCAGGTCGTCAACTGTTTACCGCTGTAAATGACTTAAATCTCCAATGTGCCTCACATGGCATCCCAATATATTGGCCAGCGGATCCACAAAAGGTACCAGACTCGATCGTGAGCGCGTTTGGCGTTTACTAGGAATTTGTATGTAATTTGTACAGCGCCATATAGTTGTCGCGTATACAACTTTACAACAACGATTGATTGATTGATGAACGAACGAATGCGAAAAGATAAACTCACACTAAGCACTCAAAAGACTTACTCTGCTCTCAAAGCCAAGAAACTCAACATCCCTCCATAAAAATGGCTTATTATGAATCACAGATCGCCAAGTATGCAGTTTTCAAAAGAGAAAAAAAAATTCTAGGTTGGCAAAATGGACTGAGATCCCAGGCCCGCCCGACTGCTCTTATATTCTTATTTATAATACGCTAGTGTAGTATTAGTGTGTACAATGAACGTATGCTAGTTTGTGCCGTGGGTCAATTTTTAGGTACAAGGCACTAAAGTTACGGAAAATTGTATTCACTTTACTTAGATTCTGAAATTAATCAATCTTATTTTTATGTTTAAGAATATTTAGGAACGAAAGCTATAAAGGTAATTTTTCCCTTAACTTAATATGAGCAGAGATGTAAAGGTTAGATGTTTAATGAGTTTTATTTTTATGAAAGCTACCACATAAAAATAAGTAATCGATGTGAATTTAATATTTATAATATTTAATTGTTATTATTCTACTATAATTACGTTAGTATCATTTCAATAGCTGTAAGAAAAGCGGGTATGCATACTTTCATAATTCATTGTACACAAATCACAACAATACTGCAATATAATATATATTTAATCAGCAACAATATAAGGGTAGTCTGGCGGGCCTGGGATCTCAGTAAATAATAATGACACATATTTAACGGATCCTAGATGTGTAACATCCATTTATTTTACGTTTTCTAATAGCCTTAAAAAACATTTCCAGGCAATTAGTGCATTTGAATCAGTAGCACATGTAATTAGTTCGACGTCTATCCATCGCGGTGCATCCTCTTCGGTAAGTTGAATACCGTCTCTTATTTGCCTCGTAGTTGGATAAACATAATTGATTTTCAAAAATCTTTCATCGGAAGCTTCATCGTTCCATTTTTGAAAAACTAATTTCCCTCCAATGGGAGTACTTTCAATTTGCTCCGGCAGCACAAATTCTTTGATGTCCAATGCTGTTATTATTGATTGTATATTCGAATCGTGTCCCACCATGAGAATAAACTTCTTTTTACCATTTAAGGCATCATAAATATAATTCAGCAACGGTTTCGCAACTTCTCTTGCTAAATTAGAGCTGTGAAAGCGAACGATTTGGTTCGCATTTGTTATTTTTCCCAGTAGTTCTAAACGTTCGAAAGTTTTCAGTTTGCCATTAGCAATGTTTTCTATCGCCGTGCCCTCGTAATATGCCATCAGATATGCATCGACTATTGAATTTCCATACCTCAGAGGCCCTATCAAGTCTGGTTCCTTGCCAATTTCATAGAAAATAGCGTCACTCGTATTCGCGAAACTACAAAAACGTTCCTTCTTACAAATGGATGCACTGGTCAAATCTATTATTTTGTCTAACTCCAAATATGAATCTTTTATGTGAAGTTTGTTTAAATTATTCTTCATTTCGTCGATAATAATTTCCTTTAATCGCTGTGATGTGTTTCGGAAAACCGGATTAAAAATTGGATCCATTTCTTCGGAGTCGATGCTGTAAATTTCGACATCACAGTTAGGGAACGCACCTCTTACGAACGCTTTTGCAGTCTCTCTGGTCCTCTGTCGTGTATTGGCATAAATATGAACTAGATTTTTATCGGGGCAGTCTCTCGGGAGCAGGTCTTTCTTTTGCAGCCAATTTGCAACGTACTCTCCCATATATTTTTCTAGCACCGCTCCTTTGGTTGTCAAATCTCCCGCCTTGTATTTCGAGGCCGGCCAGATATCCGCGCCGAACTGCTGCAAATTTTTTGTCAGCGGCTGCCGAATGTTGTGACGGCTAAATATCAGCACTTGTTCCAGTTTTAAATTGTAAACGCTGCACACACATAAACACAAGCATAATGTCAACTTGAGCGCCATTTTGCGACTAAAACACAGAGTATCTTGATTTATACAGAAATACTTAAACTGGGCCATAGTTCACAGTTAGAACATCTGTTAAGTGATAACGTCAATGAATCGATGCAAATATTGTTTACACTTAGCCAATAGTACACTCTGCTTACTCGCTCAGCTGTCTGGAATCTGGACAAACGCGCAAAGAACACGTCACCAGAAGCAGAGCGACCGGTTTCGGCGACTAATGTACTTACTACAAAAGCAACTCGGCCTTGACAAATTAAAAATAATATCAAATTACAATAAAATGACTGCATAACCTGTGTTAAAAGCAACAAAAATTTACGATATCATTGTTTGAATTGACATTATCGTTTGATTTTTATCGTTGATAGCTATTGTTATGTTTCGCTAGACTTAGTACGGTCACTTCACTATAATAGCTGTTGGCTATTACTAGAATGTATACGAGCGTTAATAACATAGTAAGTATGTACATAATATACACATTTAAAAAAAAAACAATTTACTTAATAATTAAGTTCTTGCCACGCATGTCGATTACATGGCATTGGCAATGCGCGTATATACATTCTAGCGCTTGTAATTATATAAGTATATGTAGGTACATCATGCTGTTCGTGCATCGTCGCAAATCGTCAGTCGTGACCGCTTTTACTGTTTAATAACACCGATAGTTGGATTAAACTGTAGTATTAACAACATTATATAAAAAGAATATTTTTGTGAATATCATTTTAGAGAATATATAAATATATAATATATGCTTATTCTCAATAATTATTCATTTGTCCACTGATCCTTTCTTGTTTTCATAACACAAACAACGATGTTTTGTCTTTTCACTTGTGGCTTAGTACACCGCATGAGTACAGATTTTCCTTATTGTGTACAAATGAGATTTTTCTCAAGTACATTAATTAGTTTGAGGTTCAAACGGTGAAGGAAATTATCGTGAGTAAACCTGCGAGAGTATGCCAGACTCCCCTTATATTCTTACTGATAAAATGTATATCATATTATTGTAGTATTAGTGTGTACAATGAAGGTATGTATAATTGTATACCCGCTAGTTTGTGCGGTGAGCCAAGGTACAAAGCGCTAAAGTTGCGGAAAATTGTACTCAATTTACTTACGTTACCTTATAAAGTATCAATCTTATTTTTTGGATTAAGAATAACGTGAGGAACATAACTTTCTCTATTCATGTTTAATGATTTTTATTTTTACGTCGATGAATTTCCATTTTTTATTTTTAAAAAATTATACCTACCTACCTACCTACCTACCTACCTACCAAAAGTACACCTACCTACGACATATATAAAATTTATATATATATATAATATTTAATTATCATTTTTTAACTGTAACATACGTTAGAATCATTTCAAAGGCTGTAAGGATAGTTAATAAGATTTTTTCGTACATTCCTGTAACGATAAAAAGTCCTGTACCTGAGAATTGGCGCATACCCTAGTGGGTATACATTTATTTATTTCTAAACTTGAATTTATCTTTACAGGACCTTATCCTAATAAGACAGACAAGTAACTAATAATAAACAATAAACATCAAAAACATAATAACGAATAAAGTAAATTTCTTAGATATCTAGATAACAATTTCATACAACTACTGTGACTAATGACTTACTTCAGACATCTTATGAATTAAAACATACTATAAAATATGCAGCCTTAGTAAAGTCATTCAATGAACAATCAAATATATCAGCTTTCTTGTCTACCGCGTTGAGCGTACGCAGCGCGCGCGTCAGGGGCGCCTGCTGTAAGAGGTTGGTACGTGCTGCTGGAACCGCTAACAGCCGCGGTCGCCTCCGCCGTCTCATGTACCTATCCGGGACGCATAATCTCACTTCTCCCAGTATATTAGGATTATATATGTTTCCTCTGAGAACTTTAATTAAATAAGTAGCAAGCGTTACTTCTCGCCTAACATCCACTTTATAATATCCTACCATGCCAAGCAAAAACAATGTTGGATATAGTAAGGGGTAATCAGGAAGTATCTTGTATAATTTAAAATAAAGGAATCTAATGAATTTATTTTGTATTTTTTCCAACATAGCTTTATATTTGGCTTCATTCGGACTCCAAATTACAGCATTGCATTCTAAATGACTTTTGACCAGAGTATCATATAACGCTTTTAAAGCTTTTATGTTTGTAAACTCATTGGCCTGGCGTAGAACAAATCCTAGGTGCGTGCGAGGAGTGAAACCCATCGGCCAGCTTACGAAGCATTTTCGACTGTATCAAACGCTTTCCGGAAGTCCAAGTAAGTAACATCCACCTGCAGCCCCACATCAACTGCTGGAATTATGGTTACTAGCTGGCTAAGTAAATTGCTCGTCGTACTTTTTCCCGGACGGAAACTATGCTGTGCGTCAGATAAGTGGCTACTCACCTGTGCATACAAGTTGCTGTGGATAGCCGCCTCGAATACTTTTGCAGGTGTTGAGAGAATCGCCACCGGTCTGTAATCACTAGCTTCCCTACCTACTTTACCTTTAGGCACCGGTACCACTCGCGTTAGTATCCAACGGTCAGGAAATGTTGTCTTAGTAATACAGCAACTATACAAACATTAAACATATAAAACATACGTTTATTGTACACACTAATACACTGGCGGACACATAAACTGCATCAAATGCTGTGCAAGATAACTTTCAATGAAATATAATTAGTGAAAGTGCAAACTATTTTGATTTATTTCAATGATAATGCTAAGACTGGTTCTTAATCTGATAAAAAAATCAATTCATGTGTGTATAGGTCAACTTTTCTCACTAAAAGAATCAAATTACTCCTTTTTCAACATGAAACATGACTATGACAAAAACGGCTTTATTATGAAAATTTTACAATACTAAGAAAAGAAAATGTTTTTTTTTTGTTTTTAATAGGGTGTATTACCTCCTCTTGCCCTAATTTTAAATTCAAGTCGGTTTCGCATCGACCTGATCAGTGTTTTTAAATGATCTTGCGGAGTATTGTCCCATTCTTGTGACAGTGCAACTCTGAGCTCCGCAACCGTTGTTGGGACCGGATTTCTTATTAATACAACTCTTTTAAGGTTGTCCCACACATGTTCTAACGGATTGAGGCCTGGGCTACGTGCTGGCCAATCCATGGAACGAATCTCAACCCGAGTAAAGTATTGCTCAACTTGTCTCGCTGCGTGCGGACGAGCACTATCCTGCATCAAAATGATGTTTTCGCCTATAAATCCGCTAAAAATTACCACATGAGGGTCCAATATCTCCGTTATATAGCGATGTGATGTTAAACCACGGTTACCACGGCCATGTGTGTCTGCGTTAATAAACACAAGTTCAGTTCGAGCATCCATCGATATGCCACCCCAAACCATACAAGACCCGCCTCCAAATGGAACCCTCTCCTCAATGCAATATTGAGCATATCGCTCTCCTTGTCTACGGTAGACTAGTCTGTAACCATCAAAACCGTACAAACAAGTCCTATACTCATCAGTGAATAATACGGAAGCCCACTGCTCTTCAGTCCAATTTAAGTGCAAAAGTTCACGAGCAAATCTTAGTCGAGCTTGCCTGTGAGCTGCAGACAATTTTGGTCCATTTGCGGGTCTGAAAGGTATGATATCACGCTCTTTTAGCCTTCTTCTTATGGTTCGTGCACTAACTGCTACGTCACGTACCTGATAGAGCTCATTTTTAATGCTTATAGACGTTAAAAACCGATTTCGCAACGATGTTGTCACAAATAAACCTGTCGTCACGAGACGTTGTCACCCGTTCTGCCGGTTCCACGTCTTCTTTTGAATGAACCTGTCTCCATAAACCTTCTGTAAACTCGGGAAACCGTAGACTGGTTTACATTTAAATCTGCAGCAATTGTTCGTTGGTCTAAGTCTTGCTGCACTAGAGCAACAATTTGTGCCGCTTTTTCGGACGATACGTCCATATTCGTGAGAGAAAAACGTGTTTAAAAGGAAAACAGACTAGCAATTAAACAATTAGTAACGATAATTCAACATGTAACAAAACAAAAAAAAATAACCATCAATCACAACATTAACGTAACAACGAGTTAATCTTTAGTAAATTGACAAGATTTCTTCTATAGAATATTTTCTTTCTTTTGTGACAGTACCATATTTAAATTTGATTTTGTTTTTGTGTTTATAAACCAGCCTTTATTTTTCAATACCAATAAATGTAAAAAGTTCGCATATTTCGTAATAAAATTTGATTGAATGTGTTCTTGCACTATGATACAGTTTATGTGTCCGCCAGTGTATTATATGATGTACATTTTATCAGTGAGAATATAAGGATAGTCTGGCGGGTCTGGGATCTCAGTCCATACCGCCTAAGCCAGGGTTTAGCCAGAAACGCTGACTCATTTCCATACGCGTCCAAACGATATTTGACATATAACCGATAGTAATTAATTGCGCCAATTGTAGTCAACCACTCACCGACAGGCCCGAGCCCAAGCAGCAGGCACAACACATAGTTCATTAAATTTATTTTAATATAAAAGGGGAACTATTTCGAGAAAACCGATATTATTTCAGAATGTGTATACCTAATATTATTTCATACTTTTTTTTAATGTGTTTTATATATATATAGCCTTTAACTTTGTAAGTCGGTATGCATTTTTTTCGCTTACAAATAATTTTTCACTTTATGATTATAGATATTAACTATTTTTAACCGAATTCCAAAAAGGAGGTGGTTATACATTCAGCTGAATATAATATTACAATGATGTTGATGATCATGAATATTATATTATAAATAGCAAATATTCGAAGAAATTGATATCCCATCAAAACATTTACATGTAAACTGCTGTGAAGACGATACGAGTACCATATTACTCGCCCTGTCAAAAAGCTATCATACGAGTATCTCATGTAACACGTAGTGTAACATGTAACACAAAGTGTAGAGTTTGTGTAGTTAGACTTGTAGGGTTAAGGCGTGTAGAGTTAGAAGTTTGATAGAGTCAGAAGCTTGGTTTTACATAAGATCTGATAACTTTTTGACAGTGCGAGTCATATGGTATTGTCTTGGCATCACTTTACATGAAAATGTTTTTCACTTCTTTTTGAAAGTTGTTATGACAATACAATAATTTATTATCTTTTTTTATTTTATAGTTACTATTTATAACACGGATTCCTGCAACAGTTTTCAGACTTCTAGAGAAAAAATTTGCGTCCGTAAGTCTCTTACAAATTTTCATCCCCTAGTCTAAAGGGTTGTAGGATAAAAGTCTCAAGTTTGACAATTTTTATGTTGTTTATGTGCTAATACTAGCTTACATACACAATTTATGCTTTCTAGGACATCCGGAAGTACCCTATAATTTTGTTGATCATAGTGAGTCATCAGACGAAATCAGGGGTTTTTAGATATTAATTAAATCTAAATTAGTATAATACGTATGTAATAAAACCAAATGACATGTTTAATTAGTCTACTACTTGGAACATATCCTGAAAATTTCGTTTATCTGGTTTAATCCAAACCCAAGTTATGAGGGTTCAAAAAATCAACGAAACGCTTCGTGAAAAGGTGGTCTAGTAGCGCCCTTCCGCTTCGCTTAGCTCGTCTTGGCGGGGGCACGATAGATAGACAGATCGGTGTAAAAGGCGAGATGTACTTTCGAACAAGTTGACGCTCGACCGGGCATAAGATGAAAATCGCTTAACAGCGCCGTTGTATCGTACGTACGAGCACATATCACGTGTAAATACGTAGTTCAAAAACGTCTACAGTCGTTGCGGTCACTTCCTTTGTGCTTAAATATTTTAAGGCGTCCTAGTGCAAAGGAAAATGTTTAGAAACTGGTCGAGCAGGAACTTGTCGATATTGTACCTATTTAACCATAATATGATATAATTATGTTATTTGCTTGCAGTAATTGAAACATGAATGCTGATTTTGCTAAACATGTGTCTTTAAAGACTCGGGAGTTCTGTTTAGAGCTTTTGGATCCAGGGTATACCTTAGTACGAAATCTTACTTCTTGGTAGCATAATATGCTTTAGTTACTTAAAAATAGTCGAAATCACCATATTATGATAATATGTCCACATAAACGAGGAGTTCCCTCGATTCTTCATTAGGTATGTAAACGACGAGTGCATAATAGACGCAGAGACTCGCTCTAAAAAATATATATTCAAATGATAAATATAGTAAAATACAATTACTAAATTATCATGATTTAGAATAATGATTTAATCATTCTCTTTGGTCCCTTAATTAATTTGAGTAATATTAACGTAGATCAACCGATGTTATCTTCTCGAGTGCCAAACCCGCAAACAGCCCGTTTGCATCCAAGCACGTCCGTTTTATACCGCGGAGTGGCCACAGAACACTATTACTCCTGGAGTGGCCCTCAGGTGGCAGCAAATGTGCGCCAATTCACCACCGGTAGCCTCAGGCGATGAATTCTTCTCGGTGTTGCCAACGGGTATTTAGGTCTAACCAATTTCAGATTCTACTCTTTATAACGTAAAAATATATTGAAAATCGGTCCACAAACGGCGAAGTAATTGTTGAACATACAAAAAAAACCCACAGCCGAACAAATTATAACCTTTTTGCCCGACTACGGCGAAGCCAAAAGGAAAGCAGTCTATGTATGTATGTTTGTTCCATCGTAGCACCTAAACTACTGATCCGATTTTAATAAATGATAATGATTTTAATAAATGATGTGTGATTTTAATAGATTCGTAATAACAGCCCGGGTAACATAGGCTATATAATTTACGTAGTTTTTTTATAAAATTGTAGTTTTTGGAAGTCGGTTAAAAAGATGGGACCTATGAATTCAAAAAAATAATTAATTTATAAAAAATATAATGTTAAACAAACCTCGTAGGTACTTATTTTTTGTTATAAAACTGTAGGTATATTAATTAAAGTGGACGGACATATTTAAGCAAGTATAAAAAAAATAGTTACATACTTAGATTTTAGGTTAACGGATAAGTTAATATAAAATTATAATAAATATTATAATATTTTTAGGAATCAGAAGCAGTTTAACTAAAAAAAAAACAACAATCTATTACACACGATTACATTTATTTACTTTTAATTTTAAGCATTTAACAATTATTTATTATGGAACACATTTAACACAGTCTTTAACAAAGTTAAAATAGAACTCACGATTCTTACAAATCACACCGACAATCAAAGCAGCAGAGCTTCCACAAGGCAACAGGAGCGGACGCAAAAGTGGTCCTTACACGCTGACGCTCTGTTTTATATCCTGATGGGAGGGGGTGGGGCCTCTCTCCCACCACCTATATAGAAATTCCTACCAAACTGCTAACAATATATTATAATAAATATTAAAATAAATATTATAATAAATATTAATATTGATTCTGTACTCAGTTGACACTTGAAGGTCGATTCTGCTAATTGAATAATTTAATGAGGATGGCCTCTAGCCAAGTTGTCTTCGTTAAAATTAAAAAAAAATTGTCGAATCGTCTTCTCTTTTGAGTAAAGGACATTTATGCCCTAGCCAACATCACTGTTGTTCGAATCGCAACGATGAATTGCTCAATCGTTATATTCACTACTGGCTTTGATTTCTACGATAATTTTGTTGTGAAGTGTCAACTGTCAAATGTCATTTTTTTACTAATGATGGCGTTTTCGTTACGGCTTAAAACTATTTGTCAGTGTCATGTTAAAAAGGCAGGCAAATAGAATTCTCGTTTATGTTTTCAACACCGTATTTCTAAATCGTCAAGTCTAAAGTCTAGTCAAAGTCCAAATAGAAAATCAGTGCATTCAATGAGTCAAGTCAGTCGATTCAGTAAAGTGGTAGAAGTTTACTGAAAGTTTCTAGGGAGTTTTGGAGGGAACACAAAATAGCACGTTTTTTGAAGTTGTACCACTTGCCCACACTTGTGCCCGTTAAGAATATTTAATGATTAATATTCTACCAATATTACACATTACGAACCGATATAACACAAATTTATGAAGAAATACAAAATCCACAACGTCACCCATTGAATTCCTCGGCAAAACTCCACACGTCATGATTGTCGAGTCAAATGTCAATGTCATACAATATGACAACTCGACACTCGAAACTTTCTTTTTGAACTCTATAGGCTACTTGACCTTGTTTTTATTTATGTCTTAAACGCTTCATAATTATTTCATTACACAAAAAAATTATATAGGTAACATTATTTTGAAACCTAAAAAACTACAAAACACTATTTTAAAAATACACTTTAAAAATACCGCCAAAAACACTATTCGCCATGTTGGTTGATAGATATTATCTGTGCTGTGACATCATACTAGTACTATTTGTAATCTGCCCCCTAATTATGTATCTTTTACGGTAATAAACTTTATTGTCTATGGTACACAATTTTGACGTTTGGACTTTTTAAAACACAATTTAAAAAGCTGTTATGTCAAATTTTTGACGTTTTTACTTTTTAAACTGAGTTTTGAGAAGTTCAAACGTAAAAATTTTGACCATAGACAATGAGGTTCATTACCGTAAAAGTTACATAATTAGGGGTCTGTACTATAGTCCTTGGTAGCGCCATCTAGAGGCGTCGAACGCCACTATGAATGGCATCTCATAATATCGATAAAGCAGTATTCCACCCCCGCTTCCCTGCTTCCCCACTTCACCACTCCCGCGCTATACGAAGAAATGCGAAGAGGCGAAAATTTCTGCAACAGAGTGCGTGTGCGCGACCGCGTGTGTATTATTTAGACATTTTCGATATTAATTACCGCCCACGAAAGTGAGATATATTCCTATAGAACGCGATAAGAATTCTGGAAAGACTAAAGTGTTGTGAACATAAGGAAGACGAGAACTGCAGACGCCCGCACAGAAGCTGGTTCGGTAAGCGCCTTCCTTTATACCTCTCCATTTCCATCTAATTAATACTGCATATTAACCTGGCGACGCCAGATACCTCATGAAATACAGTCCACAAAAATATCGAAAATAAATTATTCGCTATCGCCAGACACAAGGTGGCCCGCGCGGCCAGTCCTTAATAGTAAAATGGCGGTGTTACGTTCCATTTGACGTTTTGACATAAATAACTTTTTAAGATATCGTGAACTATTTCTTTACAGAAACGTTCTGTCGTCGTCGTCACATCCTTGTCGGAAGATACTTCGAGGTGTTTTCATCAGTGGAAATTAAAAAAACAAAAATACATATTTTAGGTCAAATATAATTATCAATCTTAAGTTTTTAATTTATGATTAGAATATGTTTTCCTACGCTAAGTACTAAAGGAAATACTCCTTCAGTGTATGAAATTAACTACGAGTCAAGTAGCCTATTGGCGATGAGCAGATTCCATAGCGGAAAGTCGTACGTAGGTACGTAAATGGTTAGACACGATTTTATATATGATTTTAAAAATAATTTGTAATTTTTAAAGAACATTTAAAAATAAACTGTGCCATAAATTTAATTTTATAATGACTACAAAGGGCAATAAAAAAAACTTACTGTTGTGTTCCTAAATGATAAAATTATTATAAAACATTGAGGACCACAACAGTAAGTTATAAGTTCATACTTTTCCTACTGACGAAAAATTACGAAAATGTTGGAAAAACGCCCTAAAATTAGGAAAACCTGCTTCAAAATACATGCGAGTTTGCTCACATTTCACAGAATTATCAATTAGTCATTAGATTACTTTCCAAAAGTTTGTACAGCTAAGCCAGACTTGTAATTAGCGATATGTTTACCATTGTATTTGTTGTTATATTGTTCTTAGGCAAAATCAAAAACATTTATTCACATAGGTTACACAGTAACACTTATTATCGTCAAGATTATTAGAATTTAATACAATTAACAAATTATTACATTATATCGATATTACAAAACAAATATAGATATTACAAAACAATTTAACAGTCCAAATCATATTAAAATTATATTATTTAAACATTTTATTTTTATATTAAAATACTATTATAATAGAAGTGTTTTACCTAAAATAAAACACATATTAAATACTTACCTTAGATAAAGTTAAAGTTAAAGTGAAAGGCTAATCAAATAGTTGATGAACTAACACGTATGTCGAGTTAACAGGCTTGTTCAATCAATTTGCGTTTCTGAAACGCTAAGGCTCGTGTTCACCGACATTTAATCAACCGTCTAAATAAATAATCGGCCGTTTTTGTAAAAAATCCTGTTCACCACGTCGTAAACACTGGTTATAAAATTTAACCGGTCGATTATCTTAACCAAGCCCGAGACCTTTGTTTAACCGTCGATTATAGTGATTTGACAGAACTTTTGTAGCTTTAAATTTAATAGTTTTATTAAAGAGTAAAGACATATTATTTATTTGAGACAAAATGATGCCTTTTAATGTTATAATGAAAGGAGATACAATCTCAACATGCTTGAGTATTTTAGGACGAGTTAGAAGTGATGACGAGAAGATCTCGGATGTTTCAGTCGCCGTAATTTCTGTGAAGTATACGATGAAATTTCATTCAAGACCTGGTTTTGCTTATCCAAATCGAGTGCAATTCATATTCTTGGATTAATTGAAGATAAATTAAAATTTGAGTTAAATTCTTCAGCGAGTCGTATCCACCTGCTACTTTCTGAGAATTTGTACAGGCGTCAATCCGTTTATTCTCAATTATATTCTTGTATTTCATTACAAGTTCAGATAACACACTCTTTTCATTGTTGCTAAAATTAGTTGTTCGCTTTTTCTTCGTTAAAATGATTTGCTCTTTAAACAAAAGAAACAATAAACAACAACTTTCACATTTTGTAGCGTTAAATTTTACGTAACCAAATCAAAATGTCAGAAACATAAATGTCATTTTATGTTGTAGCCTTACATTTTTATTTAGTTGTATTACATTTCTCACAAATTTATTCATAAACGGCCAGTTTTGTCTCATTTACTAATCAGAGAAAGAGAAGCGACGGTGAACTGGAAACAATGACTCCTTGTTTAAAGTCATGTTTAAAATTTAAACGACCGGTTACAAAATCTTGAATTGGAAAAAGAAAAATGGTGAAGTTACTTTTGGTGAACTCGAGCCTTATTAGTGTAAAATTAACTAATCATTGATCATCTTGACATGACTCATTTACGCCTTAAATAGCTTTCCAGAAACCGAAACAGCGTTTGACATGTGGTTTGACCATGGGCATGACTTAAGTTTCGTTATCTAACACGTTGATTAAATCAAACGACTGATCAAGCTTTTTTAACTAAATTTTTTCTTTTTTTTTCTTCTTCGAAAGGGTCTACGCTAAGGGTCGGGTTAAGACCGCTGTAGCTACATCGGACTATAACTAGCCTGGTGGCTAGTTTATTTGGTAAGAGTCGATGGGAGGGTTTGACCCTCCCTAACATCACCCGGGTGATGTTCAGACCGGATATTGGGGACAGCTACGGATTGTAAGCTATTATTATGACAGGGGAGACGCGAGTCTCTCCTGCTAAGGGGTCCGACCCCTTCCTCACTCGCTGAGGAGTGAGGTTGCTCGCGCGCGGTAGCAAAAACTAACGGCTTGCGAGTTATCGCGATAGAAGAGCTCTTGTTTTTATCGGTATCGGTACTGAGAGGGCCGTCCCTCTTCCCTTCCGCGTACGGTCGGGATGACTCGCGCGCGTAAGTCCTAATGTCGATGAGGTTCGCGGTATTGGTAGAGCTCTCTATATCAATATCGCGGTCGCGGACACTATTTTGGAGTGTACCTAAGCTACTAGGAAGCGAACTCGAACTCGGGTTCGGGTCCGGTCCCGTGTTAGGGTCGGTCTGTACGTCTGTACGTGTTGTCGGGATGTGGGACCTCTGGGTAGGCGCCGGCGTCGACCCCGGTGCAATACTAATCTCGCGGGTGCGTGTGATTTGTGTTTACGTAACTGTACACAGTACGTTACGTATTTTGTGATCGGGTCAACGGGATCGGATTGATTGAAAATGCAAACTTTATACAATGTAAGCTTATGTCTTAGGGACATTTTGCTTCGCGAATTAATTAGCGGATATAATTTGTAGAGTACAAATTTCGCTTTTCGTAACGTGTTACTGATGTGACTCGAAAGCGACATCGACTTGTTTAGTACTACGCCTAAATATTTGACCTGAGTGACCTGTGGGATTATGTTAAACCGTGCAGGCAGTTTACTTGGGCAAGTACGTCTCATTGCACTTTTAATATCGAATTGGATGGCGTGACTTTTGTCGGGATTAACTTCTATTCTCCATTTGGAGAACCATTTACCGAGAGCGGTAACTGACTCCTGGAGGGCTTTAGACGCGGTACAGACTCGTATGTGGGAATAATAAAGGGCTGTGTCGTCCGCGAACATAGCTAATTGCACCTTAGCGTGTTTAGGGATGTCACTAGTGTACAGGTTATATAGGGAGGGCGAGAGGACCGAGCCCTGCGGTACTCCCACCTCTATATATCTTGGCGACGACAGTGCGCCTTCTACGCAGAAATGAAACTTACGATTTTTTAAGAAGTTACTAATTAGTAAAACAAGATAATCGGGTATTCCCATTTGATAGAGTTTGTATAACAGTCCGTTATGCCAAGTTTTATCAAAAGCTTTTGCAATGTCAAAGAATACGGCGCATGTCGTCTTCCTGTCGTTTTTGCTAGTAATTATGTACTCCGTTAAGCGGTGTACTTGAGCGGGGCAGCTGTACATTTTGCGGAAGGCAAACTGCTCGTCTGGAAGGAGTTTTTTGTCGGTTATGACGTCATTGAGGCGCCTTTTAATAACTCTTTCGTAGACTTTACCAAGGGAGCTAATGAGACTTATTGGACGGTAGCTACCAGGCACCTTCCGGGGTTTCCCCAGTTTGTGGATAGCTATGACGATAGCTACTTTCCAAATGTCTGGAAATGAACATCCTACTAGGAGGGCGTTAAAGATGTTCACTAGGAGTTGAATTAGCTCGGACGGTAACATTTTAAGTGTTTTGTTTGAAATACCGTAGAGGCCTAGGGCCTTTTTGGCATTCATACACTTAATAATGTCATTGACCTCCTCCGAGTCCACCATCCTCACCCTATCTACATCAGGTGGCCTCGAGAGTCGGATGTCGACCTCGCTATTCACTAAGCTAAGGTGCGCGGGATCAATCGGGAGAGTACTCGGCCGGCACTGTTGCTCTAAATTATCAGCTAGGCACTCGGCCTTGTCTATGTCTTCGAATGCAGGAGCACGATTTGGTCTGTCTAACGGAGGCATGTCGCTCTCCGTATTTTTTTTGAGGGCCTTCGCAAGTGGCCAGTACGCCACGTGAGACGGTTCTAATTCGCTGAGAAGTCGATCCCAACTCTCGGCTTTGTGCTGTTTAATCTTAAACTTTACTTCCCTCTCGTAGTGACGGAGGGCTTTCCTCCACTCTTCCGACGGGTAGCGATCATATTGGCCGCATTCCGGAGTCTGATGGACTCCTTTATGTCCTCTGGGAGGGGCCAACGGCCTTTGGGGGTCGTTGGCACCTCCCTAGATGAGTTCTCTATGGTCGCTACCAGATGATCGGTCAAGTGGGAGGCGGCCTCTAAGGCTGTCTCTTTACTATCTATACTATCGGGGATTTTATCGAAGTGACTAGATTGGAGGACTTTGATGTTCTCCGCTAATAATTTATAGTCTACTATTTTCCTAGTACTAGAATTGTTGGGGTTAAGACTACCAAGTGGAATCGTAACCGGTCTGTGGTCCGAGTTAAGCTCGTGGAGAGTCTCAATATTGATATTGAGAGAAATGTTTTTGACTAAAGCTATGTCTATCGTACTAGGATCGCGTATGACACCGTTGATGTTTTCATTGGTGTTATAGCGAGTGGGGTCAGTGGGAGCTAATAGTACAAAATTAGGTGTATCGGTTAAACTACAGAGAATGATGCCGTTTCTATTGTTACGTACGTTACCCCACTCAGTGTGCTTGCAGTTTAGGTCGCCGGCAATGATGACGGTGTTGCCTAAGTTAAATAGCGATTCTAGATCGCTAGAATGTAATTCTTTGTTGCACGCTAAGTACGCGCTTACTATTACAATAGGTCCGTGACTGGACATGCTAATGTGGCAAATAGATGTCTCTAAAGTTAACAATGGTGGTGGCTCTAAGGGAATACAATGCAAGGATTTTTTATAGTAGATAAGAGTACCTCCGAGTCGGGATCGAGTTCCATCGTTTCTAACTATTTTGTAGTTTGCTATTTTTGGGCTCCTCATACTAGGTTTTAAGAACGTCTCCTGTACTAGAAGAATGTCGACATTTAGCTGCTTACAAAATCGCGAATTTCGCTTATGTTATTCC
The DNA here is from genome assembly GCA_037179445.1 of Phengaris alcon alcon. NCBI lineage: Eukaryota > Metazoa > Arthropoda > Insecta > Lepidoptera > Lycaenidae > Phengaris > Phengaris alcon. The sequence goes on from JAYRCH010000576.1 coordinate 410,235, forward strand.
TAATGCCGTTCGTATTGAACGACACTACGCGTAACGAGTGCGGCTTTGTCCTTCCCAAAGGCTCCATTAATTACCGTCGGGGGAGAGCGCCTTGGTCTGACGGATCAAGACCTGATGGCCTGTGTGGAGGTCTGTGGCCGACCCTTTTAGCTTGTCGCTAAAATAGAAATCAATAGGCCCGATGTTGCTAAAGAACTGCGTGACGAAAGAGAGGTCTGCAGTGAAACTGGGAGTCGGGGGGGGGGGGGAGGGGGGGTGGCCTGAGGCGCTTTGGGCGCGGAGGGCATGACCTTATGAGGAGAGTGGGGAAAACCGCTAACTCCGAACTACGATTCTGCGTGGGCTTGACCCACGCAGATTGGGAGGGTACGGATAGGCAGGGACGAATCTCTGCTTGGGGGGGGGCACCTTTCGTATGTGGTGCAATGCGCTTTTTTACTTTGGGTGCTTTTTTGCACCCTCTGTAATTGGCTGTAACTCAATTTACACCTGACAAGAGATTTGACCGCTGATGAGCCGCTGTAAGAGACACATCCAGTTTCCTTCGCATCTTATGTCCTTTTCCTTCCTTTACCTCCTATACATCTATCTATCTCGCTCGCACATTCCCCACCAGGTAGGTAGTCGAGCTGCATTGCAAGCTGCGACATCTTCCTCATTGAGTCGAAAGGAACCGCCACGCAGAATTTTAAAATTTGTAAACTTTAACTAAGGTAAGTATTTAATATGTGTTTTATTTCAGGTAAAACACTTCTAATAAACACTTGACCGTTAGTTAAAGTTTACAACCTTGAGACCTGTTTGTTATCGCCTGGTGGGTAAATTAAACCTTTATTAAGACGCCGATGTGATCTATTTAAACTGAAAGTTTGAGAAAGATGCCGTACATATTTTCTGTAATGGAATAAATATTTAAATAAAATAGACTGCTATAATGGTATAACAAGCATACCTATATTAAAAATATATTGTGCGAGAATACTACAAAATTGAATAATCAATCAGTACCATTTATAAGGAAGATACAAAAACATCTTTAGTGAAACAAATTTAAAACCCAATTAAAATATATGAGTACACGAAAATGAAAGCTAAAAATAAACATTTACGAGCTTAGAAATGAGATAGCAGACTTTATGAAAATAAAAGATAAACCACTATCTGAATTAAGTGACCCAAAATGGATATGTGACTTAGCATTTCTGGTCGATCTTACAGGCTATTTGAATGATTTAAATTTGAAACTTCAAAAACAAGGACAGTTAGTAAATGATTTGTACAGCCATTTGAAAGCGTTTCAGATCAAACTAAGCTTGTGGGAGTCACAGATGCTGTCTGGTAACAGTTACCGTTTCAACACGCTCTCTGTGTATGAAAATATTGCTTATGCTCAATATGCTGGAGAAATCAAGTTACTGTCGGAACAATTTTCGAACAGATTTAGCGACTTCAAAAACATGGCAGAATGTTTCAGTTTATTTGCTACTTCTACAAAATGTAATGTACAAAATGCTCCAATACACTTACAAATAGAAATGATCGAGATTCAAGAAAACTCACTCCTAAAATCCAAATTTGAAGACGTAGAGTTGTGCGATTTCTACAAAAAATACTTATAAAAAGACCAATTTTCCGCAGCTTAGAAAATTCGCAAGAAGATTGATTTGTGCGTTTGGCAGTACTTATAAATGCGAACAGTTCTTTTCATTGATGAAAGTTAATAAATCAACACATCGTACAAGACTGACTGACGATAATTTGGAATTAATCCAAATATCGATAGATTAGTTTCTCAAATTCAAGCTCAAGTGTCTCATTGATTTCGTTGTATTTAACTTTCGTAGTTTGTAACAATTGCAAATTTAACGATTTAATTATAATGTACCATTTTTTTAAATTTCATTTTGTTATTTTAATAAATTGTACTATAATAACATTGTCGTATTATTTCATGTCTAATATCTATCGCTAAAAATATTATCACTACTTTAAAATGCACTACTTAAGGTGGTTCGTCACGGTCAGCTAGGCACTGCCGCGCCACTAGATGGCGTTAATGTCCTAATAGAGCTTATTTTATTTTTTTTTCAACTAAATAGAACAAATTTTTAGAAAGTAAAGTGTTTACCGGTAATAGCGTAATATTTTTGATGTAACTAACAATACTTAAATAATATTTTAAGTGTTAAAATCGCTTTATTTGTGCATTTAGCATCGGCGAAGCGGCGCGCGAGTGATTCACACACACATACAAAGATTTCATCGTAAACGGAAGCGTTAGTAAATTTCGTCCGCTCTGCATAGCATGATCTGGCCAAATGAGTAAGCATCTTGGTCTGTACTCTAAGGTAACGGGTTCGTATCGCTAGACCGACATACTGTTTTTGAACTTTTTTTGTTATATTTTTGTAATTTTATTCAAATTACATAAGAGATTTTAGTCGTGAAATATAATATTATGTATTTTTGTCCGAGTTCTAAATAAAAATCAGGTTTTTACTATTGCAGTTATTATTTATTACATTATTGAAAAATAACATTTTACAATAAAATTCTCCTTTATAAAAGAATAACCACCACTAAACTACAGAGGCGGTTATTCGAGAAGTAATATAATAATAAATGTGCTACCACAGTGAAACGTCTATGCAGTTTTGATTATTTTTTACTTTTCGAAGTACCACCTCTGGCAAAACAGAATTTTTATAAAATGCTACCAATTTAGGTAACATGTCCAAAATAAAATTTTCGTCACGCTCGATTTCTAGTACTGTAATATCATGAGCTGGAGAAATATATCCCACAAAATAACATTTCTTCATTTGAGAAACTCGTAGTTGCCCCTGAATCTGTAACAAGAATAGGTAGGTGTAAAAATGTTCAAACAGTAAAATAAAGCACAGCAGGTGATCTCTGTTTACTGCATGCAACAACAGCATGTAATTGGTACTAACCTGATAGTAATAGTTGTGTTTTTTATTTATTTGTAAACTCCCATTGTTGTCAATATACAATGGGAAGTTTTTTCTATCTTTAGCAGCAGCATTCATGTCTTGATTGTTACGAGCCAATGAGGGGAAACATTTAATTTCCAAAATAGACTTTTCTTCTTCTATAACCCCTGAAATTCATTGATTGCAGTAAATAATAATATATTCACAAATGATCTGGACAGAAAAACAATAATTTGAAATGAATTATGCCACATACCATCCGGACTAGCACCCAAAAAGCCAAATTCTTTGTCAATGAAGAGGCCTGCTGGTCGCACGTTTTTTTTCATTTTTTCTGTAAATAATGTCCTTGCCACAGACTCATTGCGTTGACCATACGACATGTCATTGGTCAGAATATTGTTTTTATATAAAATTGTTTTGACATGGTTGTGGCAGGGTGTCGTTGATTTTCGCTTACAGATCTGTAACAGAGGGCAGATTGAGCATAATGTGCTAATTTGTGGTATATTACAAAACTAGAGTATTGCCATTTACCATTCCAAACTGGCTGGCAGTGAGCCTGTTACATCTATGTGTATTATACACATCATTTTCATGTTGCCCAATGGTCAGGTGTTCAATATCTTCAATTTCCTGATCTGTTTTTTGAAACTCTTTAAGTTTTAGAAGACATGCTTCTTTCAGATCTGTCTCTGCAATTGGTTCATTTGCCTCTTGTGCCTTTGGACCATAATTCTGGTCAGGTTTACATTTGGGAACGAAAAGCCGCCTGCGGGTGTAGTTTTTTCGTCTTTCTTGACATTTTCCTTTTTGAGCAATGTATTTTTTTACTGTTTTCCCAGGGCTACATGCTGTGTGGCTTTTCCAAGCGCTTGCATGCCAGTTTTCACCAGCAGTGTGTGAAAGGCCTGAAATAAAAAAGTGTAATATTGAAAACAATATAAAGTAAAACTAAGAACTAACTAAGCTTTTCGTGTCTGTTTGTCTCTATATAATATAAATGCTTAGATCTTTAAAACTACACAACGGATTTTGATGCAGTTTTTTTTAGTAGAAAGAGTAGTGATTCAAGAGGAAGGTTTTTATGTATACTTTTACACATGCGATGCCGTGGGCAAAAGCTAGTTGTGTTTATGTTATACATTATTCAATTCTTACCTGCAACATATACTCTGCGTTGATATGAGCCACCTTTGTGCAAATTCAATCTTTTTCCACATATGAATTTGCTCAAGACACTCATAAAGTTTTCCACCACATTTGTTGTGTCATTTGATAGTCGATGGCATTTTGACATGACTGCCTCTTTTGCTGCACAAATGAGAGCCCAAACTGTGGGTGCCTTTGTTTTCAATTCTTGTGAAAGATCTGTGTCCTTTTCATCACTGTTGATGAATCTGCAGTAATACTCTTTGCAATCTTTGTGGCATCCAAATACATGAGAAGGGCCATTGTTTAAATCTTCTCTAAAAGTGTTACGATCGCCATGTATTATTATTTTTCGTGCCACAGCAGTAAGTTTTTGCACTTTCGGCTTCAATATTTTTCTGCCAAGTAATGGCAATTTTGTATTTGCTAGAATCTGAAAATGAATACAAATTAATGAAGACATGGAACACAATACACTACATTATATACGAGGGCGGGTCAATAAGTCCGTGACTTTTGGAATAAAACACAGATTTTTTGATAAATAAATCATTTTATTTTTCAACGTAGTCCCCCTTGAGCTCTATACACTTTGTCCAACGCTTCACAAATTTTTTTATCCCTTCCAAAAAATATGATTTGTCGAGGTCCTCAAAATAGGCCTTTGTTTGCGAGATGACTTCATCATTGGAGTCAAATCTTTTTCCACCGAGCCATTTTTTCAGGTTTGGGAACAAGAAGTAGTGACTCGGAGCCAAATCTGGAGAATAGGGTGGATGTGCGAGCAATTCATAGCCCAATTCATGGATTTTTGCCATGGCAACTGCACATGTGTGCACCCTTGCATTGTCTTGGTGAAAAAGAACTTTTTTCTTGGCCAAATGAGGTCGTTTTTTTTTTCAAATCCTCATTGAAGCGGTCCAATAAGTTGGCATAATATTCCCCATTAATTGTTCTTCCCTTTTGAAGATAGTCAATGTGGATTATCCCACGTGCATCCCAAAAAACAGTCGCCATAACTTTATTGGCTGACAAACCCACCTTGGCCTTCTTTGGCGCCGATTCACCCTTAGAAACCCACTGTTTTGACTGTTGTTTGGTCTCTGGTGTGTTGTGATGGATCCATGTTTCGTCCACGGTTACAAAACGGCGCAAAAACTCCTCCATATTGTGATTAAACAACGCCAAACCTTCCTGTGAAGTTGTTACACGATTGCGTTTGTGGTCGACTGTGAGCAAACGCGGCACCCATCTTGCGGAAAGCTTTCTCATGCCCAAGTGATCATTCAAAATTGAAACCACTGAGCCATGCGAGATGCCTATGGCTTCCACAATCTCTTGAACTTTCAATCTTCGGTCGGCCAACACCATATCGTGAATTTTTTTATTGTTTCGGGTGTAGAGACCTCAACTGGGCGTCCAGGACGTTCGGCATCTTCAGTGCTTGTACGGCCACAACGAAATTCAGTAAACCACTTTTTTACCATTGAAATCGATGGTGCAGAGTCCCCATAGTATTTATCAAGCTTAGCCTTGGTCTCGGTAATGGTTTTTTTTCGCAAAAAATAATGCTTAATAAGCACACGAAATTCACTTTTTTCCATTGTTTCCTTAAGTTACTGGATAGTCTGATAAAGATAGCTGTAAAACACAAACTAACTGACGCAGCAAGTTCAAATTTTGATAGGAGTCAACTGACAGATGCCTGTTGACAGGAGTAGTGTTGCTTTTTCAGTAAGGAGGTTAGAAATTCAAAAAGTCACGGACTTATTGACCCGCCCTCGTAGTTATTTTATTATATAACATATTATAATGTAAAAAATTAACAAAAAATTATGTTATTTAGCCAAAAAATTTGGCCAGTAGTCTGATAAATTTGCAGGCAATGGCTGTAAAATAATGTTTTTACCTTGTACAATGCACCAGTGTAGTTTTTGATTACATGATTTTTGCACTCAATCTTCTTTATTTGTTGTCCATATGAGACTTTTTCTCTGAGTTGTGCAAAAACTGAAGAGTCTCCATCACCAACAAATTGCAAATATTTAATTCCGTGCATTTCTTGGCTTTTTTGAAACCCTTCTATCAAAATAGTCGACTCCATTCCTGTCGATGGCCCTTCATAATTTCTGAAGCAGGTATGTTCAGGCACTGGCTCATTTTTTTTCTCATAAATATGACAGTGGTAACAGTATTTATTTTTGATGCCTATGAAGAGACATTTTTTCGTCTCTTTACCAATAATGCAGGCCTGTAATATAACAAAAGTTATAAAAAACAATCACAAAAAAAAGAAATACAGGTTATCAACTAAACCAACCAACCATTCCTGATGCAGAACTATAGTCATGGCCATATGATCGCTTAGGCCAGCCACCATCCACATACACAGTCACAAATGGCACACCATCTTCATCAATATGTTGTTTTCCCAAGGCAAGAGCTTTCTCTAATTCACCATTTCTTTTAATTTCTTTGGTTAGGTGGTCCTGCCAGACATCACCTAATATTTTCTCTGTCTTCCGAAACTTGTTAGGTGACATGGTAGGGATGTCCATCAAGTTGGTTATGTGAGCAGATTGGGAGTAATAACTGCCAGCTGTTAATGTTCCCCAAACAAAGGCTTTATTGTGTTTGGCTACTATTTCATTGCTGTTCCGGAATTCTTTTAAACAACTGCTACACTTGAATATAAATATGCTGTTGAAGCCATCTTTCAATTCATTTATAAATAAAATACTGCTTCCTTTACATTGTGATCGGTGTCTCTCCAGTCTGAAAGCCCACTGAAGGACGTGCGCTAGGTCCACAATTCTGTTTCCAGAAAGACCAGTCAAATTATCTGGTGAAACATATTCAACAGTCAACTCGTGACTGTCAGTGGGATCAATAAGTGGCCAATTTATGTCCAATGGCTTTGCTGCTGTGGTTTCATTTTCAGTTTTCTCCAATTGTTCATATTGAGTATAATTTGCTTCTACATTAAACTTCTTCGATTTGGTGCTGTACGTCTTGACAGTGTTGTTCAATCTGTAGTTAGGTATAAAGTATTTTTTGTAATTAGTGGATAAGTAATACTTACTCATGAGGAATTCAAAGTTATTGTCTACATAATATTATGAATTTGATGGTGCACTTACATAGAACTTGAAGAAATGTTTTCTTTTTTGTCATTATCGTCTAATTTCGGTCTTTTACACCACAATTCATTACGACTGCAACAAGTAAAAAAAGGTTAGTTAGGTACCTATACTTTCAAAAACAAAACCTAAGACGATATACTGATTGAACTTTCAATATAATTATAATGAGTAGGTACTTTATGAGTACATCCACAAATCAGTAGGAGAATACTTTCTTACCTTTTCACTTCTCCGTGATAGCGTTTCATTTGTCCACGAACTCGTTTGCGACTTTTTCTTGCACCAGAATATTGGTGATTTTTATAGTCTTTTCGCGAAGTTCGTGGCTCCATTTTATGTCGGTGCACTAACACGAACAGATAACCACTCAACTCAGGAGGTTCAAAGAGTCCAATATCTCACAACACAAAATATAATAGGTAAGGTTAGAGTCACTATCTCGCAGTCATTATCTCACGATTCACTGAACTTTGTAACACTTAGAACGGAGGAGCAGAGCTCGACTCAACGTTATAGCAGTTAATTACAAAGAAATCAATGATATATGGAATTCTGATTAAAACAATGCGTGATGCAGAGCAAATCAGGAACGCCATATAAAGTTGACACCGGCCGGCCGGCTGTCCAGTGTTTCCACTATAATGATTTCGTTTCGCCCCAATTCAGATTTCCCCTTTTAGGACTTATTTCCTTTTTTTATACAGTATTATTTCCCGCTATTTCCCCTTTTATAGTCTTTGGCCTTTTTCTTTCCCTCTGTACCCTAATTTCCTCTCAACATAAATATATTATATTTAAACGGTTTTTGTATTTCGGCATCATCCGCGATATTTTGCATGCTCAATAGAAACATTTCCCCAAAAAATAACTATAATAACGATATAAAGCTAGATATAATGGTAATTAGTTATAATTATTATTTATAAATATAAATCAAATGGGGTTACGGCCTACGCATAATTATGAAAATGATTAGCATCAAAAGTGCAAAGTTGGCAACACCTTTGTAAAAAGTGGCAGAAAGAAAACAAGCTCCCACGATTACAATTTGAAGATCCAAGTAATCGTCGAGAAGAACGGCAACAGTGTACTGAACGAGCATAGCGAGGCGCGAGCTGGCAACGTAGCCGGACACACAACTAAACTTGTAACTTAGCATACGATACTGTCGGTGTACACTCACACATTAACAAAATAGAACTGAATTTTCGACTGATTTATGCGATTATTATACAATTTTTGTCTAGTAAATATAATTTGCCGCGAATAAACATCATAATAAATGCCAAATTATATAATTTCAGTTTAAGGTTATGCTCCATTCGTCCGTAAATGGAAAAATACTTTACTATGGAAAACGAACCACCTTAAACGTTATAATTAAACGTTTCGCGGCCCGCGAACGTATTTGCACGCTAAAGTTTGGCCCTCAACATGTCAAAGGTTGCCCATACCTGCTTTAAAACGTATATCATTTTTTAATTCTCTCGTTGACCGTTACATGACACAAGTGTACCGAATCTACAAAATTAGCCATTTATTATGAAAATAAAAACGCCATCTCTAGGACTATGTTTGAAGCACGTCATAGGTCATCTAATATTAAAAAAAAACTCAATACTCAAGCTGCTTTTGCTTTTGCTGTTTATTATAGGTACCTAGCCAACTAGCGTACTATTTCTATATTTTTGCAAATTTGTAATTTCACTGCGTGCGCGTGTGGTGGGCGAATTATTATTATTGTTGTATGTTTTTATTATTGTTGTTGTATGGCATATTGTTGCCAGACATAAATAGATACCCAACATTCTGGAATTTTATTCAAATAAGCTATAAATATAAGTGTTTATATAAAGTGTACAATTATTTGACATGATATTATTTTGGTTCTGTAATGACCAGTGTTTATTTACGGCTTTTTGCTAATAATTTGAAATTATTATTAAAACGCCGTAAATAAACCCTATAAAAATAAACCTGTAAATAATTAAAATTTTTACCTTAACCTAAACAATTACAAGAAGAAGATGGAGTTTTGCGGGGGAATTCAATGAGCGACGTTGTGGTTTTTGTATGTCCTTCATAAATTTGTGTTATTTCGGTTCTTAACGTGTAATATTGGTAGAATATTAACCATTAAATATTCGTTAACGTGCACAAGTGTAGGCAAGTGGTACAACTTCAAAAAACGTGCTATTTTGTGTTAAACTCCCTAGAATCTTTCAGTAAAGCTTCTACCACTTTACTGAATCGACTGACTTGACTCATTGACTGCACTGACTATTTATTTCGACTTTGAATAGTATCTTCAAAATTTTGAAGATCGAGTAGAGAAATAGTTAAAATTTCAGCCAAATTTAAAAGGGGATTATTTAGAAAATAAGTTTAATTATACTTTTTTGTGCATTTTTATTTTGGAAGTCAGTTTAATTTTTTGTTTAAAAATAATAACAATTTATGCCTTTTTAGTGATATTTGTTAAATTATTAATAACACATTGTAAGAACATTTAAAATAAACTATCTAATGTGTAATTGAACACGTGCCAAGCTTCTATTAGGTATTGTATATAAGATAATGATGATGATTACTGTAAGTTACATAACGGTATATGCTTGCAGTTCTTTAAACAATGTCGAAATTTCCAAAAGCGTATCTTTAAAGACTGAGAAGTTCTGTTCTATATGTACTGTGTCTGGGTATACTTTTAGTGCATAATCTTACTTTTTGGTAGCATATGCTTGGGTTACTTCTGAAAAAGGCAAAATCACTATATATGTCCATATACATTTCGAGGAGTTCCCTCGATTTCTCATCGATGCCATCATCAGGTCACCGCTGTGGTGACAACGAGACCAATTGTGGATTATACCCAATACGTCAAAAAAAAATGTTTCCAAGATATCCGTGTCGGTGTAAAATATTATGAGAAGTACCTTTTATATCATCATTATGTCATGATTAATGGTGTGATTATGGTGGCGATGATGATGATTATTTTAATTGACATAGTGGCTTATGCTTGCAGTTCTTTAAGCAACGCCGAAGTCCCCAAACATGTATCTATAAGGAGTCAGGAGTTCAGTTCACTACTTTTGGATCCAGGGTATACCTTGGTGCAAAATCACTATATGCCACTATGTATCACAGTCGAAACCACTATATGTGTCCATATAAATTTTGAGGAGCACCCTAGATTCGAAGCGACCAACTTCGAAGTATACCCTTTATATTAAAAAAAACAATTTTAAAAATCGTTTAACAGACGGCGGTGTTATTGTAAAACAAAAAATCGTCGTCGTCGTCGTTGATTCTCGCTGTCGGTTTGAAATAACTATTCAGGTTAAGAAAACTAGCATTATGTAGTCGCCAGATTTAGAATTTTATGTGCCTTGCATTTTTTGGCTAATTTAGTAATTCAGTATCCCATGTTCGGTTTTAGCACGCCCCAAATTTTGAATATTTATTCGCAACTTTAAATATTATATGCCGTTCTTTTTACTAAAACCCTTAGAAACCCTTAATACAACTGGATGCTCTAAGCTAAAATCTTTTTATGTGAATCAAATTTGTTAAAAAAAGTTTAATAATTAATTATATCTGCGAAGGTGTTTTATCATCTTCATATACCTATTTATCCAATATTATATTTTATCCAAGTTTAAATAATTGTGAACAAAATTGCCCTTAACAAGTCAATCAACATATAAGGAGAAATCATAATAATTTTAGCTAATTATAACTCCGCAACAAAATTCGTGCGCGTGGTTAGCCATACTCCTACGTCAGACGAGCGCTGTGACGCGCGAGCGCGCGCGCGCGTGTGTGTGTGTGTGTGTGTGTGTAGGTGTAGGTACTGTGCTCCGAGTCCCAGTCCCGACGAGCGTTTTCACATATTAGAGAGAGACAGAGATATGTCTTAATATGAAACATGACAAAGACAAGTGTAAGGCTGGGACTTGTAACTTTCGTAAGATGGGGGGTACTGAATACCACCCATCCTGTTTATGTAGGATACCGCCGTGGTGTTGTCGACCCTTAAAAGTAATTGACAGTCATAGTAGTCATCAATTCTTAGCAAATATTTTAAGAGCAAAAAAGGCTGCCAGTAGCTCGAGGTTAATGTGTAACGAACATTCTGTTTCAGACCACCTGCCACTAGCTGTCTGATCTCCGCAGGCCGCTCCCCACCCCGTACTTGAAGCGTCAGAAAAGATTTCAATTGAAAAGTAATCTTCTTTTATTCGATGGCTTGATTTGTGTAAAACATAGAGCCACCAATAGAAATCGACAAACAGAGTGTCAAAAATATTAATAAATCTATTGTAATCATCATCGTCAAGTAAATTTAGATATTTAACCCGTTCCATTTGTTTAGTATACAGCCAGCCGTATTCAACGGCTGGACAAGCGGATACTAATAACCCTACTTGCTGCGCGAATTTCCTGAGTTTAAAACGTTTTAGTTGTTTAAAATGTCTTTTTTCGGTTTCGGCAGGCTTACGGCCCATTTATAAGAATCTATTATAAAACCGAGATACTTGCATGAATGGGATGGAACACGATTACTTTTTTGTTCATTTATAATAAATCCTAGAGCCTTTAATAATCGTTCAGTAGTTCTTATGTATTTTAAACATTCCTGACGAGAATTGCCTATCAAAAAAAGATCGTCGAGATAAACTGATGAAACCAATCCACAAGAACGTAATAATTTGATTACTGGTTTCATCAATTTGGTGAAGATAAACGGAGCTGTACAGATCCCAAAAGCGAGGACATTCAATTGATAATCTAGAATTTAATTAATTTAATTTAACTCAACTCAACTCAACTCAACTCAACTCAACTCAACTCAACTCAACTCAACTCAACTCAACTCAACTCAACTCAACTCAACTCAACTCAACTCAACTCAACTCAACTCAACTCAACTCAACTCAATTCAATTCAATTCAATTCAATTCAATTCAATTCAATTTAATTTAATTTAATTTAATTTAATTTAATTTCTATCATTTAGTATCTAGACTAAACCTAAGATATTTTCTAGAACTGGGATGAACTAGGTATCCTGTGAAAATTGAAAATAACACCCTCCCACAATGTGACTGTCCGATATCTTGGCCTACATCTAGACTGAAGGCTACTACTAGCACGGAACTCCAAACTATCTATCGAGAACAAGCTATTGATATATAAGGTCATACTCAAAACTGTATGGACCTACGGACTACAGCTCTGGGGGAGTGCATGCAACTCCAGCATTGCCATCCTACAAAGACTACAGAACACCAGTTTAAAAAGTATAGCAAATGCACCACGGTTTATCACGAATGCTAAAATACATGAGAAACTAAATATGAGCACAGTGAAGGAGGAAATAAAACACGCCTCCTCTGCGTATAAATACCGACTTGAAAACCACCCTAATGACTTGACAAACCAACTTTTAAACATGACATGTAGCAAACGTCTCAAGCGTTTTGATATACAAATCCTTAAAGATTTTTTTGGTAAAACTGGCAGGAGCCTCCTACTGGGGAGTGACCTAAACGACAATAACTACAATACAACATTTGCTTATAGTCAAGAGACTGATCGCAGATTTAATCATAAAAATAAAAAATAGTAGGTAGGTACCCTGTACAGTACTTATAATTTGTTACTCCCAACTAATTAAACGTCTTTTAAAGTTATAGTCCTGCAACATGGGCGTACCCAGGTAGGGGTAGGGGTAGTAGACCAGAAGATAAAATAAACGTAAATTTTCCAATTTTCAATATACCAGACCAACCATCTTCTCGAAACAGGTATGAGCTGCCCGCCCCTAGCTGAAATCCTGGGTACGCCCTTGTCTTTAAAATTATAAAGAATATTTTAATTATTTAGTAACAAATATACTATAGAGAATAAATATTAAAGTAGTTAATTGGTTAATACCTACTACTTGATTGTTTATAATAGGTATATTATTAGTTTACTTTTCTTTGATTAAGGATTTCTTATGAGGTGTTTGTGTCATTCCATCCTTGTTTAAGGCCTGAGGGTGTTGAGCATCGATGGCAATAACTACAGAGTTATTGCCATCGATGCAATTTTTTTTTTACTTGATTATTATTCACAAGTTATTAGACAGTTTGCTCGACAAGCACCTGCATAAGGACGTGAACTGAATGATAACCAATTCGGCTTCAGACCAGGGTTGTCGACTGAAAGTGCAATCCTGTGCCTCAAGCAAACCGTCCAATATTACACGGCAAGAAAAACGCCAGTCTATGCCTGCTATCTAGACTTATATAAGGTATTTGATATGGTTTCTTATAATATTCTGTGGAAAAAATTGAGAAGTGAAACCCGTCTATCAGATGACGTTATTTCGCTGCTGAAGTTCTGGTACGAAAACCCAGTAAATGTGGTGAGGTGGGCGAATGCATATTCTAGTGCCTTTGGTCTAGAATGCGGGGTGAGACAGGAAAGTGTAACATCCCTCATCTCTTTAATTTGTACATGAACGCCTTCATTATGGAGCTCAGCAGTACCAGAGTCGGATGTCACATGGCTGGTGTATGTGTTAACAACATCAGCTATGCAGATGACATGGTGCTGCTGAGCCCCTCAATGAGAGGGTTAAGGAAACTTAAAAATATGTGAAGGTTATGTGACGTGGGGGCTGAGAGACTTTGATACAACGTTTTAAAAAGTAAATTTATGATATTTAAATCGAGGAACAAAAGTTATGAACACACAGAACCTTTAACATGTAACATGCCGCTTAAAAAAGTAACGAAGTCTAAGTATCTTGGTCACTGGGTCTCTAATAACCTAAGGCATGACTTAGACCTGGAGAAAGAGCGAAGAGCGTTGGCTGTCCGATGTAATATGTTGGACCGGAGGTTTGTGCGTTGTAGTAAAAAAGTCAAAATAAATTTGTTTAAGGGTGTTGCATAATGTCAACAGTAATTTTAAGAGATGTAATTGTCTGTCATATTGACAGATGTCACGAGTAAAGCCTATTTAGTTAGGTTTATTTTAGATAAATAAAAGGCCCTCTCACACCTGGTTTCTGAAAGGCTAATCAAATAGTCGATGAAGTAACACGTTGTTGAGTTAACAGGATTGTTAAATCAATTTGCGTTTGTCAAAAAATCAATAACTGTAACGTTAATTAGTGAAAAATTTACTAATCATTGATAATTTTGACATGACACATTTACGCCTTAAATAGCTTTCCAGAAACCGAAAACAGCGTTTGACATGTGGTTTGACCATGGGTTTGACATTAGTTTTGTTAACTAACACGTTGATCAAATCAAACGACTGATCAAGCTTTTTGCAACACAATTTACACCTGACAAGAGATTTGACCGCTGATTAGTTAATTTTGCTGTTGATTAGCCTTTCAGAAACCGGGGGTCAATGTAGACTGTAGACGTATTTGTGTTAGACATATCTCATATGTAATACGTATCTGTGTTATGCATCAACAAAGGAGAATATAAGAATTGTTGCTGTATTATTATCATCACTACTCAAGCGTAAGAAGGACATACATATCAAGAGGTCGTAGCCCGCTACATATTGCCAATCGTTTTACACGTGCAGCCTGTGGGCTGACTATACGCAGAGGGCTTACAATGCTATGCGCGTGCAGTATAATAGTGCGTTTAGGGTACTACTGGAGCTGCCTAGATTTTGTAGCGCATCTAGTAAGTTTGCGGAGGCGGGGGTCGACGACTTTTACGCGATTGTCAGGAAGCGGTGCGCTCCCCTAATGAACAGACTGCAGGCTAGCCCCAACACTATTCTGAACGCGTTGGCAATTAAGTGGGACTCTCCTTTGTTGAAGCACTGGATTGGTCTATACGCGCCCGTACCGAGGTACTATTGTAATTATTATTATAATTTTATATTTTTTATATAATTTAAATTATAATTATTGTAAAAAAAACTATCATTACTAATTTAGAATAAGGAAAAATAGTTACTAATTGGAATACTAACACTGGATGAATACTAACATGGATGTACTTTATATCTGAAAATAAATGATTATTATTATTATTATTTTGGTTTTTAATCACTCTAAATAATAAAATTTAAAAATAGATTCTCTTTTTCGGGTATTCTACTAAAGTTGCGGGCTTGTGGCCAAGCAACCTTAGGTAAACTGTAAAATTAATTTATTGATAAAAATTTCCTAACGATTCGACACGTATTTAGAATGACTGCTTTTTGCAGGGTTATGTATGTGAGTGGGTGAATGTCGAGTGTTTTGAGGCTAGTGTGGAGTGTTTTAGGGATGATGCCAGTACTGGAGATGATGATGGGTATGATTATATGATTGTGTTAACAGTATAGTTTGTGGTCAGGTGAGTCAAGTATGATTTGTGGTGTGTATTTGTAGTATGGTGTTTTGTCTTTGATGACTTTGTGTTTGTGTGCGAGTGTCTGGTGTATGATTGCTGCTACTTGATCGTGTCTGTGTTTGTAGTCTGTTTGTGTGATGGATGAACAAGCGCCTGTTATGTGTTGGATTGTTTCGGGTTGTTTGTGTCAATGTCGGCAATGGCCGCTGCCTGCATCAGAAGTAGGAATGATATGTTTCCTGTAGTTTTTGTGTGTCGATAACCTGGTCTTGGATCGCAATCATGAACCCTTCTGTTTCAGGAAATAGCTCACCACGCCTTAGCCATGTGTTTGATGCCATTTTGTCTACATTCGTATTGGTCAAATCAGTAAAATGGCGGCCGTGTAGAGATTTCTGCGACCATACGTATTGTTTCTTGTTTTGAAGTGATTTTATATTTGTTTGGAATTATTCGCGAGTGAGAGTGCCGTGAATGTATCGGCTAGGCATACGGCGTTGTGTAGCGATGAGTTAAGTGAGTGATTGTGGAAGTATGTTCTCAGAAGGGTGATTTGTTTATTGTGTAAGTTGGTGATGTCAATAAGTCCCCTACCTCCTTCAATTTTAGGCAAGGTTAATCTTTGTACACATGCTCTAGGGTGATGATTTCTGTGTTTTGTCATTGCTGTGTTAATAACTCTTTGAAGTATTTTAAGTTCTTTATTTATTTTATCTATTTATTTATTTGGCATATCAACAATACAAACATAAACTTACATACTTATCATTTTGGTCCATTAACAGTGTTCATATCAATTAAAGACATGCACAACATTGTTTTATAAAACACAATACAACATATTTTATTAAAATTTACAAAGTTAAAAAAATATATAGGTACTTACGTTAGATTACAATAATATTAAAACAAAATTAAAAATCTATTAAATTCAGGTGAGTAATTAGAAAAATAAAAAAGCCCGACTGTAAAAAAACGTAATATACCTAAGATACCTAACGCACTAAAAAGACTGAAACAAGACTGTAAAATCACAGTACTAAAACCTAATTCAACCTTTATTTTAGTTTAACAGATGGGTTGAAGATTATGTGAAGTGAAGTAATTGTCATGGTGTTTGTTAGCATTCGGGACCCATTTACAAATATATCGTACGAAAATAAATGGATCCCGCCTGTAAGCAGGTTTATTATATTAGGTTATTTTTGGAGTCGGGTTTTTGTATTTTTCTAATTATTTATTTTATTTTAGACTTTTTAGTGTTCTGTCCGGCACATTTCTATGAACTAGAGTGTGTTCTATTATGACATTTGTAAATTCGACAAAATTTATTATTATTATAGCGTGTGAAACAAAATAAAAATGAAAACTATAAATAATTATTGTGTTATATCAGAATAATACGTCTTAATACTTCAGTATACAGCACTATAATTCAGTCTTACAATTTATTTTCTTTCCTCCAAAGTAACTAAGAAAAGGATTCTGCTTTACGTATTAATAAATTTATATTAGGATCAGAATTTTATTCAGTTTAGCAAATCAATTAATTTTCCCAAAGTTAACACTATAGGCGACACTATGGTTATATATTGATTGAAATTTGAACATGTGACAGCGCGTTTAAACGAAATACAGCGCCATCTAGCAGTGGGTAGCGGAATAAAAAATTTAAAACTGATTTAGTGACCGTCGTAAATACAAAATATGATTAACTATAGCGGGTATAACAAAAATGCGCAATAGGGTCCAACACTTTTATATATTTAAAGCTAAATACGACTATTTGAATCTATTGATTTCAAATTTATTCGATAGATTTCATTAAAATGATTGTAATTATTCCTGATTAAATTTAAATACATGACATATGCATATTTTTGAAATCTCCATTTAATTTCCTTTATTTCGATACCAATGTCAATAAGTTTGGTGAAAAAAAAATTTGAACTACTTACAATTTGGCGCCAAAATCCGCCATTATGTCATTAAAAAAAAAAAAGCTATCTAAGGACACTTGGGTTATTGAGACAAATCTAACGATACCTTAACTGTCGAAATTCATCCAGCCGTTTGGAAGATACGTGGGAATAAAGGAATTTACATACATACATACATACAAGATACGCGCGAAAAACAACCCTTCCTGACAGTCGGGTAAAAATGTAACTTAAGTTATTAATTATTATATACACAAATTATTATTATGTCATGGTTCCGGTTGGGACAATCATAGAATATTAGTCTAAACATAGAATACAATTATAATACATAAGCAAGATAAATAAGTAATTAAAAATTTGCATAACATTAAAAAAGTTCTGTTTGGCTCTAGGAAATAATTCCAAATGAGTAGGTGAGTATAGGTACTGCAAAAGTATTAATAGTTTTTATTGTTTCTGAATGTGAATTGAGGTGTGTGTGTAATATTCGGTGTAATCTTGTAATTTTTCTTCAAGAAGTGTTTTAACCTGTTTGTGATGAATTCTTTGAGATTGATTGTATCCTAAACATTTATACCCTTCAACTGGGTCTAATGCATATGTGATTTCATGATTTGACAATTTATATGTAGCGTGTTCTAATCTTCCTTTATTGATAGCTTGTATTTTACACTTATCTATTCCAAATTGCATGCAAATATCGTTAGAAAATATCTGTGTTATATCGGCAAGTGTGTGGAGAAGCAGATCAAGCAGCTTTTGATGCACGAGGAGCTTGGAGACCGTAAGCCCTCGTAATTCTTGCGTCACCTCAAAGGCCTTAAAATAGAAGTTTCGAGTGTCGAGCTCTTTTTTACGGCTTTCCGGATTCTGGAGCATATAGTCCCAGCCTGTCCCAGCCTAACTTATCGATGATTAATTCAAAACCTATACATTTTTGGTTTCGAACTTCCTTGTAGTAATTATCGATGGCAACTTGGCTGGCTACAGGCTCTGAACTACACTCCACAGCCCTCTGTATCCAATTTCTTACAAAGAATATTTTGCTCTAAACTGCCATGCGTAGTTAGTCTGAACTCACCTTAATATAATATTCATATTATTATAAATTATGCCGTATTTTAAAAATTATATATGTTCGTAATTTTTAGTAAAGAAAAAAAAAATTAAATAAATAATTAAATATCTATATATTAGGATCTTCCAATCGTATTTTAGATTTACATTACATGTACAGTAGAAAACACATGTTTTGTGATTTTTTTATTTCTCAATTTTAGGTAAGTGCAACTGTCTCAAGTCTTAAGGCTCAAAAATTAAATGAATAATCCCAAAGAATATGCTGGAAATCGAAAAAGACAAGAAAGAGACAACATGATATGTTTAAAAGAGAATATACACAAAATAAATTGGAAAGGACATGATAAAATTATCGACATAGGCAGCGGGGATGGTGGAAACACGGCTAGAATTCTCAGGGGTTTCCTACCTGATGACTTTGAAAAAATTGTTGGCGTGGACAGGAGCTCAGAGATGGTGCGGTACGCCAACGAAGTGTACTCAGACGATCGTTTGCATTTTGAGGTGTTGGACATAAGGAATAATTTACCTAAGCACTTTGTTGGATATTTCGACCATGCGTTTTCCTTTTACACTCTACATTGGGTATTTGATCAGGAGTAAGTAGCTATCTTCTAGTTATTAAGAATATAGTGTAATGCAAGACCTATCACCATGGAAAGTTACAATTTTCTACCTCTGATACATTGAAATGCTGGGGGAACCAACTTATAAACCGCTTTGGAGGACTCGTAATTGGTTTTCTTTATTAAAAGTCGAGAGCCACCCCTTAAATACTATTTTATGATGCCAAAAGTGAAATCCGCAATCTGTAACTGTAGGTACCAAGTTTAATTCGGTAACATTCATAATTACAGAAGTTAGAAGGGCGGACACACAGACAGACAGACGGTCGGACAGAGCGAAACTATAAGGTTTCCTGGTAGCACTACGGAAACCTAAAAAGACACTAAAAGGAGCATGATTCATTTTAGGGTCGTCTGAGGTCACAAAACACAAATGTTTTTTTTCAAATACGGCAATATTTTATATTAATTAAGCGGTAGCGTCACCTGAAGTCAACTCGGTGTCGCCACCGTTTTATTAATATAAAATATTGCCGTATATGAGACTTAGCATAGAGATACCGTTAAAGCGGCTTTCAGACTACGCAATAACATAATAGCATATAGTATATAGATCATAGCACAATAATATCGCGCACCATACTTTGTATTTACACGGGTGCCTAAAACCGCACGATTTCAGCCGCACTGCGAAAATCGAGCGTGTAAATGCCATTTGGGCGAGGCTGCAAGTGACTAAAGCCGCAAGCCCCAACATTTGTAGCATTTACACGGTTGACAAGCCGCACGATTTTCACAGCACGGAGAAAATCCACCGTGTAAATGCTAATACAGTGAGGCCGCGAGTGACTAAAAGCAGCAAGCCCCAAAGATAGGTATCATTCGACTATCGCAGCACGGCGCCCGGCAGTGTGGCCAGGTTTAGCAAAATCCTACAATTTTAGCACAATCAGAAAACAATTTTAGAGTTTTGCCGATTGTATCGCAGATATCAAAAATTGGCAGTTTTTAGGAGAATATTATAAAATATCCAGATTTAGAAGACAATTTAATAAAATGTTTTTAAAACAAACATTTAACCTTCGGCATGCTCTGCCCTGAGCTACGTTTTTAATCTCAAAAACGTATTTTAAAAGTTTTTGGTAGATTTTAGCAGAACTCTGCTGTTATGTGAATTCTGCAATGATTTAATTTATTCTGGTCACACTGGTCAAACGCTCAGTTGCAGGCTAAAAATGAAAATTACAATAATTATGATAATATCATCATTCATTTATATAACATCCAAACAGAATCCCCAAAAATATCTACTAAATGAAACTACAGAGTAACACTAGTAAAGTAAAGACGTATTTTGGTTTAAATTCAAATCTTTAGAACTAATCCTTGCCTTTATAAATTATACTCGATGCTTTGATATCTCGATGCAGCCAAAAATACGTAGAACTCTTTCAAATGTTGATGTTCTAAACATGAATTCAAATTTAAACGACAAAGAAGTTTTTTACAATTTATCATTATACATTTTTTACAATTTATCATTTGACACTAGCCCAAAATCTCGCAGGAACCGTACCGCTCGCTATCCGTATCATCATAATGCAAATTTGTACCTCAATAATGGATAAATAGAAATGAATATGCTTTAAGCATAAACCCTATGTAGTCACCCGTGTAAATGGGCTTGCGATGCGGCGAGGTAAGGCGACTTTTCAAACGGCTAGCCGCACGGCGAAATTCGACCCGTGTAAATGGCTCTCTATGGACACGTTTACACTGTACTGTACTATATCTTATTGGCTTATTACACGCTATAAAATTATGCGATACGCCGAGTTCATGCTGTGCTATATCGCGCCCCGCCTATTCCTCCTCCCTCACCCCCGGCCGTCCCGCAAGCGAAACGAGAGACACAACCATACTGAGCTTGCTATATACTATAAATGCTTGCGATAATACCGCGTAATGTGAACACCATGCTATATATTATATAGTATAGCAATAGGTCCTTCTTTGCTATACTATATAGCACAATAGTATTGCGTAGTCTGAAATGAGAAGAGAAGAAGAATGAGAGAAACCCGCTGGATGCGGGTTTTTTCAGGCAAGGACTAAGCATTCACAAGCTAGTTTCATGCTTTGACATAATTGACAACATAATTTCATAATATTTATGATAGATTTGTCTGACGCGCCGTTTGAAGTTATTTCGGTGTCATCCTTAGGTTTACGTCAACATGGGTGACATTCGCTGGTGCTCGAGCTGTCATTTGTGGAGAGAATCCACCTGTGATGCTAGTATCCTTATGAGCCCTATCATCATACAACTTTTTAGTTAACCAACACGTCTACTTGTTTCAGAAAGGCGTTCGAAAACATCTTCAACCTACTATCTCACACGGGAGACTGCTTGCTGTCCATTCTGGGCGATATCCCAGCTTACTTCAGCGTGAACCACATCTTCGCCAGGTCAGATAAGTGGAGCCACTGGGTCCGGGATCTGGAGAATGTCGTCTCTCCTTATCATGGTCATCCAGTAAGTTTTATATGTCCTTAGATCTGCTTTAATTAAGGAATAAGCGATTAGTCAGCCCGTCTGTCGGCATATTTACGTAACGTAACGCGCAGCTACTCCATTTACCGCAGATGAAATTTGATGTTTCACATTTGCTAGTAATCCGATACAGTGAACTCAAATTTTTTATGTAACTTCTGTTATTGTGCACCCACCTTAATGTGTTAGAAATCGGAGAAAACGTTTAAATTCTTAGTTTTACATATACATATTGCATAGCTGTACGTTTTTCTGAATATATAAAATTATATCAACCACAGGTTTTTCCATAGTGTAGAGATTGAAATTGGATAGCTCGGATTCTGCAATCCGAGCCTTTAATGAGTTTAATCTGTAGAGTTTAAGAAGTCCGGAATGCTTAATTTCTGGCTTCATAGTTTCTCAAATAAACGCGTGTAATGTATACATAGCACAAAACTTGGTAATGATTGTAGGAGCCAGAGCTGCTTTTACAAAAGATACTGATGGCAACAG
Organism: Phengaris alcon alcon; assembly: GCA_037179445.1. Taxonomy (NCBI): domain Eukaryota; kingdom Metazoa; phylum Arthropoda; class Insecta; order Lepidoptera; family Lycaenidae; genus Phengaris; species Phengaris alcon. Next base: position 432,491 of record JAYRCH010000576.1, read on the forward strand.
GCTTCAAACACGCAGAAGTCGAAAGAAACAAGTATCAATACACCTACGAAAGCGTAGATGAATTTAAAAGTAAGTATTTAATTATTAACATTTTAAACTGGATGTTGCCCGCGACTACGTGCGCGCAATACTTAATCTTGCTGAACGGGAAACCGTACATTTTTTCGCGATAAAAAGTAGCCTATGTGAAGGACATAGGCTACTTTTTATCGTGGTCTACTCTATATCTCTGCCAAAAGTCTTCAAAATCAGGCCAGTGGCTTCGGAGCCTATTCAATGCAAACAAAGAAACATACAAACAAACGAACTTTTCCTCTTTCTAGTATTATATATAGATAAGTAGGATCCTCCTTCTAATGTCACTCTCTCAATTGCGATGAATCTAAGGACACCTCCCAAGCTAAACACGCTTTAGCCATCAATCCATTTATTATATAGTCTAAAGTAAGGCCAACCAGACGAGATAAAGAATGTAAACAAATTTTCAGGGGTTCAAAACATTTTTATTTGAATAAATTATTATAAAGTTCGAATTTTAATCGCTGTCGTCTGTACTAAACAAAGATGATTCGTCGGAAGAGTCCGAGTCAGCTGTGTTTATGATAAAACTATCTATTGTATTATCAATCATGTTGTCAATATTTCTATAAAAATTGTCCTCGACTTTTATTACATGATCCACACAATTTCGCCATTTATCAGCAGATACACGTTGGATCCCCTCTTGTAGCAGTTTTTTCACATCTTCAAATTTAAATGTAGTATTATTGCGAGCTACGTGTCCCTTTATGTCAGCCCATACGAGTTCAATAGGATTGAGCTCGCAATGATAGTCTTAGGACTTCCACCTTAAATTTTTTGGCGAGCTCATCCACAGCGTATCTTTGGTAGTTCGCCTTTACGTCATTCACTTTCTTTAAAAGTTCTGCCTTTACGTCTTTTTCATCATAGCTTAGTTAATTAAAATCAACAACTAAGCACTCACAATAACAGCAAAAATCAAAAATAAAACTAACCGAAACGGAATAATAACAACCAAAAACCAAGTAAATACGGAGACGAAAAAATATGTATCACTTCGAACGCAATCCAAACAGGAATGAACGTGTTCACAATTGTTTGGCGGACCAAATGTTGACAACTGCGGCACTGGCCGCTTTCCTGTACCACGAAACACGCTACGACAGCTGTCGTCGTCCAACTGACGTCATTATTGCATACGAGTGATAAGGACAGATATAATATTAACTCACTTTCATAATGCAACTCAGTAGCGGTCCGTTTATTTACGTTTCTTATCTCGTCTCGTTGGCCTTACTTTAGTCAACAAGTTCAAAAACGTGTCAAATAGAAATAAAGCTGCTAAAAATATGTGCGATAGCTCATTCGATTCGGAATGACGTCTAGAAATTTTTTTTTAAGGGTATATTAGCACATAAAAATCACCACATCTCCTCCATCCGCTCTAAGCTTCATTGGCTGCCAATACGACAACGTCGTTCTCTACGGGCTCTGTGTACACTCTATTCCCTTCTTCACTCCCCCTCTGCTCCTCACTACCTAACTCCTCATTTTAAATATCTGTGCCGTAGCCATGATAGAAATCTTCGTTCTACAAATAATTTGCTCCTTCTTTGTCCTTCTCATAGCTCCTCCCTTGTCCATTCATCCTTCCATATTCAGTCTATCCTCCTTTGGAATTCACTACCCCAAGACGTTAGGATGTCTGAGACAAAAAATTTATTCAAACGCAGAGTTCGTGAACTATACTTAAAATCATTGGCAGACTAGAAATAGACTAGAATAAATAAGTAAATTATTTAGATATCTTATTATGTTATATATTATTAGGTTTACATATTTAAAATATTTAGTAGGTTAATTTTAAATAAAGAGTTATATTAGTATTTATATGGTAGTATTTATTATTATTATATATTGTATATATACACAAAATGTCTTAAGTCTATGTTTCCTTTTAATACTATGCATCTACCTCACACTGTCTCTGCATCACCCATAGGTTGGCTGGTAGAAAATGCCACAAGGCATTAAGCCCGCCTTTGTACCATATTGTGTGCATAAAGTATAATAAATAAATAAAAATAAAATAAAAAATGCGATTGTTATTAACAAAATAAGATACAAAAAAAGGTATTTAGTTTTTTGTTAATAACTTTTAAAATAATGATATTTAAGGAATTTTGAATAAAGATCCTGAAAGAGCAGGAAAGTTCCAATAAAAAAGTAATTACTTCTGGAACTATCTATATTATTTATAATTTTTTTTTAACGCTGGAAATAGGGCTCCGCGAGGGCGTTACGGCATAGGCGTTCCGTCTAAAAAGCCGGTATATCACCTAAAATATATATTTTTTAATATTAAATAACAATTTAAAAATTTGAATAAATTATGGTGTAATCTAGATACTTGAACGAAAAAAACCTCGGTGAAAAAATTTTTTTGTTGATTTTTCAAAAAGTTATACCATTGTTAATTAACTAATTTTTTTCCAATCTGTTTTTATAAATTACGGCATAAAAGTTTAAATAATTGGTCTATAATTTTTACTATATTATTGCATAGGCGAAAAGATGATTTAAAAAAAAAATCTTAAATTTTTTTTTTATTGCTTATAATCGGTTGTTTTTATTTCAATTGTTTAAATAATTAGTTAAGAAATTATTTTATTCTTAAAAATCATCATTGACCCTTTCCAATGGAATAACAGTTTTTTTTTGTAAATAATTTAATTGTTTATTAACTTAACAATTTGTTATAAACAAATAATATTAACCATTATATTTTTTTTCAAAAAGTTAAAAAAATTACAAAAACAACCATATATAACAGTTTATTAATTTTTTTTTATTATTTTTATTTTTTTTTAATACAAAAAATATTTTTTTCTCTCTCTTTTGAGCTCTTTTGAGCTCCACGAAGCGAAAAATGTATAGACCAATTATTTAAACTTTTATGCCTTAATTTATAAAAAGAAAGATTGGAAAAAAATTAGTTAATTAACAATGGTATAACTTTTTGAAAAATCAACAAAAAAATTTTTTCACCGAGGTTTTTTTCGTTCAAGTATCTAGATTACACCATAATTTATTCAAATTTTTAAATTGTTATTTAATATTAAAAAATATATATTTTAGGTGATATACCGGCTTTTTAGACGGAGCGCCTATGCTGTAACGCCCTCGCGGAGCTCTATTTCCAGCGTTAAAGAAAAATATAAATAATATAGATAGAGTTCCGGGAGTTAGGACTTTTATATTGGAAATTTCCTCCTCTTTCAGGATATTTTTTCAAAATTGCTTAAATATCATTATTTTAAAAGTTATTAATGAAAAACTAAATACCTTTTTTTTATCTTATTTTATTAATAACAATCGCAATTTTTTATGTGCTAATATACCTTTAAAACACATTTTTCTAGACGTCATTCCGAATCGAATGAGCTATCGCACATATTTTTAGGAGCTTTATTTCTATTTAACACGTTTTTGAACTTGTTGACTAGACTAATACCTGAAAATTAAAGTATTTCTCTAATCTCCTCTCAATCGCGTCTCCTAAAGCCTTTACCTAAAGCAAACCACTCCTTCACAGAAAACCGGCGTGGAAAAACTCTTGCGTTGTGTTTCGCTGAGGGAGTTAGGTTACCAGTGGCCCAAGGGGGGATTTTAAGGACCAGGAACGCAAGTAGCAACACCAGAGGAGTTACAAATGTAACTCCTCTAGTGTTGTGAGTGTCCGCGGGCGGCGGTAATAGCTTATCAAATGTTCCGTCTGCTCGTTTCCTGGTTCATTTAATTTAGAAATAGACTACGTCAAGTAAATTCATAATAATAAGTAAATTCATTCATTTAATTATAATAATATCTCTTTTAGAAAGCGTGAAATCGGTGACGGTGTTCAAGATACCTGGGAATATGATGGAAGAGTACTTGGCGGAGTATGTCAACACAGCGCTTGCTGAGGGATTCCTTGACCAACAGTTGACAATAGAATATGATTTGATTACTGTTTTCTGTAAAAAATAATTTGTTTTAAAGAATAACTTATTTATTACTCTTATTGTATTATTATAAATGCCTAAATAAATGTAATTACATAAATCATCAATCAATTCTAATAATAAAGTCGTAAGTCGTAATCCCAACAAACAAACCAAGCTTATAAAATTAAGTCTATAGGATCTAAACTCTTATACTTGTTATAAAAGAGCATTCATTACGTCAATGTTCCTTATAATGCCTCATTATTAGAATATTTGGCTAATATTACCTTTATTCTTATAATTTGGCTGGGTAAATCCAATAAATACAATAGGGGTTCGAAATGTGTTCTTCTTATAGAGGCTAGTTACATTTCTTTTTAGCCGTATAATATTCAAAGTCATATAAAGGCTTTTAATATGGTGAATATTCTTATGAAAGTAATGCACAAGGTAACTATGATGCTTTATAACTAGTAGGAGCATTTGACGTCTATAAGACGTCGATAAGACGTCTATCCAACAAACGAATTCTTACATTTTATAGGATATTAACAAGAGTGAAGGCAATCCATATTCCCTTATAAGTACAATGATTATAAAGATATTATTCTCTATATGGTTATATGATTTTTTTTTTACATAACTAGATTCGCCATTTTGAAAGTACAGCAGATTGTGTGAATTTATTACGGAGCGGAATTTATATTTAAAAAAGGGATTCAAAACACTGGAAGAAGTTTAAAAGGAGCGGTGGTTACAGAACAAAAGTAAAAATGGTCTACGAAAACACGGTTGTGACAATTATACCCACCACCTCTACACCTACGATGCTACAAAATTACTTACAAAAAAACTGAAAAGATTTCAAAATTCTAAGGCCGCTACGAACTATACGAATATATTATAGGAGATAACATTAACATTTTATTATTTCATTTGCTTAAAACAGTAGTTCAATCCAGTAGCTCAAAAAAGTGCCTTCGCGCATTTTATGAATATCTTTCTCTGCAATTTTGGGTTTAGTTAAAAAGTAAAGCAAAATTTACAAAAAGCGAGAGGCCGCTACGAACTAGGTCAATAGCTATTCTGCACTATTCAATATGTCAAAATTGTTAATGTATCTTTGTTTCTGAGACCAAGAACGCCATAATTGGCCATTTTACGCAAAAATCACAGTCGAGATGTAATATGCCTCTTAAGCACAAAAACAGTTTAAATTCAAGGGCGGGTTGATGTGTGTTGTTGCGTGGACAGAGCGTAGTACCACATTTTATCATGCATTTGAATTCCCATACACTTTTCACAATAAACGAGCACATAAATCAGGTAAATAAACTACATAAAATAATAACTTACCGCTCACTTTTCAGTAAAATGGTTGAAAATGTAAATCAAAAAAAAATTATAGTAGAATCATAAACAGACGGCTACAAGGGCCTACGGATTTTTAAGAGACTTTGACTACGGATTTTTAAAAGACCATAATGAAATACGTATAAATGATAGATCGATAGAAACAAATCGCCCGTATTAACGCTTTCCATACGTTTCTTATAAGTGTATTGGCTGTTTAGGAGATTTTTTCTTGCCATTATAAGTGTAAGTTCCTTGTTCCTTGTCAGAATACAGCACGTATAAGAAAAAAAAGCGGACAGTAAAGTAACTATAAGGTACTAAAGTACTTATACTAGGGTATAAGTCTTTATAAATTGTGCCCAAACGCACCCTTATTAGCGATAATACGGCTCCTATAAGAATATTATTTTTGGCAATATCCACTCATTTGGTCACTCGAGAGCAATTTTTGTGGAAGGATGGAAGGTATAGGACATAGGTGTTAGAAAAAACTAGCCTAGGCGGGGTCTGAACGAAATAGAAGCCATAGCATTGACTTTCATAAAACCTTAGTTAGAGCTTAATAATAGCGCTTTTATAACGCGGAACTCTACCATGAGTACAAAATTATTGTGCGTAGCTCCTAAATTGAGAAGATGAAATATTGAAAGTCTATATCACATTAAATTGAAGAAAAAACGCAAGTGGCAGACGAATGAGTGATGGTGTGTCAATTTAGCACACAAAATAATATGTTAATTTATGTTTCATTTAATAAAAATACCTACATTTCTTCATGTATCATTTTAACACTGGAATTGTATATTTACGCTAGTACACAGACCTCTAAGCTCTAAGTTTCGATGCAGTATCGATATGTTTTAAAAGCCGCAAAATGGTATTCTCATGAACGGCATACCAAAGTTAAACGCTTTTTGATTGGCCAAAACTCTAAAAATTAATTTACCGTGCTATTAAGACTGAAGCTCAGAAAGTAAATAGAAAGTCTAAATTAAATACGAGAATTGGGATTCTGGTCAAAAGAGTGTACGCTCACTCCTCACTGGCGTAAAAGTTGGAAGAAATTACGTAAATCAGCAGTGTCGATGTACTGCCAACGGCGACTTGTCATTAACCTCGTTGCACCGAACAAATAGGCGCTTACTGCTTATTCAAACAAGCCAACCAATTTAAGAATACATAATAATATAAGGGCTGGAACACAACAGGCGATATTTACGCGCTAACACGTGTTATATGACTACAACTCACAAGAATCACAAGGCGATTTTTACGCGCGTTAGCAAAACGCGTGTTTTTGTTTGTGATTCTTGTGGTAATAATATATTATTACCACAAGAATCACAAACTTTCTACACAACAAATTGAACTTTATCGACTAGGCCACAACGCTCACCCGACCCTACGATCACTAAACAACCTGTCATCCAACAGCGTGTTCATTGTTGTTAGTTTGTACGTTGTGGCCTAGTCGATAAAGCTCAATTCGCTATGAATGAAAACAGGTGGTGTGCCTTCGCCCGCCTCGTATGGAGCCGAACTTGGACCTAACGTCTAGATGACGACTTCTGTCGTCCAATGTGTACCCATTGGACAAACTTGGGCAGCAAAGCAGTCGTTTATTTGCTGAGAGCAATCCTAATTACCTAATGAGAAGTATGACCTAGATGTCGTTATTTGCCATTAGTTGCGCCAAGAAATAAAAAATAAAATATAATGAACTACTTATCGACGGAGGAAACCATTGAGAAAATTACTTAACTGACGAACTGCGACGTAACTAAATATGATATTAGGTGATTTAAGTACCAAAATCGTTCGTTACATGATTTAGCAAATTTTTATAAAGATCGGTTGATCGTACGAAAAACCGTACTGTGTGCATCAAGCTTTATTTTAAACAAATTTTATACAATTAAAGTAACACAATAGAAATCAATAAAAATAAAAAAAACATCGGAATCACCGTTACTTTCTATTTGTTTTGGAGTGCGTTTGTTTCAGAATATTATACCTACCTAAACACAGTGAAGGTAAGAAAAGTTTTATACCAGAAGGCTTTTTTTCTGCTAATTAAATCCTGCGGGTAAAGCTAATTATATTCTGTGTGAGGTGAATTACCTCCGTAAGGCCCTAAAGACCGTAAGGTAATTTTATTCACAATTTTATTTCGAATTTTTAATTTTTTTTTCTGCCTAAACGTCGATAAGCAGTAGATCATATGCCCAAAATACAGCCGAAAATTTTTGGTAGTCGGTTTAAAAAAAACAGTGTACACGCTACACACGTACTAAATATAATAATTAATCCCTTTATAAATTTATCCCTTTACATTTCTATGAAAAACTTGCGCTCTATGTACATACCTAAGTAGTCGTGAGTCGTGACGCGTGAGTCAACCTCAACATCGTTTTCTAGGATGACGTTCCTGGAGGACCGAGACTTCTCGGCCGTGGCCACGATCCCGGAATATTTCAAGGGCAAAACGATATTCATTACTGGAGGATCAGGTAAGATTTCATAAGTTCAAATAGTGTTACAATTTACAATCTAAATAATGACGATTTGTACCTAGTATCAATTTTAAATAGGTAGTTGGCGTTTACTCCTTAAGAAACGATTTTCATATATAAGCCCGGGGTATGAAAATCTATGGGAGTAAAACCGAATTCACGATGTCACACGGTCATACGGTACGGTGTCACACGATGTTAGCCGAAGATGCGTCGGTCGCTTTGCATTGCACACCAAGTTTTACTTTTTAGAGTAAACTCCAGTCGTGCGTCGGAGCTGACACACATTTTTGAAATTCTACATAAGATGATGATTGCTTACTAAGTACAGATTCACATGAGAAATGGTAGATTTAAGGGAACGTACCTACTACCTACCCTATTACGTAAATACAGTATCCCACGCGAACACTGTACTTTTTCGAGACAAAAGTAGCCTATGTGTTATTCCAGAGCTTAAACTACTAAGTACTACCATAGCAAATTTCATCTACATACGTTCAGTAGTTGATGAAATAAAGAGTACCAAACATACATCTATCTATCCATCAATCCTAACAAACTTTTACATTTATAATACTAGTAGGATGTTTAGAAGAACACACGTACTTTTTCAGGCTTCATGGGTAAGATTCTGATTGAGAAGCTTCTGTACTCGTGCCCGGAGCTGGACCGGATCTACCTGCTGCTGCGCCAGAAGAGGGGCATGAAGCTGGAGGACAGGCTGGCCGATATATACAAAACACCAGTAAGTTCTCATGGAGTGTAGAGCTGGTATTTTTATTTTTAACTAGGCTTCGTGCGCGCAAAAGGTAATCTTGCGGAAACCGTACATTTTTCAGCGATAAAAAGTAGCATATATATGTCCTCCCCCACGGGGAACTCTATATCCCTGCCAAATTTCATCAAAATCGGTCCAGTAATTTCGGAGCCTATTCAATGCAAACAAACAAACAAACTTTTCCTCTTTATAATATAATATTAGTATAGATGTAGAGCACGATACAATATACCACTTCGTAATACTGTGTGTAACCTATACCGTGTCGTATATTCCCACTATGCACCACTGGTGGACATTGGAAAAAAAGTTACTACTTACTTAGCTACTATTTTCCCGATGTCCACCAGTCTTGACTAGGGATTCCAGATGTCTCGTATTTCCCGGGACGCCCCGTATTTTAAGTATTATTTAAAACGTCCCGCCGGGACAAACGATGTCCCGTAAATCGAGCGATCTAGGATTAAAAACTAAAAAGTATCCCATATAGATAAATATGAGCTCAGGCACCCTAAAACTAATCAGAAATGCAAAAACTCGCTCTATTCTCAGAAAAATATTAAAAATTTGTCACAAATTAATTAATTTTGTTATTTTTCTGTCCCGGGTAAAAAACTGAAATTCCGTATTTTTTGGCTAATGTAAGCATTTGTCCCTTAAAGGCTGAAAAAAATTTGTCAACCCTAGTCTTGACATCGGGAATAGGCCTGTTTACAGTGGAAATACTAGAAACTTGCTCACTACAGACTCATATGAGTCCTGACTAGATGTCAAAATCCTAAAAATCCCAAAAAAATAAATGATTTCAGAAGTAAGGATGGACCATCGGCCTCACTACTGCTGTGTATAGCAGTAGTGAGGCCGATGGCCACATATGGCTGCATAGTGTGGCAGAAAAAGGCTGGTGGCAGGTGAACTGCATTACAACGTTAAATAGTGTACAGTGGCTGGTCTGTCTGATAATCACGGGAGCGTTTTCGTCGGCGCTCACCGCTTTACTTTCGAATTGACCTGACTCCTCTTCCTCTGCTTATTCAGATCGGGCTAAGTAGGCAGTTCTCAGGGCCAGGACAGCGGGCAGGACGAAATGGACTTCCACTCTACTAGGACAGCTGCAACAATCTCTTCTTAAGACACCGGTCATGGCTATGCCATCGGAGGCCATGACCAAGGTGCACAGCTTCTCGAAGCTATACCAGGTTTTCATACCTACTAGGGAGGACTGGGGAGGAAGGTCCCAATTACTATTCACCCCAATGATATAGTTTGGTTCACCGATGGATCCAGAAAGGACAGCCGGGCGGGTGCTGGATTCTACGTGGGCATGCCACCAACAGGCAAATATGCTTGTTTGGGAGAATTTGCACCCGTATTTCAGGCTGAGATCTTCGCCATTGTTGGTTGTTCACTAGAGAGCCTAGAGATGGCCTTAGTCCATAGAAATATCCTATTTTTCTCTGACAGTCAGGCTGCGCTAAAAGCACTGACTGCTGCACAAATCTCATCCAAATTAATTCTGAACTATGTTGAGACGCTTAACATGCTGGGTCGTGACAATAATATCCGTCTGGTATGGGTTCCGGGACACAGATGAGCTGGCTAGGCTAGGAGCCGAAAGTCTCATTTACGGACCAGTCTGCGGAATATTTCCCCAGCACTACCAAGAGAGCACTCAAGGAATGGGGCCGCAGCCTAAGCATAAAGCAATGGGCTGTAATCCCGGGCCTTGTGCATTCCAAAGCGTTAATCCCGGCCTTTAACAAAAGGCGTGCGAAATTGGCGCTTTCAATGAGTGGGAATCAACTAAGAGTCCTTACCAGAACCCTAACTGGTCACTGCAAGCTCCATAAGCACCTAAACAAAATAGGAGTTGGTGACACAACGACTTGCAGATTCTGCGGGGAGATGGACGAGACACCTCTTCACCTTCTCCTCGACTGTCCAGCACTTCAACAGAACAGAAACCGGTACCTTGGACAGCACGAATACTCCACCACAGAGGAAATTCGTAGCACCAACCCCAACCACATCGTTCAATTTATGAGCAGCATAGGCCTGGGGCAGGTACTATAACGCGAAGGAGTCACAATAGTTCCACTTGGGTCGCAGTGACGTTAGGGCTCAATTATGACCTGCCTTCGACAGTAATAAAAAAAAGGATGGGCTATGACGTGCATTTGACAGAACAAATCTTCATACGAAAACAAGTTACGCTATCTTGATTTCACCATAGCTCAAATGTCAGCCATCTTGACTTTACCTCAAATGTCAAAATGACCTCAAACAACCCCAAAAGTGGGGCCATTTAAGTGAAGACAGTTTTTTCCTCGACATGCCTTGTCTATAATATACGTCTATGTAAAAATATAATCTGTAAATCTGCATTATATTTAGCCGAGGACTGTCTTTTTATAAATTGAAATTTTGTTTAAATATTGATTTAAAAATATGCTAAAGTGGATGACTCCACTTTAGCATATTTTAATAGGTAACATTTGACAATTCATCAAAATTCAACAACGTAACCTTGCAACGGCGGGCGTAATATAACATATTTTTTCGTTTTGTTAGAACTGCACAATTACTTAACTTTTTTCAATTACGATTACATATTTATTGTAATAATGACCGATACGAGTAATTTTACGATTTGCTTTCACTAATAAACCATTCTAAACATAAACAATTTCTGATCTAAAGAACTGGACGTCGAAATATGTTGCGTCAGTTAGCCCCTTTTTCTTTTTAAACACTAGGGATGTTACTTTAAAAATCGAAAGCTGATAAGTTGAATCGAATGCAATGATTACTTGTGAAGAAATATCACCATAAAATATTAATAACCACGTTGTGATTATAATAAAACATAATTATATTTATTATTCTTTTAACTAACTATAAAAATACAAAAAATAACGAAATAGAAAAATCATTGATGTTAGGACACAGGTCACATATTATGTTTCAAGCCCATATCGATTCATTCACTTTAATCGATGTTTTTAAGCAGGTCACCTCACTATGAAGATAAAACTGACAGCCGTCAAATGATACCTATTAAAATGACACCACTGTGTGACACTCCACTGTCCACCCATATTTAAAAGTTAAAACCCATGCCAACCCCAATGTTTCATTTTTTTCAGGGCATTTAGACCCTCAGAGGCTAAATATATCTAGTGTTGCCCAAATGCAAGAACAAGACGAGACTTAGCCAGTCTTGGTCTTGGTCTTGCGCCAATACACCTGATCTTGGTCTTGGTCTCGCAAGTCTCGCAATTACCTGTTAGCCTATTGCTATTTATTAAGCATGTGTCGTTCGCGAACGAACGAACCAAAAGACCCGGGCTGCGCGGTTCACTTGGTTCAATGGTTCAGTCGTATGAAATTGATTCGGTGACTAGTGTTTGGTTCACTGATTTATTACCGAACCATATGAACCATGGCTCGATTGGCTCAGTTCAAGTCAAACTCATTGATTTATGAAACAGTCAAACGAACCATAGACTTCGTGCTCCGTTTACGAATCGTGCGATCTCGGATCTACTGATTGATATGATATAGTTAATCGGATTAATAAAGTATTTAGTTTAAGCAAGTTTTGCTAATGAATGAGAGAGATACCTATTAACTAGCAATATTTACTACTTCGGTTAAACATAATAATAGGTGATTTAAAATTTGATTTTTGAAATAATTTGAAATTTGAATTTCTGTCTGATGTGTGTCTATGTGAGGGGTTATTTAATACTATTTTCAAATGTTTAAATATTATTGAATAAAGACAAAATATATTGACCATATATACGAGTTATAAGTTTGGAGTTTGAACTTTGCTGCTGTTGATTTATATTGTTATTTTAAATAATGTTTTATTAATTAATTAAAGTTGTTGAATGTTGGGTGATATATTAACTGTTTTTGTGATTTGTATTATAATACTTAACTTGAGAGCTGTTAATTTATTATAACATAAATTATTAAAATATCTTGCCTTGTCTTTCATAAATACGAAGAACGTGAGAGATAAGTAACATGATTTTACCTAGGGTTAATTTTAATCTAGATCTGCCCAAATTGGCCTTGGAAAGTTTAATCGATGTGCAAGTTGTAATTCACAACGAGAAAGTCAAAATCAAATTGATTTCAATACATAATATTCATAGACTAATCATTGGTCTCGCTGGGCGCTCTACCAGACGGAGCTGACGTGCTTGTCAAATACTGCAATAAATACTCAGCTGAGGTCGGCTTACCCGAGCCATTCATATTGAAAGCTTTATGACAGTGTACATCCCGAATATTTTATTCAATTTTAGTTTTAATCGGAAAAAATGTCAAGTTTCGTAGTGAAACTATGTAAAACAAAAATCGACAAGAAATAAGGACACTGGGATCACATATCATCAGTAAGTATCGTATAACTTCGAAATTTCAACTTAAATTGCATGAACTCAAAACGCCATTCAGTGTTGCCGCGTATGCAAGTATCAAGTTCCCCGTGGTTGATATTTTTATGATATTAATTTATTGTAATTGTATTTTATTATATTAGGCATGTCCTATATCATTGATCTAACCTAGTTATTATGAGTCTATCCATAGAACTAAGTAACTAGTCCCCAGAAGTATAGGACGAAAAAAAATGAAAACGTTACAGTTAAAAAAAACTTGAGAGGTGTCAAGGAACACCCGGATGGAACGAAGTTGTGATATATATATTATAATATAAATATATAGTTGATAATGAAGTATTGAAGCCTATTTTGGAAGATATATATATGCTAGTCCTTATAATATCAGCTATATATGCCAGTGAAAGTCCCGTGAAAATCGGTCTAGCCGTTTCAGAGATTAGCCGGAACAAACACACAGACTGACAGACGGACAGAAAAATGTCAACAATTGATATTTTATTGTAAGTACCGATCATACTTTTAAATGCATTAAGTGAAAATAAAAGCTGTTAATTTGAAATTACAAACAGACACTTCATTTTTGTTTATCTGTATAGATATAATATATTATATTATACAAAACAAATAGTTGAACTAAGTATATATAGTGCGCGCGGAACTAGTTGGGCGTGCCTTAGGTAGGGACAGGGGTGAGGGGGCGGGTTGCTTACCCCTTACGTCCCACCGCTCGCATACCTATGGCCCGGCTTGCTAGTCACAATATGTAACAGTCATAACAGTCACAATGTGTAATTGCAAAATTCTACATTATTGTCAAGGTGATAAGGTCGTTTTTTGTATCATTCTTAATAGTCGTTATTACATTGTGATTTCGAGTGGCAAAAAGTGTCGTGCCTATTTAATCCGTCTAGCCCCAATACAATTCGCAACGCGCCATAAGGAACTTCGTTCAAATATATATAATATATGTTATGTATGTTCCAATATAATATATGTGTAATACAGTTATTTTTATTATTTTTCTAAAGAAGAAGTCCATAAGAATAATATATTGATATATTAACTTTTAATTAATTGTTAATCCTGCTATTCTACTACTATAATTTTAAATGTGTAAGTTAAAAGCACAGTGTTCCTGTGGGATACTGTATTTACGCGGGTGAGGCCGCGGGCAAAAGTTAGTTTTTAAGTATTTTCTTAGCTACATTTATAACCAATAACTTAACTAATACACCACAGCATAATATATTTTTCCCATTAAATTGGGCAAAAGTTGAGTAGCTGGCAATTTTTCACGCACACTAGAATTTGTCACAATTGCCACTTTACATACTACAATGAGTTGCCGCATTGACAAAGCTCTTGTTGTTAGGTAAAGCTCTATCTTGTCGAGCGCCCAGCGAGACCAATGATTTATCTATGATGATCCTACTAATATTATGAATGTGAAAGTTTGTGAGGATGGATGGATGTTTGTTACTCTTTCACGCAATATCTACTGAACAGATTTTGATGAAATTTTGTAGTGGTAGTTTAGGCTCTGGATTAAAACAGGCTACTTTTTATCCCGGAAAGGTAGGTACAGTATTCTCGCGGGATACTCGATAACATATTTACGCGGGCGGAGCCGCGGGAAACAACTAGTATTATATAATTTAACTACAACTTTAAAGTTTCGATTTCGAATTTAGAAAGAATATGCGTCAAATAAACATTAAACACACTTGGCGTGCGCTCACGCCGCGCCGCCGCGCCGTGCGCCGGGGTGTGCCCTGGCGGCTGGCACACGATATTATAGGTTTTATACAAAAACTGTAAGCATATTCTATTCCCCATGTTCTTAGGCGATAATGTTGCATTCTAATGGTGATTTTTTTTTGATTTTTTTAAATCCGTCCTGTAGTTTCCGTGTTTTGTAGATAAAAATGTAGGTAAGTTAGTTACTAGATTTTGCGCGCGGCTCCGACTGCGTAAATACAGTATGTACCTATCCCGCGGGAACACTGTGAATCGTGTTTGTGTTCTAATTTGAATTTTGTGGGTACCTAGTACCTACCCTACCCTTTACTTTAGGAGTTTACAATATAGGTAGGTTACTAATTCCTTACTAATAATATTATAAATTTGAATGTGAGTTTGTTTGTTTGTTACGCTTCCATGTGAATTTAAGTTTTAAACTTTCATCTCCTATTTTAGCTTCTTAGGTGCTGAATTTTAGAAAACGCTAAAATATAATATAATAAAATATAAAATAGAAAAAAAACCGTACTCAATTCGTACGAAATACCATGCAAAGGAATAAAAGTTTCATATATACTTTTTCCGGGATAAAAAGTAGTATATGTGTAAATCCAGAGCTTATAATAGGTACCACCATAATAATTAGCTAGTACGAGTACTACAACTAACACTAAATAGTTAGGTACTACAATAAAAACAAATTTCATGAATATCCGTTCAGTAGTACTTGCGTGAAAGAGTGCCAAAAATTATATATTTTTTTGCGTCTCATAGACTACAAAGTCCCTAAGCGTATACCCCGAACTTCTGTACTCCCTGAAATGACACTCAGTCTTAACTGAAAGACGCAAGAGTTTCGCAGGCTTAGTCTTGTTCTTGCTGAAATCTTGCAGGTTCAGTCTTGGTCTTGGTCTTGCTAAAATTAGGTGGTCTTGGTCTTGCAATAATGCAAGAACAAGACGAAGACCGATTTTCGGGAACACTAAATATATCGCTCTCGCGAAAAGAGCTCCCGTGAGATTCTCGCACTTCTCGGCTCCAGCGTGAAGTTCGCTTTGAGTCAGATATCTGTATAGCAATTACTTAAACGATCGACAAAATTAATTTGAATTTAACATTTATTCTTCACAGTGTTTCGAGCGACTCCGCAAAGAAAGGCCAGAAGCATTTATGTCCAAGGTGTTCTTCGTAGCTGGTGAAGTCAATGAATTGGGTTTAGGTAAAACTAGTTCTCATAAAATTCTGTAACATAATATTATGTTTATATCTAAACTAAATAAATAAATATAAATAAATAAATAAATAAATGTCTATGGACGCTTCACACCACGACAATCTGGCCCCGTGCCAAGTATCCGAAGAACTTGTGTTACAGGTACCAGAAAACGGGAAGAATATTTAATACTTTTATACTATACATATATTTAAGGTTTTTATTATATTATACACATATTTAATACACATCCATGACCCAGGAAAACAGAAAGCTTTTTATTCCTTCGGCGGGATTAGAAACCGCGACACCCGGCTAGAGCACCAACGCGCTGAACCACTGAGCCACAGAGGTCGGCAACTGTCGTTATCATTGTAACAAAATGCTTAAATTACATCGTACCGTAGTAACCGGGGCCAGGGCGGGCGGCGGTACCTAATCTATTACCAACAGGCGATTCGTCAGCTCATTTCGCGGTTAAAGGCCTCCACAGACGAGAGGCCGATCGTTTCAGTTAGAACTGACGTCAGTTCGGCCTGAACGGATTCGAGCACATACACGGAAAAAATTGCATCCGACCCAACTGACGTCAGTTCGGCCTGAACGGATTCGAGCACACACACGGCAAAATCGCATCAGTTCGTTCTGGTTTGCCGCGAGCTACGGTCGTGTTTAATAATTGTGTAATAATTAAACTCCGCGAAAACTCACTACGCTTGTACACGATACACGCCCGCACGGCCGCGGCTCTGGCGAGATCTGAAGCGATTTGTCCACACATGGTCCATTCAGTCCATCCGTACAGACCATAATTAATGTTGCCAACTTAGTTATTTTACAAAGTTTTACTACTAAATTAAGTATTTTATTCCCTCCTTAGTAGGAATTTAGTTGTTAGTAGTATTTACTAGGTTAGGCACAAAAAATACACCTTATGATAATAATACATTCGTCTGTAATTTGCTTAAACTACCCGTTTAATTACTATATACGTAATATTTCCTAGTATATTTTATTTTAACGGTAAAATTTGTAATAATATTCAATATAATATTTTTTAGTAGGTATAACAAAACCTAAAATGCCGTGGTTTTTTGGGAGATTTACGGATTACTAAGTTCAGTAGCTTTTTTATAGTATGTTTTTAGTAGAAATCGACGCGAGTTTAGTAGTTTCGCAAAAACAGAGCACATAGTAGCACGCGTCCGTAAGTCACTTAAAACTACCGATTTAATTTCTATATACGTAATATTTCCTCCACTATGTCCATACGGCCGACAAATGCGATCTCGAAATTGCACACAGACGATATGATTTTGCATCCGTTCAGGCCGAACTGAAGGAAAACCGGACCGTATATGGGACCCCTAATATATACTTTCTGTACAGGAATGTCTGATGAAGACTGGAGCTTCATTGCCAACAGAGTTCACATCATATTTCACGTCGCAGCGAGTGTCAGGTACCAATCCTACTAATATTATAATTGTGAAAGTTTGTGAGGATGGATGGATGGATGTATGGATGGATTAATGTTTGTTATTCTTTCACGCAAAAACTACTGAACGGACTTTGATAAAATTTGATATGGTAGTAGTATGAGCTCGGGATCAACACATAGGCTACTTTTTATCCCGACAAAGTAGTGTTCCCGTGGGATAAGTTATTTATGCGGGCGGAGCCGCGTGCGAAAGCTAGTAAATTATTATAAACTTACTTAATACTCAAATCATTTTTTTTTAATTACTCCCAAATTGTCAAGCTGTGAGAGAGCTATCAACACTGACGATTATGTCAGCTTTCAAATAAAAAACTAGACCAAAATCGGTTCGTCCGTTTGGGAGCTTCTATGCCACGGACAGACACACAGACACCCGACCAAAACAGAGGGGTGTTATAAGTTTGATGTGTCTGGCTGTGTGTGTAGTTTATTCGAGAGTGTTCTTAACTATAATTCAGCATCATCAGCTCGCTCACTACATGACTATAAGTTACATAAACTTTTAAATTTAGTTTTTATTTTTTGCTTCTATTAATTTGAATTTACATAATTGTTTGTTTGTTTCAACCTTTGTTCAGGTAAATTTGTAGTTCTAATTAGATTTTTAATTCAAATGTAGTCGCACTGCCTCTATTGGTAATTCAAATCCAGTATTTAGGTACCTATTGTTTATTCTGTTGTGTACGCCGTACGACTCCGTATATAATATTAGGTCATTACATATGAAATTGGCGTTTTGTAAAGGAGGAACATAAAGTCGATTTTTTTAAAACATAATATATTTATTTAATCAAAGTATATATTGCTATCTATGCACTTTTGCCATCTCATAGGTAGATCATTGATTCCTTTACTAAAAAACCATTCGGACAGGAATCAATAAAATCTTTGAAGGCGCTTTGCACTGCCCCATCAGAAGTGATTTTTTCTCTTGCAAGAAGTTATCCAAATATTGAAAAATAATGGTAATCTGTTGGAGCAAGGTACGGGGAGTACGATGGATGTCTTAGACATTCAAATTGAAGCTCCTCTAATTTGGTAGCCGTCTGTTGTGCAGAGAGTGGTCTAGCGTTGTCCTGAAGCAGCAGTGGCCTAGAGCGAAAGACCAACCTCGGTTGTTTAGCAGCTAGCTTTTCCATCATGATTTGCAGTTGCTGGCAATAGACATCTGCCGTAATAGTCTGGCCAGATTTAAGAAAGCTGTAGTACCGGCACTAGTCCACCAAACGCTCACAAGTAACATTTTTTGAGTCAATTTTCGCTTGTGGCAGGCTTTGGCTGGTTCGCCAGAGTTCAACCATTGCGATGAGCATTTCCGACTATCGTACAGGATCCACTTTTCATCACAGGCATTTCACAACACACTTTTCATTCGATTTAATATCCTTTCATTATTTTGCCGGCTGAGTAATGTAACGCAGCAGTCGACGCTCGTTTGTCGGTTTGCTGCACTCAATTCATGAGGTACCCACCTTTCAAGCTTTTTTACTTTCCCAGTTTGCTTCAAGTGGATTAAAACAGTTTTATCACTAACACCGCAGCCTGCAGCTAACTCGGACGTGGTTTGCGATGGATCCGCTTTCACACTAGCCTTCAATTCTTCATTATCAACTTTGGTCTCCGGTCGTCCACGGGACTTGTTCTGCAGGTCGAAATTTCCACAACGAAAACGTTGTAACCAAAAACGCACTGTGTTTTTTTTTGCGACACCGCCGACATACACATCATTAATCCTTCGAGCCGTTTCTGCAGCACTGTTGCCACGGTGGAACTCGTACTCGAAAATAATACGATATTTCAAGTTGTCCATTTTGTACACAGAGTGACTCAAAGAAAAAACTAAAAGAGGAAAAAACAAATGAATTACGGTTTTCGAAACACAAATGCATGAGTAAATAGCGGTATAAATTTGAAATTCCTAACCAAAGAAGATATATTTGAGATCAAAGTGGCCAGTACGACAAAACGCCAGTTTCATATGTAAGAATAAAAGTTTAAATCTATATAGATTTAAACTTTTATGCTGCTATTTTAATACGCGAAGCGAAAATTTCAAGTAGAGTTTTACGATCATTGTGCATACGGATGAGAGTGAAATTTGGCACAATTAAAGTTTATGCTGAGGAAGGCGTGCGAAAAACTTAAATTTCTTAAAATAATGCTTAGAAATATATTGAAATAATGAAAATATCAGCAAAACACACTGCCACGGATTTGCATCACAGATACACACACGTAGTGTATTTTTAATCTAAAGACAGTTTGGTCACATTGTGTTTGAAATTAGTGGTGTAGTAGTACCCTTAAGAAGTTAAATCGATATTGTTGTCCCATAGGGAAAGTTATTAGTTGAAACTTGAAACCAATATGATTTTAGAATCGCCGTCAAACAAAAACGAGTATTTGAATTGTCAAAACTATAATATATAGCAAAATAAGAAATATGTTTAAATATATAAATAATATAGCTGTCTCTCACATTATCGCGCGCAAGAAGCGACATCGTATCGCATATTGTAAAATCGCTCTATTATGCGAAGCAAAAATTACGTTTTCACCGCTTTGGACCTATTTTAAGGACCATCCTCACGGTCCAGTCTGCAAATTCAGCAGCCTGTTTTTGTCTTCTTCATCTGTTATCTGTAAATAGTAGTAAATATCCAGGCGGATTCATCAGAAGAATATTTATCGTACTGTTACATCCCTATGCTGTTCCTAGAATTGCTGACGGGAGTGCTGATACATCATCACTACTCTGTCATCTTAGTTAGTAGGTTTGAGCTGCGAGTCAGTTCAGAGCTAGACACGGGCCACCACGGACGCATATCTAATCTCCTAATGTATGGTTTAATCCAATTAAATAAATTTGTGTTGTGAATCTTTTCCAGCTCAATAAATTTTCTTTTTTAAAAAGTCTTTTAAAAAGTCCGTTCTAACTTGGTGGCAGCGGTGGGATGCATAAATCCCTAAAATACCCAATACGCTATCCGAAGACATTTTTGTGTAAAAAAAGTGAAAAGTGACATAATAAAAATTTTCGTGAAAAAAAAAAATATATATATATATATATATAAAGTGCATCGATAGAGTAGTATACTCTTTGTATTGTGGTCTCGTGATCTGAACTCACTAAAATTCATATTCTGTAAATTCCATCAAACTAAAAGTATATAAATATTATAATAAATACAAATCAATCTCAAGTGTGTTCCTGTCGTGTTACATCATTATCCCTTGTGCCCACTGTGACATAAGTGGTACCCAGCTGCGGGCCGAGTCAGCCCGAAAGCAGTATCCAGCACCGGCCAGGCGAGGTGAAGAGTCCTGACATCCGTGACGAAATACTACAATCCAAAAAGTGCAAAGTGCTAAAATTCTAAATAATATTAATCCGTGTGATCCCGATCGAGTTATCCCATCCAGCGAGCATGCAACGAGTCGCCGAGCTTATCTCCAACGCCCACGTATTGATTATACTGTAAGCCTTAAGCTATTGTTTATATTAGGTCTATTAGGTTACTAAGATATTTTAGGGTTCAGTGGAATAATCCGAATCAAGATTTAAATTTTAGAACTTTAATATTAAAATTTTAAATATGCCGAAAAGCGACAAAATTTCAGAAGGCCTAACTATAAATATTCCAATGTTGAATTCCGATGCCGGTTCGTCCGGCGAAATAAATCCTCCAGCTAGTTCTCCTAAAGGGACAACCCGGAAGGGAACTACTCCAGGTCCAGACAGGGTCGAGTTAGATCTCAATACTCTATTTAAATTCATTAAGCCATTTGATGGCTCAAGAGAAAGCGTAAATTCATTCATCATAAATTGCAATAATGCATACGATTTAGCAACAGAAATACAGAAACATATTTTATTCCGCTATATATATAGTCAGCTACAGGGCAAAGCTGAAATAGCTTGCTCTATTAAAGAATTTAAGAATTGGGTACAACTTAAAGAATTCCTACTGAACCAATTCTGTGAGCGCAAACATTATGCGCATATACTAATGGACCTACAGGAGTGCAAGCAGAGTTCAAATGAAAATGTAACCCAATACTCATTGCGTGTCGAAACTTATCTTTCTCAACTTCTAACGGAAATAACGTTATCTAATTGTACACTTCGTGAACTCCCCGGCCGTTCAGCGGCCATGGAAGATTTAGCATTACATCACTTCCTTATGGGTTTACATCCCCATATTTCAAATATAGTGCGCTGTAGGGACCCACGGAACTTAAATCAAGCTATCAATATCGCTATTTCTGAAGAACGAATACAGCAAAGCCTATGTAAGCGACCTCAATTAGCAAATAATTATAATACTTATTCGAATGGTCAAAAATCATCATCATCACAATCCTTCCGACCATCAGAATCATCTCGTAGAATTCCAAATAGAAATGAGTCGAATTTTAAACCACAAGCAAGACTTTATTATAATAATCAGATTCCTAGTTCATCATCATCAAGAGATGCACCATTTTGCCGTTACTGTAAGAAATCAGGGCATGTGTTAGAAAATTGTAGCCTTCGAGAATATAATAACAGTAGGAGGTCGCAAAATCAATCATTTACTCCGATTAATCCACGTCCAAGAGTAAATTTTACTGAAATAGATAATAACGACCAAGGCGTCGATGAGACTGACAGCAATCAAAATTTAAACTAGCTTCTGTCCCGTTAAGGTATCGCGCGGGGCAAGTCCCTCTTGTTCAAGTCGATACGAAATATAAAATAAAAAATAGTAATAGGACCAATGGACAGGGTAACCAGCCCCAAACTCACGGTCATTCCCTAAATAGTAATAGGACCAATGGACAGGGTAACCAGCCCCAAACTCACGGTCTTTCCGTAAAAAGTAATAGGACCAATGGACAGGGTAACCAGCCCCAAACTCACGGTCATTCCCTAAATAATAATAGGACCAATGGACAGGGTAATCAGCCCCAAACTCACGGTCCTTCCCTAAATAGTAATAGGACCAATGGACAGGGTAACCAGCCCCAAACTCAAGGTCTCTCCTTAAATATTCAAAAGATCAATGGACAGGGTAGCCAGCCCCAAACTCACGATCTATCTAACCTAGAAAATAAAATCTGTAAAAAAGAGATTAATAAAATGTATGAAATCCTTAGTAATAAAAGATATTTACCTTATATTAAACTTAAAACATCAATAAATGAAAAAGAACTTACCTTTCTTATAGATTCTGGAGCATCATTATGTATAGTGAAAAACAGCTCTATAACTCGTAAGCCTAATATATGCAGCGAAGATAATATCACAGTCAAAGGAATTGACTCAAAAAATAATTCATTAAAAAGTATAGGTCATTTCATTTTGCAATTACAATTTAATCCGAATACAAATGTTTCACATACATTCCATATTTTCGATAGCATTGATCTTCCATACGATGGTATAATAGGTAATGATCTGTTTTTAAAATATAATTGTAAAATTAACTATAAATCACATTCATTAGAAATAAATAATTTTAACACAGAATTATCATTCGATGAACCCTCTTATATTATTGAACCAAGATCCGAAAAAGTAATCGAATGCTCAGTTGATAATCCAGAAAGCATAAAAGAAGGAATGATATGTGATCAACATCTTTCTAATTCACTTTTAATATCAAATTGCCTGGTTAAAGTGAAAAATAATAGTAGAGTAAATTTAACAGTCCTTAATACATCTGATAAATCTGTCACGATAAAATCTAATCTGCTATTAAAAATTTATAATATTGATAGTGAAAATCAAATGCATAAGTTTAATAAAAACCAAAGTAGTATCGAAAGAAAACAACAGTTATTAGATTACTTACGAACTGATCATTTAAATTCAGAAGAAACAAATTACATACATGATATCTGTAGTCAATATTCAGATATATTCCATTTACCAGGTGACCAATTAACCAGTACAAATATAGTTCAACATGAAATCCGCACGTCCTCAGATCAACCAATTAATGTAAAATCATATCGTTTCCCTGAAATACATAAACAAGAAGTCCAAACACAAATAAACAAAATGTTAAATGAAAATATTATAAAACCATCTAAATCACCCTGGTCCTCCCCTATTTGGGTCGTACCAAAAAAACTTGATGCATCTGGAAATAGAAAATGGAGGATAGTAATTGATTACCGAAAGCTCAATGATATTACTATAGGTGAAACCTATCCAATTCCACAAATAAATGAAATATTAGACCAATTAGGACAAAGTAAATATTTTTCAACCCTTGACCTTGCATCAGGATTCCACCAGATTAAAATGAGCCCTGATGATGCGCAAAAAACAGCTTTCAGTGTTCCTCAAGGGCACTTCGAATTTAATCGAATGCCTTTCGGCCTAAAAAACGCACCTGCAACTTTTCAAAGAACAATGAATACGGTCTTATCAGGTTTGCAGGGATTACACTGCTTCGTTTACCTAGATGACATTGTAATTTATTCACACTCTTTAGAAAGTCACATTGATAAACTATCTATTGTTTTTGACAGACTTAGAAATTTCCAACTAAAATTAGAACCCGACAAATGCGAATTCCTCCGTAAAGAAGTAGGTTACTTAGGTCATATTATTAGCGATGATGGCGTAAAACCTAATCCTGAGAAAGTAAAGGCAGTAGTCGACTTTCCAACTCCCCAATGTCCCAAAGACATTAAAAGCTTTCTCGGATTAGCTTCCTACTATCGTCGTTTTATACCAGATTTCTCAAAATTCGCAAAATCCCTTACAAATTTACTTAAAAAGGATATACCCTTTGTATGGACTAATACACAGCAATTGGCCTTTGAGCAATTAAAATCCAAATTAGTAACTGCTCCTGTCCTAATCTATCCTGATTTTACAAAACCTTTCTTGTTGACATGTGATGCTTCGAACTACGCTATTTCTGCTATTCTGTCACAAGGCGATGTAGGCAAAGATAGGCCAATAGCATATTCCTCAAGAACATTAAATAAAGCAGAAACTAATTACACAGTAACCGAAAAAGAATGTCTCGCAATAGTCTATGGAACAAAAGTGTTTCGCCCCTACTTATTTGGTCGCCGTTTTAAAATAATAACAGACCACAAACCATTGAATTGGCTATTTAACTGCAAAGATCCAGGTTCCAGACTAGTCCGTTGGAGACTAAAACTTGAGGAATATGACTATGAAATCCAGTATAAAAAGGGCAAAATAAATACGAATGCCGATGCTCTTTCCCGCTATCCTGTAAATTTAACCCAATCCGATAACCTAATTAATGTCCTTGGTGATAACGAAACACAGGAAGCTCCTCCTATTGTAGTTCAACCTGAAAATGTACCCTTACCAGAAAGTCCCGGTTTACCAGAACTTCCAGAATTACCTGAATTTTTTGATTTACCTGAAGAATATTTTGAAAATCCTGCAGTGCCGAGTGAAATAGTACTTACACCTGCATCTGATGAATCTTTAAGTCATAGAGACACGTACTCCGAATACCTGAAAAAAACAAATAATATATCATCTACATCTAACGTTAAGATCCTAGAATATAATGAACACTTATTAAAAACCAAAGTAAAAACAATAATTATACCTACCTCTATAGATATTGACGAGTCAAATGCTTACGTCGATGAAATCCTTAATAATACACCAAACTCTGCTGCAATCCGAGATCGTGAAAGAACTTTACATTCATTTTTAAAGTTCACTAGTAATAATGTAAATTATTATTTCCTATTTGTTAAACTTTATCATTACGATAAAAACACTTACGAGGATATTTTTATGAGTCTCCAAAATCTTAGAAATGAATTAGTGGTCGAAGGTGTAAAGGAACTTAGTATTACCGACTTTAAAAATCCTTTCGATAGTCATAGTTTTACTAAAATTTATAATATATTAATGTACCTTTTCAATAATAGTGATATAACTATTCATATATATAAAAACATCCTTATTTACCCCACAATGAGTGAAATTCCTAAAATATTGAAAGAAAATCATAATATTCCTATTTCTGGTCATTTAGGCTCTAATAGGATGCTAAAACGTATTCAAGAAAAATATTATTGGCGAAATATGCGTAATGACGTTGAAAATTATGTTCGTAAATGTGAATTATGCCAAAGTAATAAGGCTCTTCGTAAGTGTAATCGTGCTCCCATGCAAATTACTACTACGTCAACTCAACCATTTGAAAGAATAGCATTAGACATAGTAGGTCCACTTCCTGAAGCTGGTAGCGCTAAGTTAAAATATATTCTCACCCTTCAGGATGATTTAACTAAGTACTCAGCTGCTTATCCAATCTATAATACTACAGCCGAAGATACATCAGAATGTCTTATTCATTTTATTTCTCAGTTTGGTATTCCAAAATCTATTTTAACCGATCAAGGCACAAATTTCACTGCTGAATTGTTTAAGCAAACCTGTAATTTTCTAAAAATTAAGCAATTATGGTCAACACCATATCACCCTCAAACTCAAGGCGCCCTTGAAAGGAGCTACTCCACTCTGAAAGAGTACTTAAAATCCTTTATTAATGAGAACCAAAACAATTGGCATAGATATGTTTATACAGCAATGTTAACTTATAACACTACAGTTCATTCAACAACTAATTTCACTCCGTATGAACTCGTATTTGGTCATAAAGCGATTATTCCAACCTCCATATTTGAATCTTCATTAGAACCAACTTATAATTCTTACGTCAGAGTCCTTCAACAAAGGTTAAAACTTTCTAGAGAAAAAGCTATAGAAAATATCCTAAAATCTAAAAACATTTCCAAAACTTACTATGATAAACATTCTAGACCGGTTAAATATCAAACGGGTGACATGGTTTATGTTAAAAATCATCTTCGTCTCCGTAAAGCATTGTCGGCAATTTGGAAAGGTCCTTACAAAGTTATAAAAATAAACGGTAATAATACACTTACCTTACTTGTAAATAGACGACACGTAAAATATCATTACGATGAAGTCAAATTGGCCGAAACCGATACTGAGTAGATTAAGATAGTATTCTAGTTAACCTTAAATCATAATTTTATTTAGTTTTAAATAAAAAAATAAAAAATTATATTCCAGGCTTGATGCAACAAGCGTCTGCGTTTTCTCATTGGATATGATACAACCTATAAATAAAAGTATTGGAATATACCTCGATCCTGTCGGAACAGTCAAGGTCTCTGATGATCAACTACATGTCTTAGTCCCTGTAGATATTAGCTACATAAAACCTCATATTGAAAATATTAAAAACTATTTAGATTCCACTGAAACTTTCTGTAATTTGAATTATAACTTTAATTTCACTAATTGTAATAACCATTTAAAACCATTGATAGTTCGCTATGATGGTATTCTGAGAGACTATAACGCCATTTCTCATTTAACTTCTGATAGAAGTAAAAGATCAGCATGGTTTGCTGGAGTTGGTACTGTATTTAAACAGATAATTGGAACTATGGATGAAAATGACGCAATCCGATACAATAACGCCATTCAAACCCTGCATTCCTCAAATAAAAAACTTGCATCTTTATTAAAAGATAATATTTTAATTACTAGTACAGCTTTAGAAAATTATAATAAAACATTAAAGTTAATTAAAGAAAATGAAATCCGTTTGAATAGCGCTATTGACTCTATAAGTAAAAATATGTTAAATATCGAATTAGAAACGAAATTTAATGAACTTTACGAAGAACTTTCATCTAGTATATTTACATTGTCGTTCAGAATTGAAAGTTTAATCAATTCTATTATGTCAGTAAAAAGTCATTCAATCCATCCATTTGTTTTAACTCCTAAACAATTATATACGGAACTTGGAAAGAATATAAAAAAATTACCGAAAAGTCAGGAACTACCATTAAACTTAAATTTAAACAATATACATAGCATTATTGATATGGCGCAATTGTCCTGTTATTATGTAAAAAATAAGATTGTATTTGTTATTAAAATTCCTTTAGTTTTAAGAATAGAGTATAACTTATACAAACCTTTCTCACTACCTGTATCACATGATAATGTGGATCCTCAATCATATGCTATGATTGTACCTACTTGTAGCTATATAGCTGTAAGTAAAGATAAGAATTCTTATATCTGTCTAAATAATATTAATAACTGTGTGAAAACTATTAATTCTAATTATATTTGTAGTTATATGGACGTAAATTCAATTGAAAGTACTCCTATTTGTGAAACTGAATTATTATGTAAAATATTCAAAACTCTCCCGAAACAATGTGAAACCAGGCTTATTTATGGACAAATAGATATTTGGCAAGAACTTACAAATAGTAAATGGTTATTTGTTGAAACTCAACCCATAAAAATCGATATAGAATGTCCTTCAGAAGTGTCTCAACATAGATTAATTGGTACTGGAATATTAAACTTACAGGCAAACTGCAAAGCTTATTATAAAAACAAAATATTTTCATATAAATCCTGTTCTAATTTAACTATTAAATCAATTGCACCTGACTTTAATCTTATTGATGATCCGTGTTGCAACTCTGAAAAATTAAATAAATTAAAATCAAAATCAGCTCCTTTAAAACTATTAGATATAAACTTAGAAAAACTTTCTGATATAGCTAATAAGCAAATAATTACCGATGTTAATAAAATCATAAATAAGCCTGACCCACTCTTAGAATATAATTCCCATTTTCCTATTCTAACATATTGTATTATTGTTATAATTTTAATCTTTACTATTTTTAAATTACGGAAGAGATGAAATAAGCGTCCACTCTTGACTAGAACTCAAGATTTAAATTCAAGTACACAAACCGAACCTCCTGGTAATAAACCAGTTGTAGAGGACACTCCTTTACCCCAACTTAGAAGAGTTCTATAAAAATTTACCCTTTACCGGTAAGTTTTATTTTACGCAGGGGGCTGTTACATCCCTATGCTGTTCCTAGAATTGCTGACGGGAGTGCTGATACATCATCACTACTCTGTCATCTTAGTTAGTAGGTTTGAGCTGCGAGTCAGTTCAGAGCTAGACACGGGCCACCACGGACGCATATCTAATCTCCTAATGTATGGTTTAATCCAATTAAATAAATTTGTGTTGTGAATCTTTTCCAGCTCAATAAATTTTCTTTTTAAAAAGTCTTTTAAAAAGTCCGTTCTAACAGTACGCTGAAGCCTAGGGCGGCAAATTTTAGGGGGCGGTAAATGTGGCCTATACATTTGTTTTACACAAACATAGAAAACATTATTATGTATTTGCGTAATATAATAGGCACTTCTATGATTGCATACAAAAATTATTCTCGAATATTTTATATATAATTACCAACAAAAAATATTTTTTTAGTACTGTACAGTATACTTTATATAGTAATCAGTAAAATTAGTAATAGTATACGTCTGAATACAAAAAAATACTCAACGCTCTGTTAGTGATACTTTTGCGGTAATATACGATGCAAAATATTCTAAAAGCGTTTCAATATTATAAATTCAATATATTTTACATGAGAGCAGCGGGCGGCCGCGGGTTCTTTTGGTATTGAGAAGATATACGACTCTGCAGATTTTGACAGTGTGTACTGTGTGTCATTTGTTTTAGTCTATAGGGATTTATCCAATAGAAACCTGCAAAATTAGAGACATTTTTAGTCGCTCGCTCGCTCTGCTCACTCGCTTTCAACATAATAATGTTATGTCTAATATTTAGTAGTCTATGGTCTATTTTGCGCTCTTGATTATTCCAAAGAATGGACCCTTTCAGATAGGTATTTGTTACAAATTAAACCAGTACAATTGAAAAAAAACGATATAAACAATTTTATCCTGCGAAATTAGAGAATTTTTTGCTCGCTCGCTTGAAACGCACCAAACATAACATTATCATTATAGTATATTTTGCGCTGTTGTTTTTATATTTTAAAAAATACCTACACACTTTCAAATAGCTATTTGGTACAATTTTCAACCAGGACAATTGTACTCTTGATTAGTATAAGAAGAGTAATTTTGCGAAGTAAGTTTAGGGGGAGGGGCAAAAACTGAATAGCCTATGAGCGGCAAATGTGTAAATCGACACTGTAAATATCATAAACAAATTTGACACATTTTTATTGTGTATATAAGAGGCAAAAGAGCCCTAAAAATTTAAATAGGAATTGTGTTCGAATTTCGACCACAGGGTGATCTCTAGTAATGCCGCTAAAATGTGTTGTCGTTACGTCACCCTCTTGTAAACAATAATGTATCTGTCAAATATTAAATCACACTAAACAATAAACATGTTAAATCCTAGAATGCTTGGTGTCAACTTACTATTTATAATAGGTAATTTTACTATTTTAAAATGCCTTTTAAATGATACTATACTATTTAATAAATAAGAGAAACGCGGATAATCCGCACCAAACTTCCACTAAACTTCGACTGACAAGTGACATACATTTTTTATGACATTTACTGACGGTAATGATACTGTTAATTGGATGATTCCTTGAAGGCCATTAATAAAAGAAGACGAAGTACAAGAAGGTGACGTCATCAGCCAATTCTGTGTGTTTTTAATCACGTCAAACGTAAAACAATAATTATTTTATTTTATATATTTTATATGAATCATACATCATTTATTTTAATATATTAGATTATTATTATTACATCTATGGTTTAGTGATAAAATATCAACAGTTTGATGTATATTTTCATCATAGGATAATTGCCTATCCTGAGAGGCATCATTTGAGAAAAGATTTTCTAAAATCTACTTTTTAGGGTAAACGATGTCCAATTACTGTCTTAGATTCGACGATCACCTGACTAAGGCGACAAACCTCAACGTCCGTGGAACTAGGGAGATGATACGGCTGGCTGGAGATGCGCCACGCCTAGAAGTAAGTTACTGCTTCCCAACATGTTTAGGAGCATCATTATGTCGACTACCTACTAGTATTCTCAGTACGTGGGTCTCTTTTTAACGATTAGGCTATAGTCCACCACGAGGGTTGGCAACTTGGCATACTTCTGTTCTTAGAGTTTTAAGACAATTTTTTTAGACACACAGGATTCCTTGCGTTCGTTTCCTTTATGACTTATTGATAAGTTGACTCAGAAGTGAAACACGATTTAATTCCAGAGCTTCGTCCACGTGTCCACATCATACGCGAACACCAACCGAAACCCGGTGGACGAAGTGATATACCCGCCACACGCCGACTGGCGCGCCACCGTGGACATGTGCGAGACGCTGAACAGAGACGAGGTCCAGCTCGTCACGCAGAAGTGAGTGTGTTATCGGGGATTTAAGGGGTCGATGGTTTTTGCCACCTGATTTCCGCCGGTAAATGACAATTCAGCCAGGTCGCAAGGCAATTTTGCCAGGTCGCAAGGCAATTTCGCCAACAAAAATGAGAAGGCGAAATAGATAACTTATAGAATAATTATTAGAAAATTACGTCTTCTATTTTACGAGGGCTGCACTAAAAGTATCGGGAATGGAATATTTCCACTGTTCCTGTCATATTAAAATCTTTTTAATTTAAAACTCCTTGGTTTTAAAAATCGGATACCGTTTATTTATTTAAAAAAAGATTCTCGGTCTTGTCACAAGGTCTTGTCAAACTTGTTTAGTCGTTGAGAAAATGGAATTGACTCGAGAAAATTCTAGAGCGATGATTTATTATGACTTTCGAAGTGGTTTAACACAAAAACAGTGTGTTGACCGGATGATTTCGGCATTTGGTGATGAAGCCCCATCCAAAACCACAATTTATCGCTGGTTTGCTGAATTTCAACGTGGACGTGTCAAGCTCAGTGATGATCCCCGTCAAGGTCGTCCAAAAACTGCAGTCACCCAAGAAAACGTTGATGCTGTGCGTAAGCTGATTGAGGAAGATCGACATGTGACATACCGCGAAATTTTTTAATAGGTGAACGAATTGTGCGAAAATGAGTTAAAGCCAACAAAAATTGTTCGTTCACGGAGTGTTGCAAAAAAATGGTGGCCACGTTTGTCTCCAAAACCGGCCATGTTGCGACTATTCCTCTTGAGGGAAAGAACAAAGAACGGTTAATGCAGAATGGTATGCTAACATTTGTTTCCCACAGGTCTTTTCTGAATTCCGTAAAGAGAACTGCAACCGCCGCATCATCCTCCATCACGACAATGCGAGTTCTCACACCGCGCACAGAACAAAAGAGTTTTTAGAGCAAGAAATCATAGAATTATTAGACCATCCGCCGTACAGCCCCGACCTAAGCCCTAATGATTTCTATACTTTCCCTAAAATAAAGAATAAATTGCGTGATCAGAGATTTTCATCACCTGAAGAAGCTGTGGACGCCTACAAAACGGCCATTTTGGAGACCCCAACTTCCGAATGGAATGATTGGTTCCATCGTATGTAAAAATGTGTCAAATTTCGCGGAGAATATTTCGAAAAGCAATAAATACATTTTTAAATAGTAATGTTGTGTCACTTCCTTGATTCCCGAAATTTTCAGTGCCGCCCTCGTATCCTGATTAGTACCTAATATATATATTTTTTATTTTTTTAGATATTTAGGAGAAATGCCGAACACGTACGTGTTCACCAAGCAGCTGGCAGAGCACGTGGTGTATGAGCAGAAAGGGAAACTGCCCATCATCATCATCAGACCCTCTATAGGTGAACTTTTTGAAAACTTATTGCTGATTCTGATTGAAGATATCGGGTTTTAAATTATTTTTTTTATTTCAGTGGTTTCCAGTTTCAAAGAACCAATTCCTGGATGGATCGAGAATTTCAATGGTCCAGCTGGTATTATCGTCGCTAGTGGAAAAGGTAGGCATTTAGGCTGGGACTTTATTCTCCGAAATCCGGAAGGAGAAAATTCAAAGCATTGAAAACAAAACTCTGGACTAATAGAATAGAGTTGAAAATCGTACACGCGAGTGTCAACTCAAATGTCAATGTCAAATCTGACAACTCAACACTAATTTGTGTTAGATTTTCATCTCTATTGTATTAGTCCAGAGTTCTATTTTCAATTCTCTGAATTTTCACCGGCCTTCCGGATGCCGGACAGCAAAGTTAAAAAATGCCTGTAATGCCTTATTGTTTCAAAACATAATTTTTAGAAACTTTAGCTTTTTTACCGTTGAAGACTGAAATGTACGGTTGCGCCGATTGAGTGAGGGTACCACCGGGTATTTTGATGTTACAAGATATCTGTATGGGGCAACTTGAAAAAGTGTCCAGCTGCACGCAGTAAATAGCAGTTATAAAATCCTTCATGAGCGGCTCTAGCAGCGAATAAGGAATTTAAAAACTGATAAATTTAGCTACAACGCAAAGGAAGTTATTCAGTCCTTGTTTATTTTTCTAATATTCTTGTGTGATTACTTATGGTAGCTTACTTTGAAATTTACACTGTTGCTACGGTGGCGCCATCCTATTTTAACGCATTTCAGCGAACACTTTTTACACACAGAGATAGTTCTCCTTTCCTCTGCCCTCCATAGCTCAAACAAATGGGGCAATAATCCTTTACATATTCCAGGTTTAATAAGGGCGATATACTCCAATCCGGAGATAACTAACGACTATATACCAGTCGACCTGATCACCAGGGGCATCGTAGCGGCCACCTGGAGCAGAGGAACGAAAAAGTAACGAACTCTATTCCTACAATTCATAATTCTATTCAAATCCCAATTTAATCTGAACGTAAACAAAAAGGTATATAAAATACACAGTAGGTATAAGGCTACTAATTAAAATTTAACTTATTTATCTACCATACACCCTGTTTTTATTACATTAATTTGGTCGAAATAAATCTTTTTATATTTTACGTTAAGATTAAATTGTATCTGAACAGATTACTGAATACCTATATGTAATTACTATATCTTTCTGGGGAGACCTGCAAACTTGCAGTGCAACTCTCCACGTATTGCAATAATATTTTTACTGGATATATTATACTACAATAATAGACGTATATTACAGACGAGGCATGTTGAGGCAAAAACTGTCCCAACTTAAATGGCTTTTGAGTTTTTTGGGCCCAATTGACATTTGAGGTATGGTAGAAACCAAGATGGTGTAACTTTTTCTTGTATGAAAATTTGTTCTGTCAAATATACGGCATAGGCTTGTCTTAGATTTTTAGATTAAAATCTTTGACTATAATGCGATTCAAATGAGAATTGGATCGACGTAGCGCCATATTGTTACGAATTATAACTATTATGACAATTAAATTTATGTTTAGATAATTTACTAACCTTAACGTTTTTATTTATATTATTCAAACATCCTCTTTTTTACATCTATGTATGCAAATAAGTTTATTTGCAAACTGCACTTTTCAAGTGATATTTGACCGAAAAAGGTTATTGGCATTCCTATTTGAAACGCATTGTATGTATTTTAAATTTCAAGACAGCAGACAGAAATTCATAATATAGTCTTGAGTCTATGCTGTAACGTCTATTTTCACTAACCAAACTTTCCAAACTTTCAACGGAACATTTAAACCGCCTGAAAGTATTTCCGTTCGTCCATCGGCTTTGAATTTAAATGGACGAACGGAAATACTATCAGGCGGTTTAAAACTTTTACTAAGAGAAACACTAACTTACCTGGACTTTAGTCAAGATGCATTAGATAATTTTGACGGCGAAGTTCGAAAACACAATATATGGGATTTGACATAAGGCATCGCAACCGACATATCACTTAGCGATTACTTATGTCTAATCTAATCATTTTTGATTACGAACTTCGCCGTCGAAATTATCGAATGCATCTTGACTAAAGGCCTCTGTTAGAAAGCACTTACAGTGCAACAACTTCCTTTATGCCCATTGGCAATGATCGTTCTCCAGTGGAAAAGACAGACGATGTTTGAAAAACGACGATTCCCGAAAGACATTATGGGCGAGGCCACAACACAGTGTTGTGAAGACGCATCGCCAAAAATGACGTCGCAATGCAATACAATTTACAAGAAATATACGACGTCGTTTGTGCGACGCGTCGCGCGTCGTCGTCGCGACGTAGTAGTGTTGTGGCCTCGCCCTTTGCACGTAGTTGTACGCGTTGTTCTTACGACCGTTTGACGATAGTAGGCACTAAAATAAGAGCTCTAAAGTGTTTAGACTTAGTATTAGTAAGATAGTCTTCTTCCTAATTACTATAATAGGCTATGATTTTTTTTTGCAGAAATTAATGATGAAGAACTCTTAAATATGATGAAGTTCTCAGGGAAAACATTATTTTAAAAATCAATATTTTCATAGGTACAGCGATTTGTTTACAAAATATCGCAATCGTGAAAACGCTCCATACAAAAGTCGTACCTAACTGTGACGCTACTATTAGGTAAAAGTGTATAAAATACAAGGCCGCAGAAACATATTTGTAAATATCTCCGAAATTTGTGCGTTTTGTTAATACTTACTTTAATTAATGTTTTTGCATATGATGTAAGTAAAATAATGTAGTTAGGTGTATCTACTAATTTAGCAAAAAAAAAATTAATAAAAAATAAAAAAAAGTATTTTTTAGATGTACTTATCTAATTACAAAACTACACATGAAATATCATATTTTTTATGTTTATTAAGTATTCTGAGCAATAT
The DNA here is from genome assembly GCA_037179445.1 of Phengaris alcon alcon. Classification (NCBI taxonomy): domain Eukaryota; kingdom Metazoa; phylum Arthropoda; class Insecta; order Lepidoptera; family Lycaenidae; genus Phengaris; species Phengaris alcon. The sequence continues at coordinate 467,653 of JAYRCH010000576.1, forward strand.
ATATATTAAACGAAATGTTTTACATGTCATCTCACCAATTCCTTCTTTTTATTTCTAGAATAAGTCCCTCTGACGACATACCGGTGTACAACATGTGCTCTGGGGGCTACAGATGCGTGTCGTCTCTGGACCTGGTCAAGATGGGAGACAGCCTCACCAAGGAGTGTCCATTGGACAGCGCGCTGTGGGCCAGATGTTCTACCGTCACTGATAGCAAGCTCTTGTATAACTTCAAAGTGAGTATGGGCTGGAGTAATACCACGGCATCTCAGAAAGGCGGTTTTGTATGACGTGTGATTCACAGAGTGTGTAGTTACCAACGTATATAGGTACCTATCTGAGAAGGCAGAACAGTGGCGAAGGCTGGTTCTCCTTCATAGGGAAGCCCTAAGCTGTATTAGGTAGGGATTTGGATGAGGGTCTTCAAAAGGTAAGAGGTAAGTGAAACCAGTAGGAATGGAGTTATAGGAACTCCACGCCACTGAGGGAGAATTAGGCCGGCGACTTGTGAATTCTTTGGTCTTTTGCTGGTTGACTTTTGGAATAACTGTTCAATTGGATAGTTGACACCGAGACGCACCGCAGCGCCGCGCCGTATTTGCAATGAAATGTGTAAGGTTCAGGCCGAAATGACGTCAGCTGGTTAGGATGCGATTTTTTTCCGTGTATCTGCTCGATCCGTTCAGGCCGAACTGACGTCAGTTCTAACTGAAACGATCTGCCTCTCGTCTGTGGGGGCCTTAACTGTTATTTCATTATCGTATTAATAAAATAACAGTTAAGGCTTAAACTTAAAATAACAGTTATGGACTGGACTTTTCTGTTTTCAGGCAATTTTCTTCCAGCTTATACCGTCCATGTTGATGGACTTGTTATTGTGGCTGCTTGGGAAGCAACCACTGTAAGTTGATATATTAATAATAATGATAATATATATATGGACGCTTCCACACCACGTCAATCTGGTCCTGTACTTATCCGAAGAACTTGTATTGTATCACAGGTACCAGACAACGGAAACATACTTAATACTCTTAAAAGTGCTATACATATATTTAAGATTTTCATTATGCTTACACAATATTTTTAAATAGCCGCGTGGAATAGTGTTCTTGGAGAAAAAACTTCTTCAGCAAATAACTCTACTTACTGCAATATACTTCTGTATACAATATTAAAAATGTTTTTAGGGTTTCGTACCCAATGGGTAAAAACGAGATCCTATCACCTCGACGCGTAGTGCGAGACCGCTTGATATATATTTTTCGCGCTTGAATATAAATTTTACGATATCTTCTAAATATAAGATATTAATTTAAACTGTATGGTTTAAAGGGCTACTATAATGTGTATAAAATGCTTAAAGTGAGTAAGGTGTTTTATTTGATAAGGATCATACTGTATCCGTCTACATAGCTTCTGAAAATACCATGCATAATAATAATTATGAACTGGGCACGGGCAGGTAGATTTATTAAGTATTGTTATTTTCCTCGCTAGAGAGCTCCGATAAACGCGTGCGATCGCTGTTAATCATAAAGTGCTATTGGGCGAAGCGTGGCCTTCGTCGCGCTATGTCCCTGCATTTTAAATCTGTAATATCATCGAAAATATTCATTTAAATTACATGCCGTACAGGGCCATATTGAAGGGCCATATTAAATGAACAATGTATATAAGGTACTTAATTGAATAAGGATTAATAATTCTGTATTGCTTAAAATTGCATCGTAAATAAGCCATTATTTCTTGTAAAAAGTAAAGGATAAAAGATGGTTATTGTTGGTTATCCCTAAGAGATAGACATATACTATTGCGGACTTTACTGTAGATCTTTTTAAGGTGTACAATACTGTAGTACATTATTTTTGATAGATTGATCTATAACGTAGGGTTCAGCCAGCGTTTGCAATGTAAGCGCAAAAAAATGTGTTTATTTACGACATTACCTCTACCTCTCCTCCTGTACCTCTAAAATGACCAGTGTTTCTCTACTATGTTATGCAGGTTATATAAGTATTATAAACCTTCCTCTTGATCTCTCCATCTATTTAAAAAAATAGCATCAAAATCCGTTGCATAGTTTTAAAGGTCTAAGCATACATAGGGACAGACAGGTAAAGCGACTTTGTTTTAATACTATGTAGTGTACACATCAGTGAACACATCCAAGACTTTTTGTCCCTTCGGCGAGATTCGAACACGCAACCTCCGGCTTAAGCCCCGGGGCGCTAACAACTGAGCCACAGAGGTAGTCATATTATTTATCTTCTGCACAATAGTCAATAGGTACTTTAAACCGACTTCTGATCAACTTGCTTAGAATATTATACAGGATGCATTATTCTTCCAGACTTGTTAAGATCCAGCGGAAGATTTACACGGCGAACTACATAGCATTAGGATACTACAGCACGCAGGAGTGGACGTTCAAAATCAACAACTTTTTGAAATTACGGAGCGTCATTAAAGAGGAGGACAAGGAAGATTTCTCCTACGACTTAGAGAATATTGACATCTACAACTACTTCAAAGTCTGTGTGTACGGCGGTAGGAAGTACTTGATGAAGGAAATAGACGAGGACCTACCGGCGGCCAAGGTGCACGATAAAAGGTATGGACGGTCTTTCCCTATTTTTTATCCGACTATGGCGAAGCCAAAAGGAAGGGTAATGTTTTTGGCAGCCTAGGTATATATGTATGTTAGTTCCACCGTAGTACCAAAACTACTGATCCGATTTTAATAAATGAGTTGTCAATAGAATTGTAAAAATATACCGGGTAAAATAGGATACTTAATTTACGTAGTCGGGTTAAAGTTTTTACAAAAAATATAGTTATTTACATTCCAGAAAATAAAACAAGCGTGTGTAGTTCACACGCGATGCTAGAGTCACCTTCCAAAATACGATTTTCCTAAGCTGCGTATAGATGGCGCTCGCTAATTTTGTCGCGCTATCACTTTTCTACTGGTATTCACAAAGTATATATTTAATTTCAGCCTAATACTGCTATTGTTATATTATTTCTGATTATTATTATCAAAGAAAGTACCTACAATAAGCGACTTCCCTTTGTTCCAGAATCAGGCTCATAGCTAAGATTACCAACCACGCCTTCTACGGTCTCGTATTTGTGTGGATATGTAACAAGTTACGACAGTATTTATTATTGTAGTAAATTAGTTTTTAATATGTCGATACCTTGGGGTAGAAAGGGCGTATAAACCATTTTACCCAAAATGAGTTATTAATGCAGTCTTAATTAAAATTTTCCGCTCTATCGATTGGTCTATGTATGTATATGATAAATGGTTTTTAACGGCCCAGATGACTTCAAGGTCTAAACAGAGTTTATGTTTGAATTTGAATTATGTAAGAACCAAATATATATATAAATTGCTATGACTATTTGGTGTAATGTCATATTTGTTATAAGGTTCGGTCGTAAAAGACAGTAGACTGAGTCAAGTATGGGGTATTACCAACGTAACGAATGCACTTCGTTGTAAAATAAAAAATCAGTACTATTTTGATTACCGACGTAACAAATGCGCTTGGTTTTAAAAACCAGAGTTCAGTACGATTTTTAGTATAATGTTTAGTACAATTTGGTTAAATACGAGTATTCAACTCCGACCAATTTAAAAGAAAATAAATAGAATAGATATTAATAATATCAATAAAACATTTATTCATGAAATTTAGGCATTATACCACGATATAACATTTAAGTACTTAATGTGTGAAGATTATGAAGAAAAGAGAAGATTGATTACTGACGTCCAAGAATTTGTGAACTACTTATGTATTTAATTTGCTTTAATGCAGCAACACACCTACTAGCAATCATTTTACAATTACGAAATAAAATGAGATAGAAGTTATATTGCTTTATGAAACCAAATAAAGAATAATGTTATTGATAGTTTATAGTTTAATATTGTTATTTAACGTCGCCTAAGTTTCTACGTTATGTTATTAGGAAGGAGGCAAGGTGATTCTTTAAAATAGTTTATAAGGTGGATACTCGACTCATTTTCCTTTCTCGGACTTATATTTTAAATCATATTCAAATTTATTATTGCAAATTCGGTCTACCGCTTATTCACTCTAATGGTTTGCTTAAAAATGCTTATACGAATTAAATACAACTGAAGTTGCTACAAGACCCAATTACCATATTATATTATTGAATCCTAGATAACTGGTGATAACTTTGATCTCAATAATTGTTCTAAGCATAATCATAACTAAAAGTTATTTCCTATTTCGTTGCTGCATTAACAAATATTATAAAGCTTTTAACGTTACTACCTTTAAAGTAAATAATAAAATAAATTATTTAAAAAACCGGCTGCGTAAAAATTAAGAAAAACAAGATAGTCCACTTAATCGAGACATTTGTTATCGAACATTATAGAATAACTATACGTACCATTGAAATAATTTGATGATCGATACATTCAAAGAGAAAACATTCTATTAGTGAACATTGTGGTTTTAATAATCGGGATTCAGGACCCACTGCTTTTAAGAAAGCAGGATCTTTGATGAGTCGGGACTGTTATAATCGTAATGTTCTTTATTATAATGTTTTCTTTTTGTAATATGTATGTTTAATATGTATAATATAATGTATCTATCACTAAACTATTTCAATGGTAGGTACAGTTATTCTATAATATTCCATAACGAAAGACTCGATTACTGGATGTTCTTTTTTCAGATTTATTTCATTTACGCTTTATTTGGCATTTACGGTTTCTTTTGTAATTATTTTATTTTACACTTAAGTTTTTGTTTCAAGATCGGCCCACACGTTTGGTCCTAATAGTGCCCCAGATACAAACACACATACATAGGCTGATAAACAAATTACCACTCCTTTTTGTCGCGCAGTAGTGTAAAAACAACTTAATTTAATAAAAAATGATTTATTTTAAATTAATTACTTCATAAATTTGACTAAATATTATTCAATAACTGATTAAAATTGTTTTTTTCTTTCACCCATAGATACAAGTAGGTAAAGCGAAGTATATAAGTATGATGGTTTTTACTATCCAAGTTTCTAGTTAAGTATGTATTATTAGTATAAACTCATTGTAAGTAGTTACGACTCCACACATTCAAAAGGATTGTCTGTACGTAAGTGATTTTACCACTTTCTTCAACTATCTACTTCTAGTTGCGACTCATTATAATGAAACACCTGAAAGATTTTTTTCGTAAATCCACGCTAAATTCTAAATTAAGAGACTGAGAATAAAATAAGGTTTTCCATTGCAAAGAACATAAAGAAAAATAAGTTTTTTAGTCGATTTATTTTTTTCAATTTAGTTTTTTTTCTCCTGTAAAGTAAGGTTTTATGGCTTTTATGGCTTTTATGGCTTTTACGACCTTTCTACCCCAAGGTATCGATGTATTGCGTGTAGGAATAAAAAAAAATACATTAACAAATATAATATTCAATCTTATATAATAAAATTAGTATGTATATTTTATTCACAATTAAAAATAATTACCTGGTATTTTACTGGCAAAAAACCATTTCCTTATTTATTTTGCTTAGAAAATACATAGATCATTATTTACTTTGCATCCAAAATACATAATTTCAAAAAAATCTGTTACAACGACATTGAAGGGATCGATAAATAATTATAATCGTACCTAATAGCCGGTAGTCGTTGAAATGTTCATAATATTATACCACTATATAGTTACCTCAAAATCACGTCGTCACACAACGTTACATTATAAATGATGCCCTTTTAAAGAGTTTTCACTGTAATACCTACCGTATTATATAATAAGTCCTCATCCGTGTTTTTATTTAGTAAATAAATATTTTTTATACTTAAATACGTTGTTTTTATTATTTCTTCATCATTTTAACAGCCCTGGTAGGTAATATGTATTTTGGATAATACGGGTGTTTCCCGCCATAAAATATTTTGAGAAGTAGTGATACGGGTGTTTCCCGCCATAAAATATTTTGAGAAGTAGTGTTACGGGTGTTTCCCGCCATAAAATAGTTTTTATACTTCTTATGACATTTATTGTTAATATTTAATGATTTGGCACTAAAAAATATATAATTTCACCCTTCTAACACCAACCCCCATTGTTTATAATTTATATTAGTACTGTTATAATCTTCAACACCCCTACCCCTACGATCTACACCTAGTAGGTAGGTTGATGTAGGTGGTAGGTTTAGTCATTATTTGTTCCCGATTGCAGTAAAGACAGAATGACTGTCAGTCAGCTATAAATTATAATTATTATGGTCAGGTTATTTAAAAAATTTTTAATCATAATTGAAATATGGCAGATAAAAATTCTGATTTTTACTATTTTCACAAACAATCCTTATAAAAATAACTAATTAAATATTAATTTAAAAAATAAAATGACACGTGCAGTTAATCATGTTCTGAATAAAGTCCAGCCTCAGCACCACCCACAGCACTAACCCATAGAACAGCACCTTCACTGCCCTGTCCAGGATCTTCATCCTGAAACAACATTATTTTTCCGTTCAGATCCAATTTCATCTAAACTTTACCAAACGGCACAATAGCGCCCTATAGTGCTACAGGCTACTAATTTAAATGTCACTTCGACAATCTCTGTGGCTCAGTGGTTAGCGCGTCAGCGCCGGAGGTCACGGGTTCGAATCCCGCCGGAGGTCACGGGTTCGAATCCCGCCGAAGGGGTTAGGGGAAAGGGGAAAAAGATTTTCCGTGTTCCTGGGTCTTGGATGTGTATTAAATATATGTGTATAGTATAACAAAAATCTTAAATATGTGTATGGTATAAAAGTATTAAATATATTTCTGTGGTCCGGTACCTGTGATACAAGTTCTCGGATACTTGGTACAGGACCAGATTGACGTGGTGTGGAAGCGTCAATAGATATAATATTATATTACTTATTCACCGCGCAATAAAGAAATACAAATGACACATTAACACGGTCGATTTTCATATTTTTGTTCACGTCAGTATATAAGTATTCATAAGAGGGTAGTAGGTCGAGGAAATCAAATGTTGAGCAGATTAACATAAGAATATTAAGTGCTATCAGAAAATCTAATTTATAAGCAGGTTGACCGTTGCGCGTTGTCATAATTCGTTTGTTTTATATTAATATTATTATGATATTAAATTGACATGTCATTGACCATCACCGTTGTATCATGACTGCGTTTCGTAATTTTAATGCAAATTATGAGGACACTCTACCTGCTTATGAATTATATTCCCTGATTGTACTTCTGGAATCGGTCATGCTACTATATCCCAATGATAAGCTGCAAGTGATGACGTCACCATCTCATGTATTAACATGACATGGTGACGTCATCAACAAACTGTACGGGCCAATGTATCATTACACTCGTGCGCCTCGCATAAATCCGCGCGTGCATCTTTAGATAAGCATTTTTGTAACATATACAGGGTGACCTGAAATTCGATACATTCCTTTGAAAGACAGAAAGTAGACCTCTTAGAATCTTATATTATTAAATTTAATTAAACATTGATGTTTTTTAAACACAATAAACGTAATTAAATTCAAGTTTTTCCTTTTATTTTAACCTTATCGCAAATAAATCGATTTAGACATTATTTCATTTTACTTCTAATATGTTTACTACAACGTCATATTTTTATGTAGACATTTGCACCTTTTTGGAAAGCTAATGAGATAAGGAAGTTATTTAGAATATTTGTACGCATTGTATCATACATTTTTTTAAGAAAATCTCCTGTTTTTAAGAAAAATGTGCATTTTTCTTAAAAGAAAATTCTGTTTCATGTCTCATAATGAAAAATTCTCGCTTAGTTTGTCCCTATTTATTCCTTAAAAATAATATTTGACTCATTGACGGTTAAAATACATAAAAAAATCACTAAAAAGACAAACATTTTTAAAAATACGTCATGTCAAAGTCAAAAAGTCGAAAATAAAGAAAAAAATTTTGAAATTTCAATAACTTTGTAAATATCAACTTTCGGATAGGGGATGCCATGAAAAATATTACTGTAAATGAGGTCTACTTTCTGTCTTTCAAAGGAATGTATCGAATTTCAGGTCACCCTGTATATTTAATTAGTATTTACAATAAAAAAAAAACAGTTCGTTATTAGTTATTACGCACCAAACGGGGTTCATCATTTATACCCTATATCAGCATCAACCTATCAGTACAGCATCAGCATGCATCAGCAGCAGCAGCTTCTATCATCTTTATCATCTAAGTGTAGCTCGCTACACAACTATGAGGGTGAGCAAACTGCTAAACGTTAATTTAACCCAACTGTACATATTCAGGTATTCTAATTTTAAATACCTATATAACGTTTAATGTAACTGTAAAATTCTCACCTAGTATAATGTGCCTTCGCTTTAGGTAAGTCCTCCATTTTTTCATTCAGAATATATGTTTTAGCTCCTACGCACGCGATTCTGAAGTACTCCTTCTGGTCAAAATTTTCTAGATCGTAATAGAACGCAGCTCTATCCTCTTGTTTTATTTTGCTTCGAAGTTGTAGCATATTGTTATTTAGGAATATCCAAGCTTGAGTTATGTAGTACTGCAGGGTCAAGTTCGCTGAGAAAATCCGCCTTTGGAGTTTCACTAACCTGGAAGATGATTTTGAGAACATGATTACCTACCAAATACATAGTAACGTGAATGCTGAATACGTCTCTAAAAGAGCTTTCATAGTAGGGTATTTATATAACGTTTTGTAAAATCAACTACAGAAAATTTGGGCACATGATTAACTTATGTAAAGATGTGCTTATGTGATGTAATAAAACGAATATTCGCCCCTAAGGCCATTGACGTCACGCTATCAGCTGATTCACTTCATGACTGATTTCAAACCTCTTTTTTTACTAAAAACTTACGTTTTTCATCAATCAGCTGATAGTGTGAGGTCAATGGCCTCAGCAGCAAATATTATTTTCATTACCAAAGTGCGGTCGCGGATCACGTAGAATTTCGTGCATTTACTCATTGTTACTTGTCTCTTACTATCGCGCTCCTATCGCTTAACTGTGTAAACGTGATACCTAGCTATATTCTATTCGTACCAGTAATGGGTGTGTAGTAAATGGGTCAATGTACGTGCGTGTTTTTTGCTTTTGAATTCTACGTGCTCCGCGACCGCACTTTAGGTAGATATATTTTTGTTCGAAATTCGATTTTTTTTCTGCCCATACGTTTTTACATAAAGCAGTAAATGTGCTCATCTGTAATTGATTTTACAAAACGTTCGGTATATAGTTTAGTACTGCAGCTTCATAATTATCAACTTTATATAAATTAAATATACACAACTGGATTGCTAAGGAATCGAATAATTCGTTACGCTAAGTAAGGACTGTGACGTTTGAGTACTCACATTGGTTTATGTCCGAATAGTCTAAGCAGAATGTCCACTACGACAGCCGGCAGAAGATGCAGGAATATGACCTGCAAAACCATAAAAATATTGTTTATTTCAAAAGATAATATTATAATATAAATATTTTTCATTTGAGTGATGAAAAGCCATGATACTATAAACAAGCGCCAAAAAACTAAAAACCACAAAAAAATGTTTCTAAATATCGTTTACATTCATTTGATAGAAGATAATTTAGGGCCTGTGTTTGCTAGCGCTTGTACTAGTAAGTAGTAAATATACCATTACGTATAACTTAGGCCAGTAAGTATTTAATGTATAAAATAGTTAAGTGGAAAACTCTAAGGCCCGTATTAATAAACCGTTCTCAAACTCGTTCTCAAAACCTTTCTTGGCTAAGACAGTCTCAAGTAATGATTAGCTTGTCAAGACGGTCTTTAATTCGTAGTATGATCTCAAGACCATCCCAGTTAATAACGTTATTGAGATCACTTACTCAACTTTTAAGCGTCATCTACACGACAAAGAACGAATAAAATAACGTTTCGTTTACACTTCTACAAAGAACGGATTTATTGATTATACATTCCTTCAATATTTCTTTTTAAAAACGTAATATTTAATAATATAAATAACAAAACTTAAAAAGTTTAGTCTGCATTTTTTTTATTGAAAAAACTGATTTTCATTAATTTTTACGTAGATATGAATATTTATTATTGTCTAGCATAATAATATCCATATTTTTTTAACAACTACGTAAAACGGAATGCGGATCATTGCCATTCGAAAAAAGTTCTTCTTCTTCTTATTCTTTAAAGTGGCTCCTTAGTGATTCGCCAATGTGTTGTGTTGACGAAAACTCTGCCTGAGTGGGTTTTACGAATAAACAAGGGCGCGGTGTACAGGAAGAAGTCTGTTGAATAATCTAAAACCTAGAACTGACAAATTTAGGGCCAGTACCACAGTATGTACATAAAGTTTCAGTAAAAGGAGTATTTACAAAACACAGAACAGATTTGAGGTTGATAGGGCGAGGAATTGTAGGAGGGAGGGATCATACAGGGTGTCCCAAAATTAGCGCGTCACACTGACACCGGAGGTAGATGAACCCAAGACGCAAATAGTAATTTTTTTTCACGGTGGCTGGCTGCTCAAAGTCGAAACTATTATTTTTATGTGAGAATAAAATTGAGATTGACTATCAACTGTCGTTATTTCACATTACTTATCGACTAAGTATTGTTTGTTTCATAATAAGTAACTAGTCTTGAGGGAGTACACATAAAAAAAGTAAAATAAAGTGTATTTTAAAAAGTCTCTGATACGAACATTACAAAAAAAATGTAATATTTAAATAATGGCTAAAACTGGTCATAACTCAAAACCCACGAAACTTTTCTATGGGCATGTTAGGCTTGTTCAATGCGTCTTGGGTTCATCTACCTCCGGTGTCAGTGTGACGTGCTAATTTTGGGACATTCTGTATAATGAGGATTGTTTTTTGGGCAGCGAAAAAAAGTGCTGCTGTCAAGTGTCAAATCAAGTCAATTAATATAAATCAAATAGGTAATTCGTTTCATATAAATAAATATATTTAAATAAAATCAAAAATATTTCTACAAATACTCGACACTGTCAGAATTGTGCAATACCTTTGCAACCGCGATTACCAAAAAAAGAAGAATAAGTATCAATAAGCATTGTTTTTTATAACTTTATTTTGTGTTGAGTATGTAGTGTAAATTCTGAGTTTGTTTAATCATAAGTATTTAGATTTTAATTTACATAATTATTGTAGCACACAAAAACACCACACATAGTAATGTACTATATCCCAATTTCCAAGCAAGCCGTTCTCAAGTCAAGGTTTGACTGTACCCACGAAACCGCGTCTCAAGTAACAGTTTGACAGCAATGACAGCGTACTTGAGTAACGAGTCTCGTTTATTAGTACGTTCGCACTCACTTGATACGCCGTACCTACAGGTGTACTTAAGTACGGTCTATTAATTAAAACAATACCTTAAGTCATTTCTTGAGAATTGTCTTAGAGATAAGAACACTTTATTAATACGGGCCTAAGTATCTTGTTAAAGATAAAAAAAGAATTATCAAAATCGAACTACTGTGTAAATAGTTAAGCGTGGTCAAACATAAAAAAATATATACGCGTTGACTTGAGAACCTCCGGTTTTTTTCTCGGATAAAAAATAAATTACATTGATAAAGAACAGTGTCTTGGACGTAGTCAGATCGCCCCCGGGGAACCACAGGCCGCCCTCCAGCGGTACCTCCTGGATCAGCTGCTTGCCGCACTCGATGATCTCGCCCATGGTCATCGTCTTCATGTGGCTGGTGGAACAGTTGTACACCTCCACGTCGTCCGTGGGCTCCAGCCTGGGAAAATAGGAAAATAGGTTTGCCTAAGCAAGCAGAATGAATAAGTATAAATATGGCTGGAAAATAGACATTAGACGTAGATCACAATTTGGTTTTAAATTTAACTGAACATAGTAGTGATTAGAAATTCAATGAAACGAAAAAGCGACAATGTATATTGTTACTAGTAAGTAGTAAGATATAGCGCGATGTCAATACAGCTCAACGCCATCTATCGGCAGCACATCGCCGCATACGGCATTATAATCTGTCGCATAGCTTATAACTAACTAGCTGGTGCCCGCAACTTCGTTTGCGCAGAACTAACGGAAACAAACCCCTGTTTTTTTAAACGGAACAATAAGATAAAAGTCGCGTAAGTTACTCCATATAACAACAGCTATCTGCCAGTGACAGTCCCGTAAAAATCGGTCTAGCCGTTTCATAGATTAGCAAGAACAAACAGACAAACAGACAGACAAAAATTAAAAAATAATAATTGTAAGTACTCCCCCAGTCCCACACCGATTTTGGTGACGGTGGCCGGTTTCATAGAAACTAGGCCAGTTACGCAGGAGTAATTTTATAGTGCTCAAGTGTGTGCGCAGTACACAAGAGCACTCTCTCTTCCTCTCATAACCCAGTGGGACATATAACCGATACGACTGGCGAGAGATCAGGCGCAGGTCCGACTTTTTACATGCCCATCCGACGCATGTATCATCTTTCTGGTCAGACAATCAGGTGATCAGCATTTTTTTTATTTTAAATACCGTAGGTAAGATACCTTCATAAAAAAATATAGCACTGATTTATTTTGACTATTTGATAAAAAATGTGACCAACACAACATAAATACTAGGAATAAGCACAAACTGGCTGTACCAGTGACTAGACTCTATAGATTTTTAAAACTAGTTTAAAGACATATTTTGTGTGCCAAATATTATTTAAAGTTAAAGATTTCATTGAGGACAGCACACCATGGGAATAAGATGACCCTATGAGCCAATTGCAGTTTACTAACTAAACAATGTACCTACTTCTGTACTGATATATATTGTAATTTAATTTTACTTTTTTTGTTTACATGTATTGTATGATATATTGTTTTAAAAGAACAATTTTGGCAATCGCTTTTACTATAAAGGTGTTTCTTACGCCGGTTCTTCTCGCAGGGTTAGAGTTCCGAATTCCGCTGGTAATTGTAATCCTTTTTTTTTTCTTTGTTTAACGTTTAGAAATCAAAACCTTGTTTTATATTCTGAATAAAAAGAATTTTATTTATGTTATTATTATTTTATACATTTAGTGAAAAGCTCTTAATTTAAAATTACAAACAGACACTTCAATTTCATTTATTTGTATTATGATTTGTATATAACAGAATTCTGTGACACGAGATTTTTTAAATACTAAAAATTCGTGTCACTCAATTTTTCCGGAACGGAATTCTTATGCCTACAATCTACATACATACTTGTAATAGACAACTTGACTGACTTCAGCTAGTGTATGTACCTACTAAAAGATAATAAATAGCTCACACCGGTTTCGGTGACAGTGGCCGGTTTCATTGAAACCAGGCCAGCTACGCAGGAGTTATTATATAGTGCCCAAACGCGTGCCCAGTACACAAGAGCACTCTCTCTTGCTTTACTCTCGAAACCTAGTGGGATGATGAAATGACCGAAACGACTGACGAGAGATCAGGCGCAGGTCCGAATTTTTACATGCCCATCCGACGCATGGATCATCTTTCTTGTCAGACAATCAGGTGATCAGCCTGCATTGTCCTAACCAAACTTAGAAACAACATTTTTGTTGTTCCAACGCGGGAATCGAACCCACAACCTCCGAGTCGAGAGCCAAGCTCTAAGCCACTGGACCACGGAAGCTAGTTGTAAGAGACGGTAAGATCGTGTATTAACGTACTTCTTGGTACCCCTGATCCAGGTGGCTGCGACGAAGGCCTGAATGGCGCTGTCCACAGGGATGTAGTCCGACACCAGGTCTGGGTTCGAGTACATGCTGCGCAGGATACCTGGAACACATCAAGCAAGCAAACACTTCAAAACTGAGGATGGGCTATGACGTACCTACATTTGGCAGAAGAAATCTTCATACGAGAAAAAGTTACGCCATCTTGACTTCACCATACCTCTAATGTCAAAATGGCCCCAAACAACCCCAAAAATGGGGCCATTTAAGTGGGGACAGTTTTTGCCTCGACATGCCTCGTCTGACATAAATACTAGGGGGCGCTCGAGAGGTGAATCGTCTATGGCTATAGAAAATGGCACACTACGTAAAGTGGAAAATTGTACCTTCCTATGAACACGAATAGAAATCACGCGGCTTCCAGGGGAATTCACAATGATGGATTAGCCTCATAAAATTTTATAAATAAAGTTATTTATGAAGAAATAAAAGTTTTATTGTTAACAATTTTTGTTGACGTCAGAGACTGGAAATATAATACTTACTAAAAAATAATATTTTATTAGAAGTTAGTATGTAACAATGCGTTCAATGTGTTTCCAGTGTTTATCACATTCAATTTTGATTTTGCGGCTTGTCATGTCAAGTACCTTTCGTCGAAAATGTACCAAGTTACTCAAGTTACGTAAACTATTCCAACCTTTGCCACTGGCTATGAGCATGCCCACAGGTCCGTTCAGGTTCTCTATCCAGCCCGGCGCGGGCTCCGAGATGCTCGATATTACTGAAAACAAAATGCAGAATGAATATTAACGGCTTTAATAGATTATAGCTCCCCACACTGATTTCGGTGGCAGTGACTGGTTTCGCTGAAACCAGTCCGGCTACGCAGGAGTTATTTTATAGTGCCCAAGTGCGTGCCGACGGCGAAACACAACGCACACGTTATTTCACGCCGGTATTCTGTACTGCCGCAATAAAATGGCATTATTTAACAAAAAGACAAAAGTTGCTTTATGTTTAAGGAATTTACATTTGATATTATGATAGATGTGACGGGTAGGAGTGACCTACCTTTGGATGGGCGCAGTGTGACGACGGGCAGGCGGGTAGGCGGGGATGGCCTACTTATGGACGGGCGCGGCATGACGACGGGCAAGCGGGTAGGCGGGGATGACCTACCTATGGACGGGCGCAGTATGACGACGGGCAGGCGGGTAGGCGGCGATGACCTACCTATGGACGGGCGCAGTATGAGGACGGGCAGGCGGGTAGGCGGCGATGACCTACCTATGGACGGGCGCAGTATGACGACGGGCAGGCGGGTAGGCGGCGATGACCTACCTATGGACGGGCGCAGTATGACGACGGGCAGGCGGGTAGGCGGCGATGACCTACCTATGGACGGGCGCAGTATGACGACGGGCAAGCGGGTAGGCGGCGATGATCTACCTATGGACGGGCGCAGTATGACGACGGGCAGGCGGGTAGGCGGCGATGACCTACCTATGGACGGACGCAGTATGACGATGGGCAGGCGGGTACGCGGCGATGACCTACCTATGGACGGGCGCAGTATGACGACGGGCAGGCGGGTAGTCGGCGATGACCTACCTATGGACGGGCGCAGTATGACGACGGGCAGGCGGGTAGGCGGCGATGATCTACCTATGGACGGGCGCAGTATGACGACGGGCAGGCGGGTAGGCGGCGATGACCTACCTATGGACGGACGCAGTATTACGACGGGCAGGCGGGTAGGCGGCGATGACCTACCTATGGACGGGCGCAGTATGACAACGAGCAGGCGAGTAGGCGGCGATGACCTACCTATGGACGGGCGCAGTATGACGTTGGGCAGGAGGGTAGGCGGCGATGACCTACCTATGGACGGACGCAGTATGACGACGGGCAGGCGGGTAGGCGGCGATGATCTACCTATGGACGGGCGCAGTATGACGACGGGCAGGCGGGTAGGCGGCGATGACCTACCTATGGACGGGCGCAGTATGACGACGGGCAGGCGGGGATGACCTACCTATGGACGGACGCAGTATGACGACGGGCAGGTGGGTAGGCGGCGATGACCTACCTACGGACGGGCGCAGTATGACGACGGGCAGGCGGGTAGGCGGAAATGACCTACCTATGGACGGACGCAGTATGACGATGGGCAGGCGGGTAGGCGGCGATGACCTACCTATGGACGGACGCAGTATGACGATGGGCAGGCGGCCGCGCTGCTCGTACACCACGTGCTCGGCCAGCTGCTTGGTGAACACGTACGTATTGGGCAGTTCGCCGAGGTACCTGCAACAACAAATGATATTAAGCTCAAACCACTAAAGGGAATGTGCCGAAATTGGACACGGAGATGTTGTAAAAGATTTAGGCTCAGAAAATCGTCGTTAATTTCATGTCACGTTCCTACGTATTATCTTACTATTGACTTCTTTCTTATCTAATATTAGGGTTCCATAGTATTACAAGGAACCCTTAAAATTTAGTTCTGTCCGTCTGTCTGACTGTCCGCCCCTGCTAACTTCTGTAATTATGAATATATAATAATTGCACGTACAGATTGCGTATAGACTTTACTTTTGGGAGCATACAATAATAAAAAATATAAATTTTAGGGGTGGCTCTCCAATACATGGGAAGCGGGAATGAATTTTCTTTCGCATTCTACCCCATCGTAACTGTATTCTTTTCTCTTTAAATAAAGCCAAGGTTTCATACGAGTGAACCATTTTTAAGTAATTGGCAGAGATTTCAAAACTAAAGATAGGCTATGACGTACATTTGACAGAACAAATCTTCATACAATTAAAATTTACGCCATCTTGGTCTCACCATATCGCAAATGTCAGCCATCTTGACTTCACATTACCTCAAATGTCAAAATGGCCCCAAACAACCCCAAAAGTTGGGGCCATTTAAGTGGGGACAGTTTTTGCCCCGACATGCCTCGTCTATAATATATCCCTCTATGGTAATTGGTCTCCAAAGTGGTTCACAAGTTAGTCCCCCCCTGGCATTTCCAAATTATTATGAGCGAAATCGGACAAGAGCTTTTGAAGTAATTTGAAGAAAAGCTAATGCGCGTTTATAGAACTACGGAACCCTCCATAGGCATGTCCTGACATGCTATTGGTTAGGTTATTTGTCTATCTCACAGACAGCCTATGCATAACATTTTGTTGAAATTTTTTTTTACCATTTCTTAAAGTAAAGTAAAAAGTCCTAAGGGGCCGTCCATTAATCACGTGATGCCCAAAGGGGTGATCACAAGTACACCAAGTATCACAAGGGGATCCCCGGTTTAAGGAGACGTCACGTGTATTAATTTTTGTTTTGAATCGTGTCTAAAGGTTGCTAAAAACACCACGTGTTAAATGGACGGCCCCTAACTCTTAAGTATTTTATACTAAGATTAGTCAAGTTTCCGCAGAAAATACTAAGATAGCGGCACTAACTTGGCAGTAAGCACGTTGAGGGTGTCATCGTCCATAGTCTCGCAGATATCCATCGTCCTGCGCCAGTCTGCGAACGCCGGGTATACCACCTCGTCGATCTGCTCCCTGTTGGTGTTCGCGTAGGACGTGGACACGTGGACGAATGCCTGGAAACGAGCTCGCTTGCTCACTGCTTATGCGTAGGTACACTCAGAAACAAGATCGTGCAAACACCACCACCACACAAGCAACAATCTCAGCAAGATCGTGCAAGACCCCACACCACCATGCAGGTTGCAAAACTCGACGCGCGTTTCGCCCCGAACTTCTGAGGATGATGAGTGTACGCACAAGCAGTGTGGGAAGAGGGAGGAGGGAGGTGCTTTACGCATGCTTATGCGTGCACTCACACATCTGCTTGCAGGTTGTGGGTATTTTTTCAAGGGATATTGCTAGATATAATAATAATTAAATTGTATGCTATGGATTTCCGCAAAGTAAGGCCTGAATCTATTTAACTAATTATATTTTTCTTTGAAGTTAGTTAAAATATCACAGTATTTAAGATTTACCCCACCTCCTGCAGACATGCGATGCCGTTGTTATCCAGGTGTAATTACGCTTACATCTAACCAAATTGTGGCGGGAAATAAGCGCCACGAGCCGGAATCGCGCTATCGAAATTTTCACAGTTCGGCGCTATTTATACGACATGTATACAAGTGCGCTAATGCCCGACCGAGAATACCACCTCGCTCGAACGGAGATCTGCCTTTGGGGCTTTCACTACTATCCAACATAATTTTATCTTTGATCGCCGAGAGTAATTATTCCATAGTAAAATTTCCAATATCCCTTGAAATTTTGTGTCTATTGGCATGAAAAGTTAGGCAAATATAAAACCTCTAGATTAAGAACGTCCTTCGCTAGCTCCACCATCTCCCTAGTTCCTCGAAGGTTCAGCTTCACTGCGTCCTTCAGGGGGTCGTCAAACCTGAAAAACACAAAAACAATATTGTGGGGAGTGTAGTGTGTAGTATCCTACCGCTAAACTATCAAGATTCTACACAGGAGTGGCAGTGGTTGTAATTTTTTATGTAATAATAGCTCGCCGCGCCGATTTTCGGTGACTGTGGCCGGTTTTCATTGAAACCAGGCCAGTTGCGCGGGAGTAATTTTCATAGTGCCCAAGTGTGTGCGCAGTACACAAGAGCATTCTCTCTTGCTTTTTTTCTCATAACCCAGTGGGACGGATAACCGACACGACTGGGAGGAGAGGAGACCAGGCGTAGGTCCTGTAGTGTATGTGAGGTATTTGTATTATCTCGTGCATTGACGTCACAGATGACAGTGACATTAGACGTCAGTTAGTCATCAGTTAGTCATCATGTAGCCATCAACAACACTACGCTACACTTGCAGGTGTAGCGTAGTGTTGAAGAGCTAATACAGGGGTATACCGTACGATTAGTCAAATCGTACATCTGGCGACGATGGAAAAAAGGTCAGTGAAATATCAATTCTCATCAATTAATAAAATATCAATTCATCGTATCTTACAAATTCGCTTCGAAAATAACAAAGAAGGGGGAGGTAACGAAGGAACCAGTCAGTTGTAGGTGTAGTCGATCTCGTAGATTATTTAAAACAAAGAATATCGTATTGCCCATGTAGGCATATAGCAGAATGTTGCACGCAAGGGACGCATCGGTTATTATTTAAAATTTATCACCTAAACCAGACCACACCTTTGCCTTGTTATATTTATCTTGTTACATTTTACAATGCGAGGTCAAGATTAGGAATGCCCATTTTTCTAGTGTGTTGTAAGTGTAATTAAAGATCCATGTCAATTTCACTAATTTCAATACAAATTGATCGTTATTTACAATTACAACAAGATGTAGATTAAGTCGAGCGATAGAGATAGAGCGAGCGACGAAGCGATTCTGGTTCTGCGTGCGAAGCTTCGGGAAAAAATGTCCGACGGCCAGGCTGTGATTCCAACTTGGGAGTTAATTTCCCCTAAAAGACGTTGGGCGTTTATGACCCGCTGTTTAAAAAAAAACGTCGACCACAAACTAAAATACTACGAGAATTAGATTGTACAATTATCATTCTCATTTCATATCCCGTGGTTATTTTAATTCAGATCCATGGAAGTGGACAATATATTGTTAATCATATTGCAGTTGCCCATTCAATATAGTTACTTTTTGATTACTATTTCTGGCCGTTTTAGAAATACTGAATGAAATTGAGTTCTTATTATCATTAAAGAAAATTAAAAGGTTCATTTGAGCTATTTGACTCATCCAATAATTCAATATCTGAACTTAAATTACTTCTTAATTTCTCAATACGTTTTGTATTCACAGGAACGTTCGTGTTGTGAACCAAAAGGAAGAGCTTGTGTTTAGAAGCTCTTCCTTTTGCACGGCGCGACTAGTTTATTTTAGTTACTTTCATAGTAGAATGTCTTACGGCATCATTTTATAGGGAAATGCCGCCGACATTTATATAATGTCTGTGCTGCAAAAGCGAGCAATACGTTCCATTTACAGAGCAATATGTTCCGTTTTGTATCTCTAGGAGAAAAGTTTAAAGAAATAGGTATTCTGACCGTCGCTTCTCAATACATTTTACATAATGTTTTATATGTTAGAAAGAAAATTAGTAATTTTAAAACTAAAAGCGACAATCACTGTAGAAACACTAGAAATAAGCACAAGCTAGATATTCCGGTGATCAGACTAAGTAAAGTAAGCAAACCCTTTAAAGGTCAATGTATACCCCTATACAATAGAATCCCAGAACACGTTCAAAATCTTTCCATTAATAAATTTCAGAAAGTAGTTAAAGAACGTTAACTTTGTGTGCTAAAGCTTATTATAGGTGTCAATGATTTTATTGAGGATCGCACACTATGGGAATAGGATGGCCACCTACGAGACTACTTCTATGTCCTAATAATAATAATAGTAATATCTATTTTAAAAACTAATTATATGTATAAAAAGATCAATTTTAAAAACTAATTACATATTTTTACAATATTTTTGCTAAAAGATGGCCCCGTGCGAGTTTCTTACGCCGGTTCTTCTCGTCGGGTTAGCTCCCGAACCGGCGGTAGGCATCACGTAGCTATTGTTTTTTATTTAATTGTCCCAGTTCCGTAAGCGTTGCTTAGTAACCTATATGGAAAAAAAACTTTTTTGATTTTAATTTGATTTTACACTAAAAGGGTAAAAGTAAAAAGGCTGAAACGGGTTTAAATGTGACTTTTTATCTATATTATCCATTTTTAGTATTCTTATTCTTGAAATTACATTATTAAGACTGATCAGGACTGGTTATGTTACTGTTTTGAAAATGTGTTTTGAAGTATATAATTTTCTTTTGGACTTTAAGACGAATCCCGCAAATCCCGTATATATTCAAAACTATTGTTCCACGAAGTTCCGCGGTTTTAGAATTTGATTTTTTTAACAGTGGTAGTGGTGATCATTGGCTTTCGATTAAATTAAGTTGCAGTTACTAATACATGGGAAATTAGTCAGATAAAAATAAAAACTAAAATTAGATTTTCTTTGTTTTTATGGCCCCCATAAGACAGCCGACTTGAAAAGGGTTCATAATGTAGGTTTTTGTGTGTTCTTCAGATAATTTTAGCATAGTTTTGACTATTCCTTAAGATTAAAAATGGATTTTTTTTCACTTTTTTTATCTTATCGGGATTCGAATTTTCTCTTTGAGATAGTTTTAAAACTATGCAAGCGAGCTTCATGGTTGTTTCACTCGGGCATTTGTAATTATGTACTCTTTCGAATTAACCGATAAAAAGACGATGTTCGATTTTTGGGCCAAATTAAACACTGTGCCAGGGTAATGTTGCGACTTGCGAATGCCCGGTCATATAACTAGTTTTTATTACGACATTCTATTATTCTTAAAAACCAAAGTTCAAATAACATTTAAATATTTATAAATAAATTTTCCGCTTTGCCCCTTTAATGAGTCACGCAAAAAATCTATTAATCTGTTTAGTTTTTAATATGGTAATTGTAATTATTCTATATTACGAGTATGTACAAAATAATTAAGTATTTACCTGACACAGGCGGCCACGTGGTAAATTATGTGGGTCCTATTTACTAGCAGAGTCCTGTCCTCCTCAGATATACCTGTAATTCAGAATGCACAGGTTTTACAATTCTTATTCTGACACTTACACACTACGTACTGTTGTTAACATTTGCACATTAACCTTTGCGTTTACTGAATGTTTATAGAGTTATCGTCGATTAAATTTACCTGTTCCTAGTGTTATTAATTATAGGAAACGTCAAACGACGAACAAATGGGAATACATACCGAGTCCCGGCTCTGTGACGTCACCGCCGATGAAGAAAACCTTCTGCTCGAACAGCCCTGGTCTCTCCTGCCTTAACCGATCGAAGCACTGGAAATATTTTATACAATTAAGGTAATACTACACTGGGCGACAGTGAAGCGATGCGACGCGTCCCTACTAGTAATACCGCAATCGAGTGCCGAGTCGCGTCGCTCCACTGCGTTTTGTGCAGT
The DNA here is from genome assembly GCA_037179445.1 of Phengaris alcon alcon. Taxonomy (NCBI): domain Eukaryota; kingdom Metazoa; phylum Arthropoda; class Insecta; order Lepidoptera; family Lycaenidae; genus Phengaris; species Phengaris alcon. The sequence continues at coordinate 489,446 of JAYRCH010000576.1, forward strand.
CTTACCTTTAATATAAAATACTTAAATGTATTATACATTAAGTTAATACTAGCCGTTGCCGCGACTTCATTTACGACAGTACGATCTGTTTCGTGTGCTGTACGCAATTCTATTACCTTTGAAATACTTTTGCGCATATTACCTATTATCTGATAAAATTGTACAGTTTCACTGTGCTTTTAAAATTTTGTAAAGGACCTGAAGGGTAATAAAGATTTATTCAACTCCTTAAATTGTTTTACATACAAAGAAAGCTTCTAAAAAATAATGAAAATGATTTCAAACTAAGTAAAAAGTGAATATTTGAAATTATAATACTTTTTACATTCGAAATTGGCTCGGTGATGCCTCGCCACACCAACAGACGCTTTACATACAAATACACTTACCCTGGAAGCATACACTTGTTTTAACCTCTCCTCTGCCTTCACGACCCTCTTGTCTCGCAGCAGCAGGTAGACCCTCTCCAGGTCTGCGCACGAGTATAGCAGCTTCTCCAGCAGCACTTTGCCCATGAAACCTGCAAGGTATCGCAGATGTCAGATTATAATATTACAATACTATAAAGCCGAAACCAAACTAAACGTCTTAGAATTTTCGATAAAGCAATGTTGTCACGGCTACACGGAAAACCAGCGTGAACGCCTGCAGGTACTTTATTTTACCGAGTGAATAAAAATACCAGGGCGATACCATAAAGTGTTTTCGCGACCCGATTGGGATTCAGGACCTGTACTCAAGATGCATTCGATAATTTCGACAGCGAACTTCGAAATCAAAAATGTATGGGATTTGACATAGGGCCTCGCAAGCGATATGTCACTTAGCGATGACTTATGTCAAATCCCATACATGGGGTTCAGGGCCTTTAGTGAAGATTCACTAAAGGCCCTGAACCCCATTCGGGTTGCGAAAACACTTTTCTAAGTGTATAAAAGTACTGTGTTCTAACCCAAGGTAGCTGTAACTTCTCTTGTGTCCATGAGCGGCAATGGCTTACCATCCAGCTTATTCGCGGGTAAAAAATTGTATAACCTGATCCACCAGTGATGAAGATGGTCTTCCCCCTAAAGTACTCCGGTATGGTGCCCACACCGTCCAGGTTCCTCTCCTCCAGAAAACCCATCCTCGAAACTGCAACAGTTGAACTTATGAAGTTTAGCGAACAAATGATTTGTTTCGCTATATACAGAATGTCCCAAAATTAGCACGTCACACTGACAACGGAGGTAGATGAACCCAAGACGCATTGAACAAGCCTAACATGCCCATAGAAAAGTTTCGTGGGTTTTAAGTTATGACCAGTTTTAGTCATTTTTTAAAAATCACCATTTTTTTGTAATGTTCGTATCAGAGACTTTTTAAAATGCGCTTTACTTTTCACACTTTCACTTTTTTTTTATGTGTACTCCCTCAAGACTAGTTACTTATTATGAAACAAACAATACTTAGTCGATAAGTAATGTGAAATAACGGCAGTTGATAGTGAAACAAGTTTTAAAAAGAAAGAGACGGCGATAGCAGATACTTGACCAAGTGACCAGCCAGCCAGGCCAGCCCCAGCCAGTCAAGCCAGTTCGTTACCTTTCGTTTCGTTCTACCGACGTGTTCTCTGCGCCTCTGCATTTTGTTTTGTGATTTTCAACGTGTTTTTGGCTTTTCTACTGGACTCTGTTTTGCTTGTGAATTTGTACTATTGTAAAGTGGAAACGACGACTCAGCGTTCAATCGGACTCTGATTTTCTTGGGAATTTTGTGAAACGGGCACGATGGCGAATCCCAACGTCTCTTACTCTCATAGCGAGTACGCAGACATGCATCTAATTTATGGTGAAACCAGGCGAGTTTCGACTCACGGGAACGTAACTTACAATGCGAGGTTGGATGCACGATTGTATGCAGAACGGTATCCTTATCGTACGCCGACAAACTACGAAATTATTTTGCGCGTTGTTAATGCATATCGCGAGGGTCGAGTACCAGGGACGAGAGGCCCAGGCGCTGGAAGACTGTAGATGATGATGTTTTTTTGGATGAAGTCCGCCAGGAGCCAAGTACTTCAGTGCGGATCATTGAACGGCGCATGCGCACTGGGATCCCAAAATCGTCGGCACATCGAATTTTAAAGCGGCACAGATACCATCCCTACCACATAACACCGTTTTCCAAACGCTTCTAACAAGTGACTACCAACGCCTTGTATTTTGTCGCCAAATGATTGCTAAATGGAGAGAAAATCTAAACTTTTTTAATGATGTCTTGTGGAGCGAGGAATCTGCATGTAAACGAGATGGATACCTTAATCTTCATAATCTTCATAGCTGGCGTCTAACCAACCCTCATGAAAAAAGAGAAGTTCGCTCTCAATATCAATTTAAAATTAACTTGTGGACAGGAATATGAAATGGCCAGATAGTAGGACCATTCGAGTTACCAGCTGTCCTGAATGGAGAAAATTACTTAAATTTTTTGGAGAATAATTTTCCAGTATTACTAGAGGGATTCCCTGAGGAATTGAGGTAAAAGATGTGGCTCCAAAACGATGGCTGTCCAGCACACTACGCCCGCGCCGTACGAGAGCACCTCGATATTGCATACCCTAACCGGTGGATAGGGCGACTGGGACCGATCTTGTGGCCGCCACGTTCCCCGGATTTAAATCCTTTGGATTTTTTCTACTGGGGATGTATAAAAGATAAAGTCTACGCAAAACCGATAACATCTGAGGCTGAATTAAGGCAAAGGGAAGCAGGCGTTGAAATATCGACCATAAGCTTAATAAGAAACCGAATTTTCATACAAAGGTGTCACTTGTGCATAAGAATGGGAGGAAGACAATTTGAACACTTGTTGTAAACAAAATAAATGCAAAATTCATACGAAACTTTTTTTATTTTCTTTCAACATTGACTATCAACTGTCGTTATTTCACATTACTTATCGACTAAGTATTGTTTGTTTCATAATAAGTAACTAGTCTTGAGGGAGTACACATAAAAAAAAGTAAAATAAAGTGCATTTTAAAAGGTCTCTGATACGAACATTACAAATTGTGATTTTTAAAAAATGACTAAAACTGGTCATAACTCAAAACCCACGAAACTTTTCTATGGGCATGTTAGTCTTGTTCAATGCGTCTTGGGTTCATCTACCTCCGGTGTCAGTGTGACGTGCTAATTTTGGGACATCCTGTATATCTATTAATTAAGAAGGTCAAATAAAAATCCGATCTAAAATTTAAATAAGGTGAGCAGGGTAAACATTCCTTTAGATAATATATTTTCGAGCTTTCGAGGCAAAACTTACTTATTCAGTATAATGTGTTTACGGTATACCAGCTTTTTCCCGCTTCTCCACCCGCGTAAATATAGTATCGGGTATCCCTAGGGAATGCTGTACTTTATCGGGATAAAAAGTAGCCTATGTTTTAATCCAGAGCCTTAACTACACATAACAAATTTCATCAAAATCCGTTCAGTAGTTTTTGCGTGAAACAGTAACAAACATCCATCCGTCCTCACAAACTTTCACATTTATAATAGTAATAGGACTAAGGGCCTGTACATTCTATAGAGTACAGACACAGCGACAATCGGCAAAAAATGCAAATTCCCGTGCAATAAGTAGCTATCCGCGCGGTTTCCAGCTGGCGTCGTAACTTGTAATCCGACGCCTCCGGCCTTTGTAATGAGCTGAGTGCGGCTAATACATAATTATTCAAAAGAAGCAACCACTGTCCAATAAGAATAACATAGATCAATGTTAATGACCATATTGTTATTGTCGTGTGTAATGTCATTATGTACCGTCACTGACTCGTATGTTTAGTAGTATACTTATACTATTATACTCGTATTTCTGCTAAGTAAATTATGACCTAGAAGCTGTGAATTTTTATTGATGTTTAAGGATTCCGTAGTTCATGTCTCGGAACCGTTATGGTTTCATCATATCCGTCCGTCCGTCTTCAGCTTACGTCCGTCCAAACGGTTAATGCTAGAAACTTTGCATGGTTATGTGCAGTATTTACCACGTCGACAAAGCGCTGAAATAAAATCACGAAAAACATTTTTTTGGGATACCTTTTGACTTTTAAACCCTCTAAAAGCTAAACAGCTCGAAAATTAAAAAAAAAACACGATTGTATTCCATGTAAGTTTAAAGGAAAACTACAACGGCTATTATTACTTTTTTAGTTCGGGAGGTATATCTATCTATACTTAACTTGTAAAATGCGCTTACTTGGAAAAATTCGTACGGAAATAACGAAATAATAAGTAAACATGTAAAATATTGGTATAATGGTACGGAGCCCTAAGTGCCCGAGCCCGACTCGCACTTGGCCAGTTTTATAACTTTAATAGATATAAATAATAAATTAAAGAATAATTTTCAGCGGCCATTAAAATATATATTCCGAAGGGCGACTTTGGTATTGCCGATTGGTCATGCTTTAACCACAGATTAAGTAATATACATTATACTAATAATGTATATAACCTATATACATTATTACTTAATTCAAATAAGGGCCTGGTTCGCAATGTCAGATAGCTTAACAGCTTCATTGTCAAATAGTTAACGGCCTTACCTCTTGTTGTGATCTGCTAAATCTTTTCTACTTGGTTGTCCACTACAATTTACCTCAGAAGTCGATGACCAATATCCTGTGCGGCCCCATTTCCAGAACTAATTTGGGCATGCAAGCACCAGTCTCCAGAATGTGCAATTTATACAGTAACGTTTCCACGAACCTCAACAATGACATTAACATTTTCGGTATGTGCCACAACCAATAATTTAAAAAGAAGCTAGCTTATTTTTATAAAATTAAAAAGAAGTCTAAAATGAATGATTGACGATAATAAAAAAAAATTAAATTCCTATTATGTATCGCTTCGCTTCTTTGCTATTATGTTCAATTAAATTTTATTTGTAATGCATGACACAAAAATCAATTAGGTATTTTAAATGAACAATAATCATCACTAAATTTTGTTTCATATTATTTTATAATTTATAATAAGTATGTATTTAAAATTAGTTTAAGTTTAACTTAATTTGATTATATCATTATTAATCCATGTATTTGTATAACTTTACTGACGCTCTAATCAATATGTACAGTATTTTAACTAACGTAAATTATTTACTCCCAATGACATGTACTTTATCTAATTATATCTTATTTCAAATCATCGACTATCTATTCATTGCTATATAATCAATAAATTAACATTATGATTTACTTGTACTTATATCAATGTAGTGTCACCTATTAAGGTGCATGTATCAGGAATATTGTATAAATTAATTTGTAACTTGATTGTATAATACATGCGCTGCTGGTGTCCTTTCTAAATAAATAAATAAATAGTTTAATTGTATGTTTTGTCTCTGTCGCTCTACCGTATCTGTTGTAAACTAAGTAGCGATAAAACTTTCGAATAAGCTATCCAACACTTATTAGAAGAAATGAATATGAAACAGACCCATAGTATTATATTATAGCAAAAATATTTAATGCATACTTTTGTAAATTGTACCTACTCACATATGTATTTTTGGATTATATCCTACAACTATACTATTATAAATGTGAATGTTTGTGAGGTTGGATGAATGGAACCGATGGATGCAATTTTTTTACTCTTTCACGCAAAAAAGACTTAACGGATTTTGATGATATTTTGTATGATAGTAGGTAGTTTAAGCTCTGGATTAACACATAGGTAGCAGTGGCGTGGGGTTCCTATAACTCCATTCTTATTGGCTACACAGGCTAGGGCTTCCCTAAAAAGGAGAACCAGCCTTCGTCAGTTTCCACTGATAGGTAGGCTACTTTTTATCGAGAAAAAGTACAGTGAGCCGCGGGAACAAATTAGTATTTTATATAAATGGCGTACCTACATAATACATTGTTGTATGTACATGTATGCTTCTTGTAAAAGACATGCTCATTCAGCAAATGAAAATATTGCATACATATTACATACTATTCCTTAGTACCTACCTACTACTATATATAAAATAAATTAATTTTATTCTACATCATATCATAATATAATTAAGGCTCTACGAAAAAAAAAAAGCCGATGATTATTGCAATATTTAATGGCGGTTATGATATCAACTATTTTACATAGAATTCTCCGTTATCCTTCAACGTCGATAACAGCTGCGTTTATTCATAAGGTTGCCCAGAGCATAGGAGTTCTTAGTGTTGCCCACAGACAGGAGTTTTTAGCGTTGCCCACAGACATAGGAGGAATGAGCATTGAACATCATTCTTGTAAACTAGTCTCTACCATAATCCCCTTAAAATAAGTATAATTTTTCCGTATCGCCCATACTGATCATCCCAAGTTTTTGTAAATCATCTACTCTAAATGAAATGCAAAAAAATATTTTTGCATTTCATTTAATAAGATGACTGTAATTTCTTAATACAAGGAAAAATTACCTTTTTTTTCTTTATAAAATCACAATCCAATGCGTAATTTATCGATTAATTTAACTGCACTCACGACCGCGCGCTACGCATAATTAGCAATTCTAAACGTGAACTTACCAGTAAACGATTGTTCGATAATTTTTTTACACACGACGATCACGATACGTGCGATTTTGCAAGTCAATCTGCGATGAGAGGCGCCAGAGCAAGTAGCCCTCGAAGCTGGAACTCATAAAAATAAAATACACATTAAAATAACTCGGCACAAGAAATTGTAAGGCTGTATAATATTTCCCTTTATGAAAGCACACATCTATACTCCGTGCAGCTTATACTGATGTTTAAAAAAGGACAGTTATTGCCTAAAGGCAATCGGCATCAATTTAGAAAGCGCCATACTCACAGTCCGGCTTGCAACCTTGAAGCGAACTTCTAGACAAAAATTATAAATTGACATTGTTGGCACTAATGACGGCCATTAATACTGGCGCTGGATTTGCAGGCTGGATGGTGAGTAAGGGTTAGTTAACACCGCGACAATACCCAACGCTACACGGCGCTGCGTTTCATTCGCTGCACATATGACATCAGTTATACGCTGCGTAAGCGCTGTGCAGCGCGCTGCAACCTGACATTCGAATTCTTACAATGAAAAGTGTATATTTTTGGGTAATTAATAAAGTTCAATTTTGATTAGCAATCTGAAAAATGCAGCGCTATGTCGCGTATCGTTTCGTTTTCTGGTGTTGCGGCCGTAGCTAAGGGGGGGGGCATTGTGGGGGAATGCCATACCTTGAAATCACAATGCCCCACATTAAAAATACCAAAAACTAAGATAAATTATTATAATTAAAATGTTTGTTCATAGTTTGAGATAAAAATATCGTATTGATAGGTATCTAAACTTTTCCGAACATACCACAGTTTGTGACATTCATTTCATACTATTTAATTATTTGTTCTGTTTATAGATGGCATATGGCGGGAGCACAGATATAATATAATAAAAACAAGACCCAACATTACTAAGAAAATTATGATGTTCCAATATGGTTACAAATTGGTTTTAGCTTAATTGAGTAAATTTTTGGAACACATTCTGCTTAAGGCATGCAAATTTTAGTAGTTTTAAGATTTCAATACAATTTTATAATATCAAAGTTAGGTTAGGCATACAGAACTGGTTACAATTAATTATAAATAATAATATTGTACGAAATAAATTAAAGTATGAGGGTACATTATGCATTAATTCATTAAAAGTCCATAAGATTAAATTGTTAAATAGAAATATGACAAATTATTTTTATAAAATATAAATCGAGTCAAACTAAATCCTATTGTACAAGTATCATGATAAAATGGATATTAGATTGTCAACATTGTAAATCAACAACAAGTAATAAAGAAATTAAAAGTCATTTAATAGTAATAGCATTACTTAAATTTAGTTTTAAAAAGTGATCTCTAATATGTTTTGGTATTTTGTTATAAATTTTTAGAGCTCATACAGAAAATACTCTTTCCTATTAATTCTTTTCTACAGGTATGTACGCATACTTTATCACCATGACGTCTGTTTTTTTTTTTTTTTTTTTATTAAATAAGGGGGCAAGCGAGCAAACGGGTTACCTGATGGTAAGCAACTACCGTCGCCCATGGACACTCGCAACATCAGAAGAGCTGCAGGTGCGTTGCCGGCCTTTTATGAGGGAATACGCTCTCTTCTTGAAGGTTTGCAGGTCGTATAGGTCCGGAAATACTGCTGGTGACAGTTCGTTCCAGAGTTTTACAGTGCGCGGCAGAAAGTTACGCGAAAAGCGCACGGTGGAAGACTGCCACTCATCAAGGTGATGAGGATGGTATGTTTTTCGCGTGGGACGATGGCGAAAAGTTGCAGGTGATATGATTCCGAATAATTCCTCAGAGCACTCCCCGTGATACAACCGATAGAGGATGCAGAGTGAAGCTACATCTCGGCGTAATTCCAAGGGGTCCAAGCTGTTTGAAACACTATTGCAGTCAACAATTCGAGCGGCCTTCGTTGGATACGATCCAGAGGGAGCAGTTGGTATTTTGGCGCCCCTGCCCAGAGATGAGAACAATATTCCATATGAGGCCGAACCTGCGACTTGTAGAGTTGTAGGCGTTGGTCCGGACTGAAGTACTGTCTCGCTCTGTTAAGAACACCAAGCTTCTTCGTGGGTAACTTGGCCTTACCCTCTAGATGATATCGGAACTGGACTTCGCTCGATATGCTGACGCCAAGTATCTCAATGCTAGGGGAGATGGTAAAAGGTGTGCCCTCCAAACGAGGATATACGACCATTGGTGACTTTTTAGTGGTGAACGCGCAGACTTGTGTCTTGGCGGGGTTGAATTGGACTAAGTTACGTCTACCCCATTCAGAGACTTTCTCCAATGAATTCTCTATTTTAGACACAAGTTCGTTTCGACTCTCAATGACATTTAGCCGAGAAATATTGGGGGAGCCGGTATATACAGCATCACCTGTACTATCATCCGCATAGCAATGAATGCCATTGGTCTGTAACATGTCATTGATATGCAGTATGAATAGGGTCTTATAAAATTATCTGATAATCGTGGATAGAAGTGAGAATTACTTTTTACAAATAATGCAAACTCAAGTAAATATAGAGAAGGAAGTATCAGAAGCTGGTATTGTTAAAATAGTCGCTGACTACTATCGGTACTTTTAATTTTAAACATGGATCTAATACAGCGTTTTTGCATCATAAATATAAATTCTAACCCTCTTACCAATAAAAAGATTTACACAATGGATAACTTAAGCAACGTTGCTGTCTTTGACTGTTAATTGACTTTTCCGACGCATCAGACAAAGACAGCAACGTTGTTTAAGCTATCCGTTGTGTAAATCTTTTTATTAGTAAGGGGGTTTATCTGTGGCTATTCCTCAAAAAATTATGCTATACCTCATAACAGATTCAACCAAACCATGATAAGCAGTAATTACTTTTTAATGTTGGCCGATAAAGAGAGTTTATCTAGAGCATAAGCTAAGCTGCTTACTACTACGAAGACATATTATCATATCGTGTGGTCTAAAAACTAAATATAATTGAGCTGCATCGGCTATTACAAACTGTAGATGACGCTGCTAAAACCCGCTTACTGTACAAGTGTACTGTAAAATATATTTCATTTTCACAAATTGTTTACCTAAGTATTGTACCTATTGTACGGTGTACTATTTATTTTGTACCTAGGTACCTATTCAGTAGGTAGTATTCAGTCAGCAACTAACCAATATCAACTAGAACGTAGCGAATAGCGATACGGACTAGAAACTATTTAATGCGGCAAGGACTGGAAAATCCAATGCTCATCAATATTATCATTTTATTGATATACGGAAAATCATTAAATAAAATAACTATTTGCTGTGCCTTTTAAATTTTTTTCCAAACTTATATCTATATTGACAGGAACCTATCCTAACATGATAGACATTACAAATTATAATCAATTAGAGAGATAGATATATACAGGTATATACAGGCTACGGAAGAAGACAGTTATACCTAAAGAAATAAATAACTTTGCTGAATACTGTACAGTACGATATTGATTGATAGTAAGTGATATGAGTATGGAGTACCATACAAGGCAGTGAAATGTAAAAAAATAAATTACCAATGTCTTAAACCTTGTTGACATTAACCAATTATAGATAGCCTTGTTGACATATTATGTCCGTTATGTGATTTATTGACCTATATTCAAATGCTGATTATCCTAAAGGCAAACTAGGCATGTGCCTAGGGGCGCGAGGATACAAAGGGGCGTGCGGGCTGAATTGTAAAATAAAGAAAAAATATATAATACAACATAAAATTAATTGCGCCAGTAAGTAAGCCACCTTCTTACACAACAAAAACTATTGTTTTTGCTTATAACCTCAATTTGCTTGAATTTATAACAAAGTAAAAAAAATATTTTTACAATTATTTTTTTACAATTATTAAAATTGCACATTATAATAATTAATTAATTCTATTAATTAATCATTTTTTATTTCTTGTTTGAAACGAGTTAAAAACTACTTACGTTTTAAAATGACTGCAAATAGTCTCAAAAGATTGGCTGTTCTATGCATAGAATAGCTACGTGTACGTCTACTTTAACGTTTAGTTTGTGAAGTTTCAATCGACCAATTTACAAGTGTAAATGTAATTCAATGTAAAAAACAAATGTAATACAATCATAAGTCATCGTTAGTGCAAAATTCATGATTCTTACAAAGATAGATATATGATTGGCTTCGCTGGGCGCTCGATCAATGATTTGTCTATAGATTCTTGGAACAAAAACAAATATTTTTTTATATTATTGAAGTATATAATATATAATAAAATTTATGCAATGAGCAAGCAATTAGTCAATCTATTTAAAAAATAAGATAGAAAAACTATAATTTTAAGTAAAATTTCTGTGATAGGGCGGCATTTTCTTCAGTGTCCAGGGCGACACTAATTTTAAATCCGGCCCTGCCTGAATCAGTGTTGAAATAAATAATTCGTAACTTGTATTTTTTATTTACCAAGTATTAATAAATTCTTAAAATTAATAAAAGCGCCAGACAATTCAGGACGACGTTCGCTTCCCAAATTTGACCGATCGAGAAAGAAATCCGGGACCTTCCGCGCTTACGGCAAAAACCTAGGCCATTGTGGAAATAGTGGAAGCCCTAAAGGTAGATCTCCGACCGAGCGAGGTGGTATGCTGAAGCCCATTTCATACATATAGTCATTTCATATAGTCATTTCAGATGATGTGTTTAAATAAATAAAGGCCTAAGTTTATTTAAAGCGCCGAACTGTGAAAACTTCGATAGCGCGATTCAGGATCATGGCGCTAATGAGGGTTTTTGATATTTTTTCTGACGTTAGGGCCAGACTAGGGAATGCAATACCGGGATACCAGGATCCAGAAATACCGGGATTAGAGGGACTGCGCAACGATAAGCGCCATGTGTACCACGACACGCAGAAGCGCACGAACTGATTCGTGAACTGAACTGAACGTGATTAGCAGGTTGGAAGGCCAAGAAACACTATTAGCCAAGAAACTTGCTATCTCATCGAGAAAACTCATTGCAGAGCGACGTACCAATATAACTGCGGTTTTATTGTATTTACACACGACCCTGGAAAGTACGAAGAAGATAGAATTGCATTTATGCGCGACGAAACTTTGAAGTTACCTGCAAAAAATAAAGAAATTATAAATCTCGTAGAAAGATTACAATTCAATGAGAGAGACGACCACACACAATCAACGTTAATCTCATCAGATGCTTGTGCGACGTCTTCTACCTCCACTAAAGATCATGATGATTTAGCTCTTGCTACAGTGGCCGCAATGATGCAAGCTGAAACTACGGAGCCAGAACCGATGTCTCTTCGATATGAACTTGAACAAACTCTATCAACTTTTAAAACTGCTTGTCGTACTCATTCTGGAGTTCGTTCTGTCGAAGTTTCAATTAAGAAAGAAATGAATTTGTTTGAGTCAGGTGGTGAATTAATCTGGCAAATATCTCCAGTTCGCCTACAACGCTTTAATGACAGTTGTGCCCACAAGCTTGGAAGCAGAACGAGCATTTTCTGCTGCTGGCTATCTGGCATGTAAAGTCAGGAGTCGTTTGGTAGACGAGACTATCGATACGTTATGTTTTATGCGCAGTTATTTTCAAAATAATGCCTGAACTATTGTCTCTTTATTATAATTTTGTTTCTTTTACTAATCTCTCAATACATAATTTATTTTAAACATTTATTTTTATATTTTTTAGTTCTAGATGCATGAATGATGCAGGATTTCTCTCTTTTCTCAATGACTTTCAGAGACATGCGGGATCCCGCAAATACCTGGATTAAAATTTTGTTGCGGGATTGCATTCCCTAGGCCAGACCAACTCACACAAAGCGTCATCTGGTGGCGTAAGTGATATCAAAAACGGTCAATAAGTATTTTCGATTCTTTTTCTGTCACCAGGCGGCGCTTGGTAGCCCGACGGTCCTTGTCGTGTCAAAAAGCTGTCAGATGTCACGAATTTAAATACCCTCTTTGGTCCGCCACACCACTATCTATACTATCGAGGTCGAATTAAGCTAGCTAGCTAGCTATAATATAAGCTATAATATATTTAAGTTAGTTAATTTGTAGAGGTATAAGAAATTACATTATTATAATCCTAGTTTTGTCACAACACTAATAATAATTATAGTAATGTCACAGCACTATGCCGGACTATATATTGTTTATTTTATATTTAATAAAGGCAGTCTTAATTAAGCATCCATTGGTTTCATTCCATTCCAACCACCACCTTACTACCCTGCCCGTGGCGCCTGCATGTGAGCCGTCGCGAATTTGAAACCGTTCCATATCCGTCGCGTTTCGTGCCTCTTAGATTAACTTAGACCAATGGAGTTAATTAAACGGAGTCCTCAGTCGAACTCACAAGTGCTAATAAACCGGGAAAATGGGCAAGCAGCAGTCTAAAGAAGAGACGTACGAGGTCATCGTACAAAATGCAGCAGGAGGAAATAACAATTCGCAAGTAGAGGAAATTCGTTGGCATATGTCTACAACCAACACTTTGCTAACTGGCGTTACCCTGTTCATTTTGATAAGCCTTGTGGTTATTGCCTATAAGCAGCACAAAAGATGTCACAGAAAATGGATTGAGAAGTAAATTACTCGGACGACAGCAAGAAAATCTTTTTTCCGGCGACACGGGCCATCAGAAACTGTGTAAAAAAAATATAATTAAAAAGAATAATTTAAAAATAAAGTGCTAATTAAGGGAAAGAAAATAATAAATAAATAAATAAGTGGAGTAAGCATAATAAAAGTGTAAAAAAAGAAAAAAAAGAGTGCTTATAAATATATATCGAATCGCATAATATTAATAATATAATAATTAAACATCATTACATAAAATCGTTATAATAATCACGGCATAATATTTATTCATCGTGCGTGTGAACGTGTGAACGAAGTATTCAGTGACAAACCAAACATGGACTCTGCAGTCGAATGAACTTTAGACTCTAAATATTTTATTGGACTTTGGATATTTTATTTTTTAATAATTTAAATGTATGATTGTGTTCTTTTTCTATTTTAAATTAATAAATAGCGGTGGACAGTAAGCTATGATGGTATGTATCAAATGGTTGTTATTGTAGGATTATATAATGAGTTAAAGAATATAAGAATTTATTTAATTAAAATTGGACGAAAACGAAGAAATGAAAATATATTAAAAATAAAGTCAAGCGAGGGAACACCATTTATGAGCGTTTTAAAAATTGGTCAATTGATTTTGAGGAAAAATGTGAGAAAAAGCGCTTTTCTAATGAGGATATTTTATTAGTAAATAATTATTGTACAAAATTTTTAGAATTATATGAAGATATTTTGTTATTGTGTAAAAGTAATTCGGACTCGGTATCAAACATAGATTCTTTTGATTTAAGAACAGCTTTAAATATTTTACCTGTTATGACGAATGAGGAATGCAACACCAAACAGTTGATTGATAATATTCAATATTGTAGTTCGTTATTAAAAGAAAATGAATGTAAGCAAAACCTGATTTATTTTGTTTTAAAAAGTAGATTGTCAGTAGAGGCTAAATTAAAATTAAAGTCGTCTTATAATTCTGAATTAAAAATGACATGAAAAATACCCTTTTAAGTAAGAAAGCTGCAGCTACAATTCAGCATAAATTACAAAGTATTAAACAATTTGACAGGTCTATTTCAGATTTAATTAAATTAAAGATTTAAAGAATTATTTGTCGATTTGACGATTTCGCAATCCGACGGAAATGAGCAATGCTATAATATTTTAAAACCCATTAATGAAAAATTTGCCATTAAACAATTTGCGGATGGATTGCGAAGTCGTAGATTGAGTACGATCATTTCAGCTAGAAATTATGATTCACTTAAGGATGCAATCCAGGCCGCTCAGGATGAGGATACATCAATGGCGGATAAATCAAAACCTCGGGAGAAATTTTAGGTACATATAGAAACTCATTTAGTTTTAATAATATGAACCGAAATTTTACCCCCGCTTCCCGAATTGAAATTCCCGAAAAAACAGTGGAATTACCCCGCTCCCCGGGGACAACCCCGTGGTCATCGGCACAGAGGTAGGTTTCCACGATTATTACTTATACACAATATAAGTAATAATCGTGGAAATCAAGGGATACATTTAATATGACAAGACAATGAATCAGAATTAATACCGAATCAGTTTTTTCGAGACTAACAAGGAACATTTTATTTTTTCAAGCGATAGTAATTTTTATGTATCAATAGATTCTGACTCTACGTATTGTAAAAACCAACATTTTTAGTAGATTCTGGAGCATCGCTATCCGCGTGCAAATATCAGCATGCGCAAAAATTTAACATTCTAATCCATACCGAAAATATTACCATACATGGTTTGGGTCGAAGAGTCCAGGCAATAGGATACGTTTATTTACCTATGGTTTTAAATAACGAGTATATTTATCATAAGTTTTATGTTTTTAATATCTTACCAATAAAAGTGAATGGAATTTTAGGTCGTGATTTTTTGAATAAATACAAAACTAAATTAGATTTCGAGGAAAGCAATTTAACTCTAGAGATTTCAAATAATAATTTGGTCACTTTACCGATTCTAGCCGAGTGTTCTGTTAATATTAATATTCCGGCTCGTAGCGAGGCGATACATTTTATAGAAACGGAGTTTACGAAAGATTGTGTAATATTTTCAAATGAATTAAGACCCGGTGTATTTTTAGCAAGTTCTATAGCTACTCCTAAAAACGGACGAATACCTGTGTGTATTCTAAATGTCACTAAGAGTGATGTTTTATTAAATGAAATTACACTGTCAATCGAAAATTTAAATTGTTTTAATATTAAAAGAAAGGGCCAGTTATCAATCAGCCCAGGTATATTACCTGGGCTGATTGATAACTGGCCGAAACGACGAACTTAAAGAAATGATACGCAAAAAAGGAATATTACATTATATTCTGGCATCTTTTTGAAAATAGAACGCCAAATTTGAATTTAATCGAACTGATGGAATTTGTTTGAGAGGACGTAGAACTTTCTCTGTCGTAAATTTCCTTAACAATGGAAAGAAACGAAATTCGTGCGGTGATAAAGTTTTACGTTTTAAAAGAGAAAACAGTAACCCAGATTAAAACCAAGCTAGACAGTGTTTTAGGTAATTCTGCTCCTGCATTGAGTACAATTCACACCTGGGTAACTGATTTTAAACGTAGAAGACAGAGCTGCGAAGCCGCCCACAGGTCTGACCGTCCAAATGAAGTCACGAATCCGGACATGATCAAAAAAATTCACAAAATTGTATTGAATGATCGGCGCTTAAAGTTGCGAGAGATAGCAGAGATGGTGAGCATTTCATTTGAACGCGTTTTTAATATTTTGCACCAACATTTGGGAATGAAAAAGCTTTGCGCGCGATGGGTGCCGCGTTTGCTCACTGTAGACCAAAAGCAACGTCGAGTGGACGATTCATCGGAGTGTTTGGTGCTGTTTAACCGAGATCCTAATGAGTTTTTGCGGCGTTATGTAACAGTCGATGAAACCTGGATACATCATTATACTCCCGAGACAAAAGAACAATCGAGCGGAAAACCTGCGCCGAAGAAAACAAAAACGGTTTTGTCGGCCGGCAAAGTGATGGTGACTGTTTTTTGGGATGCTCGAGGGATTATTTTAGTGGATTATCTGCAAAAAGGAAAAACAATAAATGGAGAGTACTACGCAAGCTTGCTGCAAAAATTAAGTGAAGAAATCCAGAAGAAACGACCACATTTGGCCAAGAAAAAAATTTTGTTCCACCATGACAACGCACCTGCACACACGTCAATGGTTGCAGTCGTCAAACTCCATGAATTGCGGTTCGAATTGCTACCGCATCCACCCTATTCCCCGGATCTGGCCCCGTGCGACTTCCACTTATTCCCAAACCTGAAGAAATGGTTAGGTGGCCAGAGATTTTCATCAAATGAAGAAGTCATTGTTGCCGTGGACGAGTATTTTGAGGGGTTGGAGAAAACATTTTATCAAACTGGTGTAACGGCATTGGAGAAGCGCTGGACTAAATGCATCGAGGTAGAAGGAAACTACGTTGATAAATAAATTTATTTAAAATAGATTTTTGAAGTTTTTCTCTGTCGTTTCGGACACTTATCAATCAGCCCTCGTATGCACTTTCAAAAAATAAATAAATATGCTGATAGGGTTAAAAAGTTATTTTCTTTTTGTACGGTGTCATAAATCACACCGTAGCATTTCACTTATAGCACTTCACAATGCATTTTACCGTCAGTACGCGTTCATAATTAGCAAGCACCGCGCGTGCTCCCCTAGCACATAGCATGTATCAATCTTATGTGGGACAATTAATAAAATCTTTATGTTCGGGAACACATTTGGTTTTATTAGCCAAACCCCCACATAAAAATGGTCCTTCGAGCCGGATCTGAACCAGCGACCTATGGATCGAAGACGGCAAGCAAGTAAGCAAGAAGAAGCACAAGAAGACGGGGCGAGATGCCAAACCCCCACATGATATGGTCCTTCGAGATTTGTGACCTTCCGCGATTTGGCCAAAGCAGGATCATTCGCGAGTGAGGACTATCAGTGACTATCAGAAAATCAGTTCGGTAAAATCAGAAGACAGTACAGTAGTGGTGTAGTGGTAAAAAGCAATCTAGCAGAGCAGTGGTAAAGTGAAATAGCACAATTGTGTAGCAGAACAGCAGTGTAACAGAACAGCAGTACTGTGGGGTAGCATAGCAGTGTAGCAGATCGGTGGTGTAGTGATATAGTAGAACTATATAGTGGAAGAAGTCGTCTCGACTCGTCTTCCACTATAGAAGGTATAATGAAGACGAGCATCAGCAGCAGCAATATTCAGCATAGCAGTGTGGTTCCTGTCTGCAAACAGCAGACAGCGGTATCAAAATTATCATCGCTTCAGCATCTCATCAGCAGACCATCACACTCTTCAGGGTAGTGAGTAGCAGCAGCAGAAAGGTTCCCGAGCAATTTTTCCATTTTTTCACTTTGAGCAATAAGTTACCATAATGGAGGATATTTACGAAAATCAAGAGCAGTTAGTAGGTGCGATAGAGCAGTTGCTTGCGTCTTTCAAGAAGACGGGGCGAGATCGTAGGACAGTAGATTACGTTAAGCGGAAGTTACAAACCCTTGACGAATATTGGGAAGAATTTAAGCAGAATCGACAGCAATTAGCAGGATACGTAGATGAAAATTCTGAGCCTATGAAAAGTCTCAATAAACGGGCTACCAGAAACTACGAGATCACGAAGTCAACTTTGCAGCAGTATCTCTTGCAGGTGACTTCACCAGCAGTAGCACACCCAGAGGGTAAGGTAATTGAGGTCCCAAGTCGTGGAGCAAGCCCGTTACCTATCCCTGGTCCGTCAACAGCAGCATCAGCAGAACGGGTGTCGAGGACAATCTCCCAAGGAGTCGACAGCAAAACAGCAGAAATGTTACGTAAGCAGATGACGAACTTCAAAGCATTTTCACGAACGGTAAGCAACATTGACCTGGAAGCATTAACAGAAAAGTGGCAGTTTGAAGACACGTTGCAGCAGTTACAGATGAGATGGATAGCAATCGACGCTCAGCATTGGGAGCTCGATAATGAATTAAACGGGTCTAACCTAGAGTACGAAAAGCAATTTACAGCACATGAGAAGAAATTTAATTTCATCAAGGAGAGCCTTAACAAAAAAATGTGGTCAACGTCCCAAAGGGAGAAATCAACCCCTAAATTAGATATCCCTACATTTAGCGGTAATTATCATCAATGGATGTCATTCCAAGATTTATTCAGTGAGGCCATTCATAACAATCCCTCACTGTCTCAGGCCCAAAAAATGCAGTTTTTAAGGAGTAAATTAACAGGCGAAGCTGAAAGGCTCATATAACATTTACAAATGACATCGGCTAATTATAATATATCTTGGGAAATTCTTAACCACAGGTACAACAATAAAAGGCTCATATTCACTTCGCACGTCAACATATTGTTAGGGCTGCCAACCATTCAATATCAATCAGCAGTGCAACTTAAAAAATTACACGACACGACTAAAGAATGTTTGAATGCACTAACGAACCTGGGAGTCAATATCAGCTAATGGGACCCCTTATTGGTCCACCTATTAGGGCAAAAATTGGACAGTGAGTCGTATACAGAATATTTGGAATCAGTCAAGAATCCTCGAGAATTGCCAATTCTAGAGGAATTCGTGAATTTTTTGGAAAAGAAATTCACTGTGCTCGAATCATCGCGTAGAAAACAAGAGCAGGGCGTATTTAAGCGACCAGCATCAGCGAATCAGCAGCAGAATTTTTCGATCAGCGAAGACTTCCTCCGAGCAACTTTAAATCCAGCAACAATAATTTTTATTTTAATCATAAGTCAAAATTTAAGGCTTTGCATGCAACCAAGATAATTTGTGGACTTTGCAAAGGCGAACATGGTTTATTCAATCGTTCAAGGTTTCAAGAAATGCCATGCGATCAGAAATTGAAAACCGTAAGCCGGTTGCGTTATTGTGTGAATTGTTTATACGAACACGATACTAAAGAATGTTTTTCCAGTAAAAGGTGTCCGCTTATGCGCAGGATTTCACAATAGTTTATTGGACGATGCAGGCACAAAACCCAAGCCCAGTACTTCTTCGAACCATGTGGCGAAGGCCCACCACGTGTCTCAACCCAACGTGTGAGGTCTTACTAGCAACGGCAATGGTTGGTGTGAAATCAGCAAATGGAGATCAGCATCATCTTAGAGCCCTCATAGATTCGGGTTCTCAAATTTCAGTTATTACAGAGAGAGCAGCGCAGATTTTAGGATTAAAACGACGTAGGTGCAAGAGCACTATTTTCGGCGTCGGCGAGCATGAAAGCAGTAGCAAGGGAATGCTTACTATACAATGCAAATCATTGCATAATAATTTCACATTTAGCATAGACGTCATCATCATGAGCAATCTTATCAAAAATCTTCCAAATGTAAATTTACCTAAGACTTCATGGTCATACATCGAAAACATTAATTTAGCAGATCCAAAATATTATATAAAACGTCCGGTAGACTTACTTTTAGGAGCAGATGTCTACTCCAAAATTTTATTGGATGGTATTTTGAGAGGTCCGACTAGCGAGGAACCCATAGCACAGCAGACTTATCTTGGCTGGATCCTCTGCGGCTCCGTCAAATCATATCAGTGCAACGTCATGTTACATAACAATTATGACGACTTGCAAAGATTCTGGGAATGCGAAGACATTTCCCAAGAAAAGGAGATGACGTCAGAAGATGAATTTTGTCTTCAATATTTTTCTAAAACGACTAGAAGGTTGGAGGATGGAAGATTTGAGGTGCGCTTACCTATCATAGAAGAATTGAAGCATAAATTAGGGTCATCAAAAACTACAGCATTAGCACAGTATCAGAGTTTAGAAAGAAGATTGCATCGAAATACAGCATTAGCAAATGACTATAAAAAGTTCATGCAGGAGTACATGGACTTAGGTCATATGGAACGATCAGCATCTGAAAAAAAAATGGAGTTCTACTTACCTCATCATGGAGTCATCCGAGACAGATCCACTACAACGAAGCTACGCGTAGTTTTCAACGCATCAGCAAAGTCTTCGAGTGGATATAGCTTAAATGATATAATGTACAAGGGGCCCAATCTTCAGCAGGATCTGCAGCAGATAATTTTTAAATGGCGTCAGTTTAAATTTGCTTATACAGCAGACATCGAAAAGATGTACAGGCAAATTTGGGTTTTTCCCGAAGATCAAGCATATCAGAAGGTATTTTGGCGGGAGTCTAAAGACCAACCCGTGCAAGCGTATCAATTAAAAACAGTTACTTACGGAGAAAAAGCAGCAAGTTTCTTAGCAATAAATTGTTTAAAGCAGTTAGCAGCAGAAGAGAAGAAGAAGTGTCCAGAGGCAGCGAAAGAAGTAGAAGAAAGCTTCTTCGTAGACGACTTTTGTAGAGGTCATCATACTTTACAGCAGAGCAAGCAATTACAAGCAGATTTAATTGAGCTTCTAAAATTAAGAGGTTTTAATTTACGAAAATGGAAGTCAAATGACCAGCAACTTCTAGCAGATTTAGATACAGAGCAGTGTGACAAGCAGACGTACGAATTTAAGCATATAGAGTCGACGAAAACCTTAGGTCTAAGCCCCAGCTTCACACTTCACCTTGGGGATCCCAATCCCCAAGGTGAAGTGTTTACATTTCAATGCAAAATAGAATATTCTGAATCAGAACCAACTAAGAGGTCTTTATTGTCCGAAATATCGAGGTTATACGACCCCTTAGGTTGGATTACGCCATTGAGCACGACACTGAAATTATTATTTCAAAATGTGTGGTTATCGAAAATAGAATGGGATGATAATCTCCCGCAGAATATTAAAACAAAATGGTTAGATTTACGCCAAGAGTTGCAAAATATAGACACATTTAAAATACAACGGTGGATCGGGACTTCTGAAAACGACAAGCTCGAGTTTCATGGATTTTCCGACGCCTCTAGCAAAGCATTTTCGGCAGTAATTTACTGTAAGGTCATAAAAAATGGCAAATCATCAGTATCATTATTAGCAGCCAAAGCAAGACTCGCACGCAAAGTTCAGACCATCCCTAGGTTGGAATTAATGGGAGCTGAACTATTATCAAAATTGATGAGCAAGGTTCAAAAATGTTTACATCAATACAAAGCAGAAGTGTATGGCTGGACAGATTCTACAGCAGTTTTAGGATGGATACAGGGAGACCCATCACGATGGAAAACATTTATATCCAATCGAGTCAGAGCAATAACGCAAGTAATGCCAAAATCATGTTGGCACTACGTTAAAACTGACGAAAACCCGTCTGATTCAGCTAGTCGCGGCTTAAACGTGACTCAGCTCAAAAAATATAAGCTATGGTGGAACGGCCCATCATGGTTGCCGTCATTAACAGTTAAAAAGCCAACATTATACGAGACTACATTAGAGCTAAAAAATCAATACAAACAATCTAATACTATAATTCATACGGATCCTCAAGCATTAAACATCATCATCAATTATCATTGTTACCTATCTCGAACGCAGCAAGCAGCGACCGTGAAGAAGAATCTGAGGCACAAAAAGAAGAGAAAAAACAAAGAAAACCTACCAAGCAGAGTAGTTTCACGTCCATGGCGATAGCATTTATATTATTTATGTCGATTGTGACGACTTCTTATGCAGCTAAAAAATTACCTAGCAACATATCTCTATATTTCGATTATACCGGAAGTGCAAAGATCATTCGGGATAAGTGGACTCTCATAGCATACTACAATATGTCTTCATACTGTGGAAGAAGTATAGGAAAAGATTCAGCAGTGTCTCTCCGCAAGCAGAACCTAGTGTAGTGTTTAGTGCGCGAAAGCAGAGTACGGCTGACCGTCAGCCGAGTGAAGTGTGTAGTGTAAATATCACGAGGAACATAGCAACCTCCCCTATATTTACCAGATGTAATTTTCCCCCAAAATCAACCTAATTTTTGTATCTTTTCGGCTCGTACGGTGTCATAAATCACACCGTAGCATTTCACTTATAGCACTTCACAATGCATTTTACCGTCAGTACGCGTTCATAATTAGCAAGCACCGCGCGTGCTCCCCTAGCACTTTTATAGCATGTATCAATCTTATGTGGGACAATTAATAAAATCTTTATGTTCGGGAACACATTTGGTTTTATTAGCCAAACCCCCACACTTTTTTAAATATAAAACATTTAAATGATGAAGAGTAGAAAAGTATTGAAAATATTTGTGCTAAATATGCTGATATTTTCTATCTGCCAGGAGACAAACTGAGTACTACAGATGCATATACTCACACAATAACTTAAAAGACGAACACAAGACCGGTATTTTCGAAACAGTATAAATAACCCTATTCTCAAAAAGATAAAATTAAAATTCAAATTAATAAAATGTTAAATGAAGGGATTATTGAACCTTGCAAAAGTGATTGGTCAAGTCCTGTATTACTAGTACCTAAAAATCTGAAAGTGGTAAAAAATGGTGACTAGTTGTTGATTATAGGAAATTAAATAATTGTATTGAGGATGATAAATTTCCACTGTCTGATATAACTGAAATTCTTGAATCGTTAAATGGTATCATTTACTTCACGCATTTAGATTTACATCAGGGTTATTATAATGTAAAATTAGAAGAAAATAGCAGAAAATACACTTCTTTTTTGTCAGGTCAGTACCAAATGACTAGAATGCCTATGGGACTTAAAACAAGTCCTAATTCATTTTCGAGAATGATAACTATGGCAATGGCAGGCCTTAATAACGAAAAATGTTTAATTTATCTTGATGGTTTAAAAGTTTTTGGTAGAAACTTAAGTACTCATAATAAAAATTTACTTACTAGATGTTTTTGAAAGATTGCGTAAATTTAATTTAAAGTTGAATCTGTCAAAATGCGATTTTCTTAAAAAAGAAATTCTTTATTTGGGACACATTATTTCAAGTAATGGAATATCACCCGATCCTGAGAAAATTATTACAGTACAAAATTATCCAATACCTACAACAACGGATGAAGTAAAAAGATTCGTTGCTTTTACAAATTATTACAGAAAGTTTATACCTAATTTTGCAGATATTGCATACCCACTAAATCGTTTAACAAGAAAAAATATTGCATTCCAGAGGGATGAAAAATGCCAAAAATCATTTGAAACGCTAAAGAAATGCTTAGTCTCTCCTCCAAGTCTACAATATCCAGATTTCACTGAACAAAATAAATTTATATTGCAAACAGATGCATCTAATAATGCAATAGGAGCTATTTTGGTAAACGGCAACGGTCTACCGATAGCTTACGCTAGTAGAAGCTTAAATAAAGGAGAAAAGAACTATCCAACAATAGAAAAAGAATTACTTGCTATAGTGTGGGCAGTAAAGTATTATCGTCCATATTTATATGGACGCCCATTTAAAGTACTCACGGACCATAGACCTTTAGTATTTTTATTTAATATGAAAGATCCATCGAGTCGACTCATGAAGTTCAGAATGACATTGGAAGAATATAACTTTGAGGTACAATATATTAAAGGTTCAGACAATGCAGCTGCAGATGCGCTGTCTCGAATCATAATATCATCAAATGAGTTAAAAGAAATGCATGAGAAAGTATTATGACGTCAATTTACATAAAGTTCCTTAACTTTCAATCACAAATTACGCGAGGCGAATTTGTGAGGGAAATGGATGATTTTTGTAATTCACTCAAATTGGAAGAAGTATACATATTGAAGAGTAAAGAGAATAATATTTTTATTAAAAAGTTGTTAGAAGAGATTAGTAGTAAGGCAAACAGGTCCGGACCGCGTTTATGTATTTTAGAAGATGTTCAATGCATTAATGACAAAGACGATAGGAAAGTGATTTTGAATGACTTCCATCTGTTACCTAGTAGTGGCCATGCTGGTGCGAGAAGGATGTCAAATAATATCAAAAAATATTATTATTGGCCGGGCATAGATAGTGATGTGAGAAATTTCGTTAAACGGTGCGAGAAACGGTGGTGCGGTCAACGCCAAAAATATTCTCAGCCAAATAGAGAGCCAATGGTTATTACCAGTACAGATAGTACTGCTTTTGAGAAAATATATTTAGATTTAGTAGGTCCTTTAGAAGTAGATAGTAATGATTATAAGTACGTTGCAATGTGAGGTCACGAAATATGTTGAGGCATATCCCTTAATTTCCAAGAAATCTGATGAAGTAGCTAGAGCTTTTGTTAATAATTTTATTCTTAGATATGGAGTGCCGAAAGAAGTTGCAACCGACAGATGGAAAGAGTTCTTGTCTCAGATCTTTCAAGAGGTATGTTAACTACTTAATATTAAACAACTCAATTCTACAGCATACCATCACGAGTCTATAGGTGCTTTAGAGGTAACACATAAAAATTTTAATGCATTTATTCGTATTCAATATGACAATCATCCTGAAATGTGGAGTACGTGGCTCCCTTTCTGGTGTTTTGGTTACAATACCACAGTTCATACAGATACTCAATACACACCTTATGAGTTAGTATTTGGTAAAAAATATTCTTTTCCTAGTAATCTAACACAATACCTTGATCCAGTTTACAATTGTGGATTCTATCCATACGAATTGAGGAGGTGAGGCTGCAACTTTCCCAAAAGGAAGCTAAGAATAATTTATTATAAAGTAAATTAAAGAGAAAATTAAGATATGATAAAAATATTAAACCTGTAAATTATAAAGAAAATGATTTGATTTTAGTTAAAAATGATATATGTAATAAGTTTGAAGATTAGGATTTGAGGATTCAGGACCATATAAAGTTGTAAAGGATAAGTCACCTTATGTAGAAATTATAAATGAAAAAGGTAAAGTAGATGTGGTGCATTAAAACAGAACAAAACTTTATATTAAAAATAACATTAATTTATAAATAGAATTTAACTATACATTTTTTTTCTTCATTAAGAAGGGTGATGTAGAGGTATAAGAAATTATATTATTATAATGCTAGTTGTGTCACAACACTAATAATAATTATAGTAATGTCACAGCACTATGCCGGACTATATATTGTTTATTTTATATTTAATAAAGGCAGTCTTAATTAAGCATCCAGTGGTTTCATTCCATTCCAACCACCACCTTACAAATTACATATTTAAATGAAATATTAGACACTGATTTAATTCATTTTTATCCTGTTCAATAATTTAATTTATTCGACTGGCGAGGTGTAAAGCTAGAAATTATTATATAGGGAATTTCATAACTTTGGCGTTTACATGCCAGTCGTACCTACCTTAAGGCTTTAAAATATTGTAAACCGAAATTGTAAAATCTGTCGGACAATATCGATCTCATGTAAACTCATGCTCTTTTTTTCTTAACCCCCATCTCACCACGTTTTCCTAAGGCGCGGTAGGTACAGCGGTTTCGGTCAAACTAAAGTACGAGTTATTTTTAATATAGGGGCGCCGCGCCGCGCCGATGAGATGCCTACGACGCTCTCAACGTTTAATCCGCCTCTGCATTGACTGTCTTCTTAACGCGAATTGAATAGCACAGTAAACACAGGTACAGTACAGTACTTTATCTTCATACTAGACCGCCAGAATCGGAGCACGCATACATAAGCGTCATTAATAAACAGCTGCTAAAGCGCTCAGAAAAATATCAAACCCTTAAAATTTGTCAAACAAGGCAAACTTCACGTGTTTGTCAAATAATTTGATAACATTCGGCTCTGTTTGAAGGTTTTGAAAAACATTCTACGTGTTTGACAAACACATTTGATTGTCAACCGTGGTGGTTCTAGAACAAGTTGTTGTTTTGGCATTATGGAGGACGGTACATACGACGCTCAAACCGAATCTGGCACATGTTTGGCCTAGCGCTCCGCTTAGCCACGCTTAGACTGTGTCAAAGTGCCGACCGAGTGTCGAGCAGCCATATATGACATTGACATTTGACTCGACACTTGTGTGTTCGATTTTCAGCTCTATTGTAGGTATTAGCGCAGAGTTCTATTTTCAGTGCTCTGAATTTTCCCCGGCCTTACGGATTCCGGACAATATAGTCTCAGCCTTAATTGTGAGTATAAATAAGGACACAGATGAGTTACACTACTGTATTATAATATGTTTACTGTGCTAAGGGTAAACTCCGTTCATTGTTAGTTTTCCCGCACATTAACCAATATGTATAAAGTGTTCACATATTAACCAACGTTAATCTCCCCAAAATATTTCATCAAAGGTACATATTTACTTTAGTGTGGTTAATCCACGGAGCAAATATAGAATGGAGGTGTTGTAGTAGATTTCAGTATGAAACAATGAGTGATATTTTGCGGGGTGAGGGGGTGTCTGACTCCGCCCACTCATCTACCGTACGTACTTCGTTCGTTATTGACCTCACACAGTAGTTTCGCTATCTCACACTAAATGGCGCTAAGCGCAAGATTACATCTTGGTCGACAGGAGCGTAAAATGATGAAAAATTAAATATTGCTTTACGACTGAAAAGTCTTTAGGAAGTAGGTACTGCAAAAATAATTCGTACCCATGATGATTAAAATGGTATATTGATTTATAATAATTAATCCCCGTGATAAAAGCTTAAAAACGCCATCAACTAGAATAATTTTAAATTTAACCGACGATTAAAGACTTTCCTAGAACAATACTTAATAAATTTATTTTTTAATTATTTGCACATGAAATGTAATGCCCTCCATAGCATCAGATGACCTATTTGAGTATTTTTTACATGATAAGATAAGACACAACATTTCATCATTTTCTGTGTAGAAACTCAAAAAGTACAAAAAGTTATCGAAATCCCAGAGGTGTGCACAGTACGAACGCTGACAGTACATTGATTTAGGCCACGCCCATTGTGATGACGTTGGGACCGAGTAGAAATCACAGTGCACAGTTGCTTATGCCGCGTCTATATCAGCTCCACGGGTTAGTCATTAGGGTCAGCTCACAATGAAAAGAGACGCGATGACGCGAATGAAGCTTGCTCAAAAATGTATCACCGCTTCTTAAAAATGAATCTCATCGTGAATTGACTCTTAGAAACAGAAATAGACTACGGAACCATTAACACCCTAAAACCTCACGCTGCAACCTCCGTACAAAAGATATTGTTTGCCTAGTAATTATCACCACCCATTGTCTGTAGTTCTCATCGCTTCATAATCGTTGACCCACATTATTACGATCGCGGTTTTACGTTACTTTTACGTATTTTATGACTTTTCGCGTTAAGTTTGCAGTGAGTCATTGGTGCAAATGTCACAATTGTTGACAATGACGCCTAATCTGTGTTCACATTAACCAACTACAAAGCGTACAACATCTTTCCACATAAAAAAAAATTGAAGCCACAATTTAACCTTTTCTTAAAAGCATCGGGGGTGCATAAAGCAGACTGCGGAGTACAATGCAGTCTGCTAATTAACCTTATCGGCCCGGAAGGATTTGATGTTTATGAAACTTTTAAATTTGAGGAATATTCGCAGAGAGATGATGTAAAAAATTTAGTATAAAAGTTTGACGAATATTTCGGAATAAAAAATAATAATATTCTAATAAGGTACAATTTTTTCAAAAGAAACCAAGATATAGGTGAATCCATCGACCAATATGTCACTGCCCTTAGGTTATTAAGTAAAGCGTGTGAGTTCAAAGATCTTGAAGACGAACTCGTACGGGATCGTGTCGTTTGTGGAATCCAGAATAAGATACTCCGCGATCGTTTATTAAGGTGTGAGGATCTGACGTTACAGAAAACGATAGGGATTTGCCAGATTGAAGAAATATCGCAGGAAAATGGGCGTGTACTGGAGTCGAGTGGCTTAGGTTGAGCTCACGTGGAGGTAGTAAATTGGGCGGCAGCGGGGCTGGCAGCGGAGGCTCGCGCGGAGGCCGCGGCGGCTCGCGCGAAAGCCGCGGCGGGCAGCGGGGCTGGTCGCAGCGAGAGGGCGCCCGCGGTGCGGTCGGCGTTGCGATGCGTCAGAGCTCCGCGGAACCGGCTCCGTCTTCGTGTTGGCGCAGGTGTGGTAGCGGGTGCAGGCGTGCCTAGCGATTGCCAAGCCGTAGGTATACAGTGTTATGTATGCAATAATTATGACTATTTTGCGAGAATGCGCAAAATAAAAAAAATCACGATATAGAATTAAAGGAACAATTACAGGAACAACAAAATTCGGATAGGGAGGCTGATACTGAGTCGTTTTTTATATCTACCTTATGTAATATTTATGAAATTAATTCTGTATCGGAAGATCGGTCTGTACTTTATAGTAAAAATGGTTTTGAAAAATTTAAGTTAGATTCGGTGGCCCATATAAATGTTATTTCGTATGAACGCTTCTTGCGATTAGGATTTGACTCAAAACGTCTAACGTCAAACGTATTAATGTAAATCATAAAATAAAGGTACAATAGTATAGTGGCGATTTTATTCCATTAAAGGAATATTTGTTTATTAAAATTGTTTTATAAAATATTCAATGGTTTGCCATTGCGAATATTGAATGTCAAAGTGTGCTGGGATTGCGAGCGTGTTTAGATTTAGGATTGATTAAAGCGAATTCAGATTGTAAGTGTTTCTAACAATGAAGATTTATTTAATGGTATCGGGAGTTTACCGGGTGCGCCGCGAAAGGTTCCGTTGGCTTTGCGCGAAAACGGACAAGTTGCACGAAGAGTTAAATAGAATGGTTCAGTTAGGGATTATAAGAAAAGTAACTCATCCGACGCTTGATTAATTATGGATTAATTCGATTGTTGCTGCGGCTAAAAAAAACGGTGGCTTACGCGTTTGTCCAGATCCTAGGCCATTGAATAAAGCTATTCAACGTGCACATTTTCAATTACTAACGTTAAATGAAATTGGTGCTAGGTATTTTACAGATTTGGACGCCGCTTCTAGTCTGTTAGATTGGACGATGAAAGCACAGATTTATGTACATTTATTACGTCGTTTGGGCTTTATCAATATCTAAGATTGCCCTTTGGATTAAACAGCGTGCTGGAGATATTTCGTGCCAAGGTAAAACAGTTACTGTAAAGTCTAGAAGGGCCTCGAATATGCCTCGCGAACTATCACAGATACGCAGCAGCGTTCTGTAAAAGAGCTTCCCGCTATTGTTTTTGCATGTCAAAAATGTCATCAAAATATTTATGGTAAAATACATGTTATAGTAGAGACGGATCATAAGCCACTCGCGAGAATTTTTAGAAAGGCGTTGATGTTAAATTTACAGGGATATGATTTAGTTGTTGTATACAAACCCGGAAAATATATGTACTTACCAGACAAGTTATCACGTGCGCCTCTTCCGGAATTATTAGATGATAGTAATACATAGTAAAACTGTATTAAGTAAATAAAAAATGGTGATAGACAATATTCCAATATCTAAGAATAAATCGTGGGTTAAAAACTAGAGTAGCGTATGTACATACCGTGTATGGGGCCCCTGCCCCATACACGGTCCGGTTTTCCTTCAGTTCGGCCTGATCGGATGCAAAATCGTATCGTCTGTGTGCAATTTCGATTCATTTCGCATCAGTCGGCCGTATGGACTGGGGCCTTACTCCCGAAACTGATACGATTTCGATTTACGAGTGTGATACGATGTCGATTTTGATTTAGTTTCGATCCTGATGTTACTCCCGAACAAAATCGAATCGAAATCAAGATCGCGTTGAGATCGTGTCTTATCAGCGTCGTTAGCTGTATCCGGTTGCTGACGTCACGTCCACAGAGTAAACAAGTTACAGCTGAGTGCCGTAATCTATGGCGAAGATTAATAAAAATATGGAGAAATTAAATCCCAGTATTATTTGAAGCTTACCACACTGAGAGAGGCCTTATCTGTTTTCCGGTTTTATCTCTCTTTCTAACGCTTTCTATCTCTCTCTTCCAATTCCCTTCCCAACACCAGCAGGGCACGAGCTTGCAAGCTCGGCGCCATCCGCCATTGGCGTTCTGTTTTCCGAACCTACAAGAACTAAAATAAGTGTTTAGTGTAACTTAAGTTCTAAAAATAGATTTTAAGTCCATATTATTCCTCCGTGTTCCGAACGTGTCAAGTATAATCATGCAAGTGAACACAATGATTTTGTTTTTGTTATTTGGACATTATAACAGTGTTAACGTTCGAAACTAAGTACATGTTTTAAGTCTTCGATATTTTAAATAGCTAACGCATCTGGATATCAATTATAACGTACCTACTGTAGTTTTCTTTGTTAACGGCTGTCAAAATTCGAACTGAAATTACGCGTGACTAGTCTTTTACATTATCGCGTACGTATTACTCACTAGTGTGTTTCATTTACTTTAAATTTCTTTTGGTCGAGCTAAGAAAATTGTTTCAGAAAATGGAAGACTGCGGACAATATCGGAAAAAATATTTCCGAATCAGGTAAGGTACCTAACCTGCCTAAAGTCGATCGTAGGCGCCGCGTTAGTACCTGTAGTAGTAGTACTTCCAGTAGTTCAAGCTCTTCAAGCTCGACCGTTTCATCGGAGTCCGATCGCGGTAAAAAACGCTCTAAGCGACGCGGTCATCGTCATCATCGTAGGTATAAGAAGAATAAACGAAATAATTCTTCTGAAGATAATCGTATTACTATTCTGACAAATGAATTAATGGAACTACGTAACCAAATTTCATGTTACGGTGGCTTGTCGAGCAATTCGTGTGAGATACCGCCGCCGCCCGCGCCGCCACGTGGTGAGGCTTATGACAGTGGTGTCTTAGACGATAACGTAAGCGGAATTATATACAGAGACAGGGACGGCGTAAGTGTTTCACCAGATAACGAGCAGCAGCAGTTTAAATTTGACCTTAAAATAAAAT
Source organism: Phengaris alcon alcon (assembly GCA_037179445.1). NCBI lineage: Eukaryota > Metazoa > Arthropoda > Insecta > Lepidoptera > Lycaenidae > Phengaris > Phengaris alcon. Next base: position 520,512 of record JAYRCH010000576.1, read on the forward strand.
TAAAGGAACCCGCCGTTCCGAAAGCGTCGGATAATTTCGTAAAAAACTTAAATGAAATACAGTACTTCAATAGGAGCGAATGGAGTGAGGTAAGGTACGCAGAGGTGCAAAAGTTATATAATCACACCCCAGGCTTCATTGATCTCGATTGCAACGACGAAATTAAGGCGTATGACCAGTTGAAGCACCTAACGTATGCGGACAAGGCAGCTATCACATTCTGTGCTCTCAAACAAAGAGAGGCACTAGCTACGTCACTAACAGACCTACTTGCATGGGCTCGTGAAGAACAAAGTATTAGCCCATTGCTCGCTTCGCTTCACGAAAAAGTGACAGAGTTATTTTCCCAAGGTGAGTTGACACTCACAGTAAGGTTTCATCTGATTTGCTACAACTTGTTTGTGGACATCGGGCTGAAGTGATTCAGATGCGGCGAGATGGAATTACTAATCAGGTCCGTGACCCTCTGGTAAAAGCAGCCCTCCGCAAGATCCCGCCATCGGATCGACATCTGTTTGGCGCTGAAAATTTCACGTCAGCCCTTGAGAAATTCGGAGGGGTAAAAAAGACATTTTTTAGTCTGACGAGACCTAATACGGGTTCTACTTCACATGCAGGACCTAGTAAGGCATTTCGCCACCCCTCGCAGGGGTTGGCTCATTATACAGGACCCTCGCAGGGTACCAATAGTTGGCTGTGCTGCACCATCAAACTCACATTACCAGCCCTCGCAGGGCTTACAGTATAACCAGCCCTCGCAGGGCGCACAATACCACCAGCCTTCGCAAGGCTGTACTCACGGATGTTCTTCAAAAGGAAGAAATTATCACAACGCTGACCGTCGCACGGGAGGCCACTTCAAAAACTCCTTTCGTCCGCTTGGAAGCAGCCAGAACAAACCCGGCCAGGGGAGGGTCAGCCGAAAACGAACTGGAGGCCCCTCCGATTACCATTCCTCGTAGAAAAAACGAAAGTTCTAACTCGCAGAGCTTCAAGGCAGGGAGGTTAAGTCAGTATCATCATCGTTGGGTGAAACTAGGTGCACCTCAATCTCTGCTTCGTATAATAAAAGGGTATCGCATACCCTTTTATCGAAAGCCACCACTAATGATGCCCCCATCGATGGGCAACACTTTTGTGACCAGAGAGTCGGAGTCAATGACGGCTATTATAAACACGACGAAAAATCAGGGTACTCAGTAATAGGTAATGTAATCTATGTAATCCAAAAGCTACGGGATCGGTATGATAAAAGGTAATTTAAATATTCGAACCGAAAGCAAATAAATCGTTTCTGCAATTCGCATGTATTTATTCATTTATACATTCAAGGGTCGCCTTATAAAAAGTACATAGACGATGCACTACTGAAACTGAAGGAAAGCGGTGAAATACAAAAACTTAAGGATATTTGGTGGAAGGAGAAAAGAGGCGGCGGTAAGTGCGGCGTAAGTATCCCGGACGAGATTTCCATTACTTTGTGTGCAGATTTTCCTGTATAGAAAATTGTAATTATAGAACTTTTTATTCTCTTTTATAAGTTTGAAGGAATGCAAAATGATCCATTTAACGTATAGGTAACCCATGCCAGAGCAGCCCGTATGAGACGTCAGCATGTTTTCAACTTATTAATTAGTCTAGGTTAGGTTATACTATAAGTACTTATTTGTTACCATCAGTCTTAGGAAGCAAAATGATATATAATAATTATATACAGGAGAAACGCGACGAAGAAAACAAACAGCTCGGTCTGAAGCACATGTTGGGTGCGTTCGTGGTGCTGGGAGTGGGGCTGCTGATAGGCCTGTTCATATCAACTCTAGATATGTTGTGGGGCGTCTTCAAACGATCTGTCAAGTATAATGTGAGTTTATATAGATGAATAAATTATACTTCTCGCCCGGGACTACACAATACTCGTATTATTATGTTTGATGGAACTACTTTCAATTACGAGTAACATAGGTATTATAATAAAATAATATCTATGGATGATTCGGACCACGTCAATCTGGCTCCGTGCTAAGTACTCGAAGAACTCGTGTTACGTGGACCAGACAACAGGAAGTATATTTAATACTTTTTTTATACATTTTATTATATATTTATGATTATAATATAAACAACCATGACCCAGGAACACAGAAAAACTTTTTGTTCCTTCGGCGGAATTCGAACCTGTGACCCCCGGCTTGAGCACCAACGCGCTCAACCACTGAGCTACAGAGGTCGTCGTTAATCTATTAATCCTATGACTGCACCTACCCTAATAGGCTATGTAATCAGTACTAGAAGTAGCGCGACGCTCGCCGAGTTTTCTGTCAACGATGTTTCTAGTGCCCAAGAGCGACAGGTCCGATCGCCCAATATTCAATCTAAAAGCTCTCAACGAATACGTAATTACAAAACCGTTCAGCCTTATAAACATGGTCCGTGTGCCAAGCTTTCTTCAGCCGAACGATTGGCTGTGCAAGGTGGACATCTCGCAGGCATACTTTCATCTTCCGATTGCTTTGGGTCACAGGAGACTTCTACATCTAATCTATCAAAGAGAGCTCTTGGAAATGACCTGTCTTCCTTTCGGCCTCAATACTGCTCCCAGAGTGTTCACATCTCTGACCAACTGGATCGCACAGACGTTGCGGGACCAAAATCTACGTGTGATCGTCTATTGCGACGATTTTCTAATTGCACACGAAGACAAAAGCACTCTGCAGAACCACTGTCAAATTTTACTGATTCGCCTCCAGTATCTAGGCTGGAAAATAAATCTGGAAAAATCTCTGATCCATCCATTGAAAGTGATAGAATTCCTAGGCATCGTGTGGAATCCTTGTACCAACACAAAATGCCTTCCTGGAGATAAAATCCTTACAATCAAGAGGAAAATTACGGAAATATTAACTCTTGGCAAAATATGCTTAGAAAACCTCCAAAGCCTAATAGGCATATTGAACTTTGCGTCCTTCGTCGTACCCAGGGGCAAGTTACACCTTCGAGCATTACTCAGGTTCCTCAAACCTTTGCTACACACCCCAGCCAGATGGATGGTGCATATTCCAGACGAAGTTGCAATAGAACTAACGTGGTGGTTTCACGAATGTCATCAAACGACTGCAATCCATCTCCCACCACCAACCCGCTTTGTGACAACAGATGCTTCCGACATAGCTTGGGGAGCACAAAATAGACGATCAGTCCCTGGCTGGAAGCTGGAGCGTTGCAGAACAACATCTTCACTGCAATATGAAAGAGATGCTGGCAATACTAAAGGTTCTCGAAAGTCATGGTCACTTACTCGCTCAAACAACGACTCTCTTCTAGTGCGACAACAAAACAGTTGTAGCGTATCTGCGAAACGAGGGGGGGATGAAATCACCATTAGTGGGAGTACTAATGGTGACGACTTACAAAGTGTTCGAAGTCCTGGATCGCTTACAAATAAATCTGACAGCCCAATACTTACCCGGCATATTCAACAGCACGGCCGATCACCTTTCGCGACACAAGATGGCATCGGAGTGGCATCTCCTTCAGACGCGCACAGAAAATATTTATCAAATTCGGAATACCAGTAATAGACTTACTAGCGTCGAATCGAGCTCATGTGGTCTCCAATTATGTGTCTCTAGATCTGAACGCCAGTCAGGCAGTGTTCCACGATGCATTTTCCCGGCAGTGGAACTATCACCTAGCGTGGCTGTTCCCACTGCCATACTTGATACCGAAGGTGCTATCTCACCTCAACTCGGCACGCGGATTATATCTCGTCCCGTCGCGATTATATCTGATCGTAGTCCCACGATGGAATCGAGTTTTTTGGAAGGCAGATTTGAAGAGCCGTGCAGTAGCGACTCCATATACAATCAAGAATCTCGATCGGAGCCTAATAGATACAGCAACGGGTCTACCACCGACCAGATGCCAGGAAATGACTTTAGAGATTTGGAAATGTGGGGGTGGGCAAGGAGTCTGAATGATTGGACTGAGAACCAAGTGCAACTGCTCAGATCTTCTTGGAGTTCCTCGACTCGTAAAACTTACGAAATTGCATGGAAGAGATGGGTAAATTGGGCGCAGTCACGATCTTGATCCTCTGCACCCTAGCGGATCTGTTTTGGCAAGATACCTCGCAGATCTGCACATTGTTAACAAATTGTCATAGAACACAATACTGGTTCACAAATCTGTGGTGCCTACCTTATGTAATATTGAAGACAATGGAAAACTCAGTTCGCACGTCTTAGTTAAGCATATCTTAAAATCGATTGCCCTGTCTAAACCTGTACCTCTTAATCGTTTTGTGTGGGATGTCGACAAATTGGCTTCTTTTCTTAGTAAGGTTAATATAGACGAAAAGAGTGCATTTGCTGTTTCTCGACATACTGCAACCCTGCTTCTTTTGTGTTCAGGTAGACGTGTCCATGATTTGACCTTACTGGCAGTTGATTCAGATCATCTGATTGATGAGAGTGACAGCTTAATTTTATGGCCCCTGTTTGGTTCAAAGACCGACAATGCTAATTATAGACAGTCCGGTTGGCTTTTGACAGGCTTTTGTCAAATTCTAATAATAAAAATTTAAACCCGGTATTTTGGGTAAAAGCATTGGTCCATCAGCACCATGATAAACGGATGCTGAATAATTGTACAAACCTCTTTCTTACGATTAGAGGTAAGGTAAAAAGTGCCAGCCGAACCATAATCGCAGGCTGGATCAAATCTGTGCTGGCAGATGCGGGTTTTAACGCTCCCCATGGAAGCATACGTTCGGCTGTTGCATCCAAAAATTGGGCTAATAACTTACCCCTGGACGAAATTCTCTCTAGAGGTAATTGGCGCTCTAGTAATACGTTCACGCGTTTTTACAGGCGGGAGGTAATGCTAGCATCTGCTAGCAATTATAGTAATGTCACCATTAACTTTGACTGTGTGAATTAAGACGATTTTAAATCATGATCATAACTAGTTATGTGATTTTTGTACATTTTAATTATATTTGGAGTATTTTCTTCAATGTAATGACGATATGTTATTATTATCATATTATATATTTTATTTTTTTTATTTTTTGTGGTTTACCATTATCCTAAGGTATTTTTTCTTTATATGAAACTGAGCTCCTTTAACAATACTTTCATTATTTTATATTTATATTTAATATTGATTCCAATTCCACCTTAATAGTTAAGCATACTTTTCCAACCTTCGTAAGTAGAATATAACTTTACTGTTTGGTAATCTATTACATAGTTCCAAATTCACATTGGCGTTCCCCAACACCAGGCGATAACAAACACGTCTCAGTGTGGTAAGCTTCAAATAATACTGGGATTTAATAGAGGCGTTTTTCCTGAAATAAAAACGCATATTAAATACTTACCTTATTTGAAGCTTACACAGTAATTCCTGCCTGGTACTTTCGACTCAATGGCGGATGGCGCCGAGCTTGCAAGCTCGTGCCCTGCTGGTGTTGGGAAGGGAATTGGAAGAGAGAGATAGAAAGCGTTAGAAAGAAGATAAAACCGGAAAACAGATAAGGCCTCTCTCAGTGTTGTAAGCTTCAAATAAGGTAAGTATTTAATATGCGTTTTTATTTCAGGAAAACGCCTCTATTATACATATATATGTATATTTTTCACTTTAAATAAAATTTTGTGTATGTTTATTCAAATAAATCAGCTTCATGCAATGATAGGTTTTTAAAGGTAATTTTCTAAAAAAAACTGTGACAATAATTAATAATAGTTTCGAAATTCCTGTATAAAATCTTTGACATTCTGTCAAATGTCAAAGTCATAATATTTTGATTTATTTTGTCAGCAAAACTCAAGTGTTGTGCACAAAACACATTTAATAACTACAATAACTGGCCATGAATAGGTAATTGGCAGTATTGTTAAAAGGTAGTTAATTGTTAATTTTGGTGAAATATAAGTGGTATATTTAATGTATGTAAATGAGACAATAACACATTCGTGTTTAGTGTTTACATTTAGAAAACTCGAGCATAGTAACAATATCAACATAGGGCTTTTTATAACTATTTATTGACTTTGTTTATTCAAAGACAGATTGAGACAAACGAAATCTTCATATTATGATACGTTAATATAGATCATATTATATAGACTTCATTTGTCTCAGTCCCTGTCTTGAGTGAAAATATAATACATGAATTAGCGGCCAAATGTGAAAACAAAGGCGTAAAGGTTTTAAATAACTTTACACATAACGGTGATATAATTTCAGTTAGTCGGTTTCTTCATATGAGTAGTTAAATCTGCGACTCATACGACAAATAAATATTTTTTAAGGCGATAATTGCATCGAAATTCTTCACAACCCATGTCCATTGCTAATATGTTGAAGTTGGTGAGTCTTCGTAAATTGTGCATTTCCCGAACGCGTATTCAATGACATTAAATAATGCTGCAATACTGCAGTAAAAATCACGTAATTTAGTTCAAATACACTAAAACAAGCAAACTCGATACTGTAAATGAGAGCTTTAGCTATCGTGTAATTTCACGTTTGTATTCGATCCTGCCATTCGATTCTCAGTCGATTGATTTCGTCGGGAGTACCAAAAGTTACGATCTAACGAACTTCTCGATCCAGGTTAGTTACAAATTGAGCCACCGCACGATCGTGCGCTAGTGTAGGTGTCGGGAGTATCAAAAGCTATTGAGATCGAACTGATTCGATTCTCGATTGTGTCGGGAGTAAGGGGGCTGAAGCTATTCGTTCCAGTGTTGCCAACTCTGTTTTTGCGAAACTACTAAACTCGCGTCGTTATCTACAAAAAACTACTAAAAGAGTACCGATAACTATAAAAAAGATACTAAACTTAGGAATCCCTAAAATTTTTTTTAGGGATTTTGTGTTTACAAACATACATTCATTTTCAGTTTTAATATTTAGCCATTAAATTAAAAAAAATATAGTAGGAAATATTACGTATATAGAAATTAAATCAGTAGTTTTAAGCGACTTACGGAAGCGTGCTACTATGTGCTATTATGATAAGGTGTCATAATAGCACATAGAAGCAGGCCATTTTGCATATTATGATTACTGTCCAGCTATTTTCTACAAAACCACTACTAACAACTAATTCCTACTAAGGAGGGAATAAAATATAAAAAGTAGTAAAACTTTGTAAAACAAGTTGGCAACATTAATTCTGACTTGTACGGATGGACTGAACGGCAATAAAATTGGACTGAAGGGTAAATAAAATTCGAGTATAAAATAAAACCGGTCAAGTGCGAGTCAGCAAGATGAGTTCCGTACAAAACGGAAATAATCACGTTTGTTGTATGTGAACCTCAAATTTTTATTTTATTGTTTTTAGTATTTGTGGTTATAACGGCAATAGAAATACCTACATCATACATTTGTGAAAATTTTAACTGTCGAGCTATCACGGTATAAGGTTAAGATACAGCCTGGTAACAGACCGACGAACAGCAAAATCTCAGTAATAGGGTCCCGTTTTTACCCCTTGGGTACGTAACCCTAAAAATGGCACGTGGTCTAAAGAAATTTATTAAAGTACATTGAAATATTTAAATTTTAGAGCCACTATGGTTGATAAAATCTAAAGACTATTACTATAAAACAAAGAGAAATGATTTCTATAACATATTACTGGAAAAATGTATGACACAATAATTCCGTTAATTATTATTATTCGGGTTCGGTCGATAGCGTGATTACAATTGCAGCAAAATACAATAAATAAATAAAATAATAGCCTAAACTGACCAAGAGCATGTCACGACATGTCTAAGGAGAGTTCCGCAACTATCAACGTGCAATAGGTTTTCTTTGAATTACTACAAAAGTTATTGTCATAAAGTTATTACAGAAGCTAGGAGAGCGGCGGACTGACAGACAGAGAGACGGGCAAAGTGAAATTATAAGGGTTCCTTAAGTATTACGGTACCCTAAAAACACGACCGAAGCTCGCGGAAATTTTCCGTGTATGTGCTCGAATCCGTTCAGACCGAACCTTAGATTAAAACGCTTAGAAACCGGGTAGCGTATTGCCAAACTGTATACTGACCCAGACCGGGGTTGCTCTGAGTTCGATCGCAGTTTGCCTTTATAGTTGAAGAGCAAACTGTATACCTATTCAGAGCGTGTCTGAATCGAAATACATTTTGCTTTAAAATACTTGAGCAAAATACATACGAGTCCAGACGTCCATACTTTTCGGCGTCTGGTGTAGTATGTAATATGGCATCGATAATTTAGAGCAAAATGCATGCGAGTGCAGACATATCTTATCTCTTTTATTCCCGCGCGGCGCGCTATCTTGCCTGCCTTGTCTTCTAAAACTTGCGCCGCTTGCGACCTTGACGCCTTTTTGTCAGTGTTCGTGACCTAATTAGCAATTACGCACGTGTCAAGGTTATTCTTTCACAAATAAAACAATTACTTGCCAATCGAGTGTTCAAACATGTGTGAAGTGAAGTTAAAAACATTCTTAGCGAAGCAGTGTATAGAATTTACGATTTTACAAAGCAATTATGTGAATAATGAGACATTTAACGCAAAAATTCAGTGCAAACTGCCATCACTGCAGAACGATTCGCCGCGCGAACAGTGCAAGCGTTTTGTTCAACAATTCTCCAAGTTTTCGAACACAAATTGGATTGTCAAGCGAAGTCCTACTGTGAACCGATATGAATTCCGTAAACAGTATGGTTGTCAGCATTCATCATTCAATAAAAAACATGGTAAATCAAGAAATTTTCAATGCAAAGCTTCAGTAAACTTCCTATTTAAGAAAACTAACAGAAATACAATTAAAAACGACGCCTTTTTGAAACAAGGATTAAACACTATTATTGACATTTGTTTTAACCATTCGCATAAAATCCATTGCGTTGCTTACAAGTATTTACGATGCGATCCAGCCGTGCAAAGACAGTTCCATGAATACTTCGAGCAAGATATGACCCCCACCATTGCGAAGCACTATCATGAGATGATCGTGTTAAATTCTGAAGGTAGTCAAACTGTCGCTAATGCTCAAAAAAATCCTACATATCGTCATATTAGATATTTATACGATAAATGGCGTAAAACAAATTTAGGTGGACGTTCAGATCGCGATGTTATTACCGTCTTGAAAAACCAATTGGCTTCCTTTACTGATAAAGGAATTCATGTACTGATTAAAGAAGATCCTATGGTGATCGTCATAATAACTCCAATTATGAAGAGATTATTTTTAAAAGGATTTTCCGATGAAATGGTGTACATAGATTCCAGCGGTTCCTGTGACCAGACATCAACGCGAGTGACATTCATATTTGCATCTCTAAAAATTGGTGCAGTTCCCATTGGTTGTGTTTTACACACCGCTGATACAGAAGCCAATTATACTCTTGCCTTTATGTCTGTTAAAGAAGCTTTAGAAAACGATTCAGCAAGAAAATTTCAACCACTTATTATAATGACCGACGACAGCGAAGCGAAACGTAATGCTCTAAAATGTGTTTTCCCTCAAGCGAATTTATTACTCTGTCACTTCCATATCTGTCAAGCAGTTTGGCGATGGCTATGGCTTTCTGAACATAAAGTTGCAAAAGAAAATAGAAAAGTTGTGATGAAAGCTTTTCAAGATGTACTTTATGCTGAAAGTGAAGAATCGGCGTCCGAAAACTTTGCTAAATTGTTATCGAACCATATTGTTAAAGCAAATACTATGCTGACTGAATATTTTACCAATATATGGGCCAGACGAAAAGAATGGTGCCTGTGTTACAGAAATGACTTGATGACTAGAGGTAACAACACAAACAATTATGTGGAAGCCTCTATTCGAATATTCAAGGATGTAGTGTTGCAAAGGTCGAAGGTTTTCAACAGTTGCGCACTGGTAAAGTTTATGACGGAAAGTTTTGAGAACTACCACAAGTTACGTCTTTTAGATTTTGCACACTCCCGACGTGACAAAAATATGATTTACATGAAATATTTCAAAAAAGTAGAGGGACTCAACGAATACTACCAGATAAATGAAAACGAATACAAAGTGCAATCGGAAAAGGACCCTAAACAATCTTACACGGTATCTGTAGACATTGCATGTTGTGAATGCCCTGAAGGCTCCAGTGGAAGATACTGTAAACATTTGTGTTTCATGGAAAACAAACTAAATATTATTTTCAAAACATCACCACGTATAACATCGCAAGATAGGAAAAGCTTTGCAGAACTGGCGTTAGGAAATGAAACACCATCAGGGGACTTCTATTCTAGCGTCGACTTAAACAGTGGTAACAATTCTTTCGAGGAGGTTGTAGCCAGCTCTTCAGTCCAACCCACACTAATGAATTCGTCTGACATCGTTATTATACCAGTAGAAAATTCTCAACAAAATGAGAGAAACATAAGAAAGGAAATAAATACAATGAAACAACAATGTGATCGCTTGGCTGATATACTACAAACTGACTCATCTCCCAGCAACTTAATGTTACTTAGAAAATTAAACAAAGTTTTAAGTGATATTGAAACCTCGGAACAAGCCAAAAACTTCTTTGCACAAAGAGTTAAATATTGTAGATCAAAAAAAATTGGTGTTCAGCCAACTTCTATTGCAAGGAGAAAAGACAGAGGAATAACTAAAGGAAAAGGACGTATACAGAGTGGCAGAGACGTAACTAAAAAACGAAAACATAATTTATCAGAAAATATTAATAAAAATCAGCCGAATGCAAAGAAACATTGAAAAAGATTGATGGTTAATGTGGTAGTTGTAGTTGATTAATGATTACATTTACTTTAATTATGATTATACATGATTACACAAATTTATGTATTAAAGACACTTTATTTTTCAATATCGACCCCTTTCTGTGACCCCTTTAGTAAGAAATGTAGTAAAAGCCAAAATTCGATGTTACAATACAGGCAAAAATCAAAAATAGTAATTATGACATTTTTCTGTTCTTGATTCATTAATTTATTTGTTTGTTGTTGATTGAAGGAACCCTTTATTATTTTCAGTGAACATCGATTACAAATAGGTACATTTTATTGTGTCAGTCAGTACATCTTTCTTATGAAAAATTAATAAATACTGTCATTGGAAACACTTACATTTTTTTTAACAGCCTGTACCTATAATTGTTACAGTTCAAATTTTTACAGTTCAAATTTTTCAAAATACTTACTCGTACAACGGGTTTTCCTTCGTTATAACCCAAAATAATTCACAATAGGTATGTTTTAGGGAAAGTTGTTCAGTTTCACGGATAGGTATAACAACCACACACAACAACATAACAAAAATATACGGGAAATTATTAAACACATTGTATAGGTAGTTACAGATATTCGCATGTCACAGTTTGCGTCACATACAAGCGAGCAAAGTGCATACCTACTCAGATTGGTCTGAGCTCGTATATACTTTGCTCCAATTTTCAATGAGCGCGACGTAGTTCAGTACAGACTATGGGCGTCTGGGTCAGTATACAGTTTGGCAATACGCAACCGGATACGCGCATGAAAAGTGAAATAAATCATACTGAGCCATATCGGCTCAGTTTGTTCGAACGACCTGTCAGTTGTCAAGGTCAAGCGCTAGTGCATACATCTCCGACTACTAAAAACATTATGACGGTTTGTGTCGTTATTGGGTGTCACAATGCATCGGAAAAGAATTAAAATAGCTTCGGACATAACATTTCATATGTAAGTATGAAATGTTATGTCCGAACAATTTGACATGTATTAAATTGATAATTTAAAAAATCTGAAAATATTATAAAACTTTGTCTTAGTTGCAACTATTAGTTAGCCATGAAAATTTTGAAATAAATTTATTTTTACTAGTAACACTTTCACAATGCATAATAGGTCAGCAAGATGGCGACTTAATATGATTTTATTTTAAAATGTTTTAAATATTTGACTTAAAATATAGCCAGTATTAAGATAATCCTTAATATATTCCTTAATACCAGTTTAATATAAATAAAGTTCACAAATTGTGTTTTTACATCTCACGTTATTAAGAAAAACAAATACAATAATTCCGATTTTAAGAGTACACACTCCACAACTTTAAAGTTTTGTTTGTGTGCGTGTGTATGTGTATTGTTTGTTTGGTATGTAATGCTTACGCCTACATCTATCTGTTGCTTGCTTCACTTTGTACGATGCGTTTGTTTGGAGACCATCTAGGCGTTATTAATCTAAGGGCCGAACTGTCGTCGGATGCGATTTTCTCCGTGTATGTACTCGAATCCGTTCAGGCCGGACTGACGTCAGTTCTAACTGAAACGATCGGCCTCTCGTCTGTGGACACCTTAAGGGCAAAATGACAACTTTACAGGAGGCCGAAAAACAACTCAAATTTACCTACCGTTAACTTATCGCTCTTATATGGCAAAATCTATTGTACTTAGATATCTGATATCTAATATTATTTACAAAAAATGGTTGACATACGTCATTTTGGCTGTTACATAAATTTATTAATTTAGGAAATGCAACGCAACGCAACTTCCATTAAAATGGCATTAAAAAGAATAACAAAAATCTTCTGAAATTAATAATCCCTCATGGCTACTTTAATAACCTCACCAAGAGCATGTCAGGACATGTCTAAGGAGAGTTTCGTAAATATCAACACGCAATAGGTTTTCTTTGAATTACTTCAAAGTTATTGTACTTACTTAATTTCTTGGCCAGCTTCAATTTTGTGAATTTTGTCAACTTCAATCTGACTTCCATCAAACTTCCATCAGTAAACAAAAATATATTTTTTGATACGTTATTTTTGTACTAAGCAATCTACACACGACATCGCTCCAGTTTTTTGGCATATAAAAAATTTGGATTAAAAAATCCAAAGGAGACAATTCTTTTTTTGCATTCTTGACCTGACGCTACTTTGGTTCTTAACGAAGATCACGAAATGAAGTATAAGAAAAAAAGAAACTGTGAAAAATAAATTGTTAGATTGTTTGTTGAGCTATAGGTATTAATAATAGTTAGCCAGTAAACAAATATGAGGCACGAAATGATTTGAAGTATTTTTGGCCTATGAGAGATGAATTATATTGTGTAGACAATGTAATTTAAAAAAAAAAAAACAAGTTTTGCGCCGCGACTCTATTGCTCTCTATTGCAAAACTAAAAGTGGAACTCGTACTCGAAAATAAAACGATATTTCAAGTTTTCATTTTTGTAAACAGAGTGACGCAAAGAATAAACCAAAAGAGGAAAAAACAAATGAATTACGGTTTTTGAAACACAAATGCATGAGTAAATAACGGTATAAATTTGAAATTAGAATTCCTAACCAAAGAAGACATATTTGTGATCAAAGTGGCCAGTACGACAAGACGCCAATTTCATATGTAAGGACAAGGACCTAATATTTCATAGTAGATTAATTGTATCTGCACTCGTAATTGATATGTGTTCTTTATCTTACATTACTTATATATTATAATTCTTTATCACGTTAGTGGATAGTGGTGTTAGATGGACGGTCCCAAATTTTTATAAATATAATTAAGGGTATACTAAACGTACATTTCAAATCCTTGTCCTGTTTCCCCACACCCCTTTCCGTGAGCACACCTATATAAAAACGTGTACGCTGTACGCGCGACAATTAGGACTTACGCGCACGAGTCAACCCGACCGCACGCGGAAGGGGAGAGGGACGGCCCTCTCAGTACCGAAATACTAATAACTCGAGCTCCTCAATCGCGATAACTCCCACGTCGTTAGTTTTTGTTACCGCGCGCGAGCAGCCTCACTCCTCAGAGTGAGGAAGGGGTTGGAACCCTTAGCAGGGGGGACCCGTGTCCCTCTCGACCTAATAATAGCTTACAACCCGTAGCTGTCCCCAATATCCGGTCTGAACATCACCCGGGTGATGTGAGGGAGGGTAAAAACGTCCCATCTTATCATCCATCTCACCTAATCAACTAGCCACCAGGCCAATTATAGTCCGATGAAGTTACAGCGGTCTTAAAAAAAATAGTACGCGCGACAGTCAAAAACTAGACACCTCCGCGCCGCGACCGAAATTCCGCTCATGCTTGTTCGAAGATAAGAAACTTTATTGTGTGAAAGTCAGCCGGTACAACCAAAGAAAACTAGAAGAGGAGGCCTCCCAACATTCCTGTTCTGCAGAAGATAAAGGTTAGTGCTCGCTAAATTTCTCCTTGAAAATCATATTTCCCGTCAAAAATACAGTCCACATCTAAGCTATTTAGCTACCACCTCCTCTTGATGTGATGTCACATATTTTTCAATTTTATGCATGTATTTTAAAATATTATCAATAGAGACCTGTTTTTTTCTTATTTTTAATAAATCTTACTATTATGTGACGTCCCAAAACTTTTGAAGCCCCTCTAAAACGGGCAATTGGCCCACCACACTTACCCACCACTGCAACTCCTGTGTAGCCAGGATCGACAGTGGTAACCAACCGCAAAAACCCTTTGATATGATCTCAGGGGTGCCAGGGGGACATGCTAAATCTGAAGCTTGAAGCCCCTCTACCCACAATGTCACATTCGGGTGAACCCTCTCTAACGTGTGATGTAATGAGGGTGTTTGATATTTTTTCTGACGTTTGGCGGCAGACCCAACGCACACAAAGCGTCATCTTTTTTTTTTTTTAATATATCTTTATTGGCAAATAAACATCTTATTATATTATTAAACCCGCCAAACTGCGTCACAGTTTGTCGGCAGGTATTGCGCTCAATAATTATAGTAAACATGTTTAGCGACACTATCACTATTGTACTTAGCAATAATACTTCCGACCGAATAAATATATATATATATATATATATATATAAATATATATTTTTTTTTTTTTTTTTTTCGTATTAAAGCCTCATGGACGGCCGGATACCAAGTTGATAATGAAGAATTGAAGGCTATTGTGGAAGCAGATCCATCGCAAACCACGTCCGAGCTAGCTGCAGGCTGCGGTGTTAGTGATAAAAATGTTTTAATCCACTTGAAGCAAATTGGGAAGGCGAAAAAGCCTGAAAGGTGGATACCTCATGAATTCAGTGCAGCAAACCGACAAACGCGCGTCGACTGCTGTGTTACATTACTCAACCGGCACAATAATGAAGGAATTTTAAATAGAATCATTATATATAATATATAATATATAATACGCGAATAAAACATAAATTAAGAAGCACTTAAGTCACAAGCTGTCATTCTCGTTCTGCTATTAGCAGACAGCAGTCGCAGCCAGTGTAAGGGTTCTCTAATTTTGAATAGCGATTCAGCATTCAGTCGCACGCTACCACACCACGTCAATCTGGTCCTGTACTACGTACCCGGAAAACATGTATCACAGTGTAAGTATTTAATACTTGTATACTATACAGTATACACATTGAATATGATTTTTATTATACTATCCATATATTTAACACACATCCAAGACTCAGGAACACAGAAAAACTTTGGAACAAAAAGGGGATTGAGGGGGACGAACCCGCCTTAAGTCTTAGGCGGGTTCGAATCCCGCCTAAGGCCGACGCGCTAACCACTGAGCCACAGAGGTCGTCAAATAGTATAATAACAAACAACAAGTATTTTAAATGTTTTTTTATTTTGTTAATAAATATAAAGGTAGTATACATAATCATGTTAATTATAATGCTTGATGTTATTTATTCCTGTAATCTTCACTGTTCTTTAGGTGTCTCCGCCGCGGTCACTGTCGTTTTCGTTTCTTCTACTCGCTTAGCATCCTGTAAAATAAACATTCTCTATATAAAAACAGGTGCGTTTCAATTTAATTTTAAGGTAGTAGGGGAAGATGACCTATTTTTGCCATCCCCCTAATTATTGGCACAAATATTTAAAGCACATACTCTGTGTTGGCCACCATTTATACACAAATAAATAAGAAAAAACATATAGCCAATAATTGGGGTAGCGAATCAACAATTGGTCGTTTTACCGTTAGATAACGTTGTGTTTGCTAAATGGCGAATTGAGTTAGAAGCTCAGTAATAGGTGCGTACACCTATATCTAAAATTTATGCTTAACATAAAAGGAGGAAACATTTTCGTTAACGTTAAATTGAAAACATGCAAAATTAACACATTTCAGCTGTAACTGAATTATAAAAGTATTATTTTAACGTCTTTTAATTATTTATATGTTAAAGATACATCAGACCACTCATTTTTAACACACCGGCATATTTAGCGGAACGCAAAAAAAAGGTCCATAATTAAAAAAATATGGTTTTATTTTAAAATCTACGGCTAAACTATTAACTATTTCTCTACTTAATCTTCTTAATTTTGAGGTCGGTCGCTACAGTCCATCCGGCCGACTGATGCGATCTCGAAATTGCACAGACGATACGATTTTGCATCCGTTCAGGCCGAACCGAAGGATAACCGGACCGGATGGAGCCCCTAAGCCTTCATTGTTTGGCGTGCTTCATTTAATAAATAATTATTAATTTAAATACAAGTTTTAACTAGTACCGTGGCGACGTGGACCGCCGCGGACTCGTCTGTCTGAGTCTCGCCAAACAATGGAACCATAAGAAGCTTGTTGTTGAATCGCCCTAAAAAGTGGTATATAAGTTGCCCCCCTGGCATTTGTAAACTATGAGACTTAGAAAATTGCAATTTTTTATGCTGATAGATTATGCTACAAATCGGACAGTAACTTTTGAAGTAATTTGAAAAATACCTATTATGCGATTATAGCTACGGAACACTCCTTAGACATGACCTGACATGCTCTTAGTTGGGTTATTATTATATTTATGAAGATAAGGGTGCTGCCTACTAGGACAACACTTCATATGCGATGCTATAGTGGCAGCATCACCGGTGGAGCCACCGCTGATGTCCCACTGGGTCATAATAATGTAGATAGTAGTCTCACATTGCATTTACACCTAATTTTTCTTAGTCGAATTATCCTAAACAATCCCCGTTAAAAACTTACCGCAGCCTTCATTTCCTCTTCTTTCTTTTTCTGCAGACACTTGCTGACTTCCCTCACCAGCTCGATCTGGTCCTGCGCCTCCTTGCCCATGGGCGTGAAGATCGGCTCCGGGGGCTTCTGTGGGTCGTTGAGGGAGTCCAGAAATTGATTGTATTTAACCCGAACCTTCTGCAGGCAGTCCGCATCCACGAACTCGCGGTTGAGGCTCATGATTGATTATCTAAAAGTGATACTAGAAAAAAGTAATTTATATACTCATAAGAGGGATAAAAATGTATAAAAAGCAGATGGTTCGTCTTGTGGTAAGCGATTATCACCGCCAGCAACAAAAGAGGAATGAACAAGTGTGTCGTTAGCTTTTAACCCCCACCCAAAAGTTATTTTACTAAGTAAAGTTAGTTTACTGAGAGTAGTTAAGTTAGTTTACTGAGAGGCCGTGGTATTTCAGGTAACCCCCAAGATTGTCAAGCAGTAGGTAAGCAAGATGATGATAATCAATTATAGCTGAGAACACTCTCGATCATGGCAGCTTTTAAACAAAAAAAATCGAAATCAAAACAGGTTCATCAATTTGGGAGCTACGATGCCACGGACAGACACACAGACAAGTCAAACTTATAACACCCCTTTGTTTTTGTACGGGGGTTAAAACGGAATGGATAAATACATTACGTAATATTTATTATAAGTACCTATGTACTTTAAAACTTACCTATGGACTTCCTGGGAACAGAGTGACTCGTAGAGTGGAAAAAATGTCCAATGCAATACTTAAGCCGCACACGTTTATTATACGACAGGTGTCACCAACCTTTTCGAGCATTTAGTGGGCGAACTAAAGATTTCAAAACTAAAGATAGCCTATCTTGACATACATTTCGCAGAACAAATCTTCATTAAGTTTCGCCATCTTGATTTCACCATACCTCAAAAGTCAACCCCATTGCTACCCCAAAAGTATTTAAGTGGACAGTTTTTGCCTCGACACGTCTCGTCTATAATATATATGTCTATACGCTTGTTATGTGTTAAATTACGCTTTTTAACCTTCAGCGACAATTCAGAGCAAAAAATAAATAATTTATTGTTATAATGTACTAATATATATTGTTTTAATGTCTAGATTAGGTATGTTTTCTATGCACCATAGAACTAATAATAATGAAATAGAAATGATATACGAACCGGGAGCGAGCGCCGTTTTCATCTCTATGTCACGCTAATAAGGTTCAGTTATTCTTCCCAGTAAATGATTCGGGTGTGTATATTAGTATGGATGATGCGGCGCCCGGTTATTGATTGACTTAAGTTATAGTTAAGGCAGAGCCATTTCTATTTAATTATTAATAGTTCTGTGGTAAGCACTACGTAGTATGTACCTATATAATATTACCTATCCTTTTTTCGGATAACAATTGTCTCTATTGCCTACCAAATTAAATTACATGTATAAACATATGTCCCAACCAAGAGCATGTCAGGACATGTCTAAGAAGGGTTCCGTGACTATAACCGCGTAATAGGTTTTTTTCAAATTACTTCAAAAGTTACTGTCCGATTTTTTCCAAAATAATTGTGCTAAAGAGTGTTTACATGATATATCAGCATGGAAATTTGCATGTTTCTAAGTCTCATAGTTTAGAAATGCCAGGGAGACCAACTTACAAACCACTTTGGAGGCCGATTACTCGAGAATGGTTGACTTTGTAAAAAAGTCAGGTTGCCTTCCTTGCCTTCATTTTAAAAGACCAATTCAACAATACCTCACACGATGGGGTAGAATGAAAAAATATTCTTCATCCCCACTTCACATGGTTTGAGAGCCACCCCTAAAATATAAAACTATTATTATTTAATGATACCAAAATTGAGATCTAGACAATATATAGCTATACCAAATTTCATCAATAATACAGAAGCTACAAGAGCAGACAGACAGACAGACGGACGGACAGAGCGAAACTATAAGGGTTCCTTAAGTACGACGGAACCCTAAAAACGAGCAATTATTGCAGAGTACCTAATTTTATAGAATAAAAAGTCATAATTTTAATTTTATATCCAAATGTGTTGTTGTATACCTGCAGTGAAAAGGTCAAAGTTAATTCAAATTACACATTAAAACTAAATACCAATATTTCGTGGAAGAAAATGTAAATTTTTTGATTAACGATTCAATATATTTAAATACAATGAAGTTTCGTTAATTTTTCACATAACCATCAACAAGTTCTCAACATTTAAGGTTAGCTGAACCGTTTCCGGTACGTAAGAAAGCTAAATTATTATAATTAGTAATGCATTATTTTCAATAAGTTGTATAGTATGATTCGTAACGACTAGTGACTAGCCGGACATTGTACAAACACATTTTTTTAATCATGATTAAACAGTTTTTACAAGAAAACGGGAACAAGAAAACAAAATATTAAAATTTTTATTTTTTTATTTTTTCAGTTAACCAATGACGTCTTAAGCAGTTACAGTAGAGCATAGCGCAGATCCATACAATGTACAGCCGAGCCGGGCGCCGATAACACGCGATGCTAGCGTACCTAGCGGATTTTAGACGCACTAGCAAAACACTAGCGCCCCTAGCGGACAGACATCGCAACTCGCGCGACATTAGCGCTCCTAGCGGTCAAGTGTCGCAACTCGAACGACTTTACCGGACCTAGCGGAAGTGAACCACGACACGCGCGTACCGGCGTCGGCGGAGGAAGATAGCGATATTATTATGTTACAAATTAGTTTTCACGAACACATTAAAATATATACTGAGAAATGCGGCTGGCGATGTCTTGAGTGTTAACCTTTAAGACGTATTGATACTTTATTTATTTGATTGAACAAAAACTTGCCTTTTACTGACAGATCAATTTTTGTCAACATTAATAATGTTGACAAAAATTAGGAGAAAGTTCTTTGAGTAATAGTAGTAACGTAGAACTCTAGTATTAGCAACAGCGTAGCACGTGCCTAATTAGTCTCATGCCCACATTTAGAGGTTTTTGTCGGTAGCTTATATATTCAATAGCGCATTGCAAAAGCGGTACTGAAATCAACTACCGAGAAGAACCCTCAGAAACCGGGCATTAGTGTAGTATATAATTGTTTTAAGCCCACACGTTCTACATCTTATACTTTAAACGAGACAATCTTGTATATATATAATCGGTTTCTCGAAAACGGCTGCAAGTATTACCATGAAATTTAGTATGCGGGGAGTTTTGGGGGAGAAAAATCGATCTAGCTAGGTCTTATCCCTGGGAAAATGCGTATTTTAAGCTAAATATCTTTTTTCTTTCGTCGTGCAACAATATAATATCACGAATTATATTTCGACATAATTTCGACTCTATGATGTCAGCAGTCAGTCCGACTGGCAGTTTGGTATGCGTATGTATAATTTTTGCTGTGTTCGGAATTTCGAAATGTGGTGAATCCCGGGCAGCTAAATATTTTTGTAATTCTTTAATAGTTATTTATGCGAACTCCGAGCAAAGGTCGGTTACCCAGGTATTATGATTAAGTACGCAAACATCTTGGTAAACGGTGACATTTCATCGCCAGCCGCAGAGAGGAAGACCCATTGCCCTCCTTAACAATATCGAGTACAAAATTACACTCTCTATAAATTAACAATATGATTATCCTATTATAATAAAGGCGTTCTATACAAATTATATTAGCGATGGTACATGGGAAACGTTTGTACAAAAAAAACCATTACGAATAATTATTATAAAAAGAATCAGTCATTTCTTTCCACTTTGCAATTTGACGAGAACTTTTAAATATTTATGACGAAATAATGATATGTGGCGATCAGGTCAGTGATTTAACTATATTTAGTAACGTAACGTGAACCAACATAAACTAACATTATGAATTAACTAATGTATATTATAACAATATAAGTGGGATATGCTTACGCTTTTTAAATCATATAAATAACAACCAATGTTGAAAAAGACTATTCCAGAGACAAAAAAACTTTTATTGAGGTCAAAAGTGCAAAACACGGTCCAGCCTGCAAGTCCAGCAGCCAGACAATAGTGTCAAATTGAAACGGACTAGTAGGCAAAAATTAAAAATGATAAATTAACTAACTTCCGCCTTAATTTGCAGGCTGGACTAAGTTAAGACTAAGTTTGGCCCTTAAAGCGCCTTACTTACCGTCCAGCCTGAAAATCCAAGGAAGCGGACTTGTAGGCAGATGAGAAATTACAAGCGATTGACACTAATGACGACTATTAGCACCGGTGCTGGACTTGCAGGCTGGACCGTGAGTATGGCGCTTAAGTGTTACATTTGACCTGTGTCTACGATCAGACCACAAACTACGCATTGAACAATGTGGAAAAAGAGCAGACTACATTTAAATTTTATGTGAGCTCATCAATTTTAATAAAAAACTGCTGCAAAGCGTAAACATATCCCTGATATAGCAAAATAAATAATTCGTAATATTAAAATAGCATTTAAAACCACAATGTGCGCGTTCCATTCACTCTATAACTAAACGTACATACAATTTTCGCTATATATATTTACACGGAACCCTTGCGTTCGGGTACTGCAACATGCAATATAACAATATTTTCACCACAAAAATACTTTCAAACATTGTAAACATATACATTTGCACGTTGAGATATCCTATTACATTCCCAGTTGCGTTTGCTCAAACAATAAAAACTTACACTCACAATTAATAACCTCAAAATTTCGCATCACACTGGACTTTCGTATATTATTATTTTGGGTTTGACGAATTAAATGCGACTTTAAAAAATAATTTGCTTAATGTTTAAATGACGTCAGCAAATTAAGGTACTTTTAGGACAGTTATTTTTCATATTTAATCCGTCTAATCCTTATAGTCTTCTCGAAGCGAATTTCTAAATATTTTGGAATCCATAGACGTATCTACAACGTCTTAGCTCTATGTCGATACTAGTTGTCTTATAACGTGCGATAATATGTTTCGTATGAACATACTAGAATGACTTTTCTATACTACAATGCACCATTTACGTCATAATAATATGCCGTGCGCCATTGAACTAGTCGAGAATAACTTGTATCCGAAGATATAGTATTTGAAACTTCCAAAAACAAGCCTGAGGATAAAAGTTATCCACCGATAGTAGATGCCTTGCGGCCGAATACTCAAAATCTTCTTAGGCAAACGAACAGGTTCTCAAATCACATGTTAAAACTTAGGCCTTTTCATCCGTTATTTGATGATTTATGCAGTATTCTCCGAGCGAAGTAACCACTCTTGAAATATTGTAGTGCCTGGGACAGGTGGTTTTAAAATGTCGTATGTCGTTGCCCAAGCACATACGGCATTCTCACAACACAGTCAGCTTAGTCCAGAGGAATGACTGGTCAATACGTCTGGGGCCAAACCATGTGCGGGTTTCCTATTGATGTTTTCCTTCACCGTTGGAGCGTCCGTATAATGTACTTGAGATCTGAAAAAGTCTCATTGGTACACGCCACGACCTGAGAATCGAACCTGCACCCAACCTCTCGAGTACGAATCAAACGGTCTACCCACTAGGCCACGGAGCTCTATCTAGCAAATCACATGCTATACTTATCATAAAACCTGTGTTTAAGGGGTTTAACCCTAGTTTCGTTTGAGAATTGGGCCGACAAGAATGAATATATCTAGATTGAATGAAAACGAAGTTGAAAGTCAATTCAAAAATATCTATATGTTGTATTTTATATTGTATCGGTATGTATGAACAGAGTCAACAGCTGACTGAAATATATCCACATAATATATACATGTCGTAACATACAATAACGTTTGGCTACATTTGTACAGGCGCGTTTGGTCGCGCTACTAAATTTTCACTCAACCGCCACGCATTGTGCGATTAAAAAGTAAATATTTTTTAATGATGACCATCCAAAATATACTTCAAAAATCCTTAGGATACCCTATTACGCACTACTATACATCATTAGACAGTTCTATCTAAAGTTCTTATACAGCTGTATAGCAGTTTTCTGTGTGATAAACAGGTGCATAGGTATCCACGAGATAAATTCCAGCAATACCAACACAGTAACTTTACATTTTGATAATACAAAAAAGCCAATTAAAAACACGACGAAATTAAAGCTGGAACTATAATGTTCGGAACGTGAGGCCGGGGAGAAACAGAGGACTGAAAATACACACAAGTGTACAGTCAAATGTCGATGTCATATATAACAGCTCGACACTCGACTTTTCGATGTTCAACTCTATAGTATTAGCGCAGAATGAGGGTGTTTGATATTTTTTCTGCCGCTGCAGACCCACACGCACACAAAGCGTCATCTGGAGGCGTAAGTGGTATCAAACACGGTCAATAAGAATTTTCGATTCTGTTCCTGTCACCAGGCGGCGCTCGGTAGCCCGACGGTCCTTGTCGTGTCAAAAAGCTGTCAGATGTCACGAATTCAAAAACCCTCATTCTATTTTTAGTGCTCCGAATTTTCCCGGGCCCGCCGGATTCTGGATCATGTAGTCCCAGCCTAAAAACATTTTTTTACTTCAGTGTTTCTGTGAGATGACGTCACAAGATGGCGGTACTTTGACAGTGACCTTTTAATCACACTTTGCGGCGTTTTCGTCTAAGTTCGTGTAGGTAACTGGTAAGCACATTGGACTGTAGTCTTAGTACATAAGCGATCTATCTTAACGGCAGTAGGTTAAAGGTAATATATAATTTGATTCTTTTGCAAAAATACAGGAGTACATTTTCAGCGCTTAATTAAACGTAGCATAGTTCAGTACATGGATAGCTTTTACATTTTAAAATATATGGCCGGTTTCTTTATGGTTTATTCAAACACATATAAGCCTAATGATATAGTTATATATTTATAAAAACATTTTCTAGCCTATCGCGTCTTTGAATCCGCGTTAAAGGTATTTTTTTTTAAATGTTCATGGGGTATTAGGAGCAGCTAGGACGAATAGAGGCAGTTTTTGTGAATAACTTTACATATTTTATGTATTTTTGTATTAATTTTTGTAAAAATTTTGTTTAAAATATGTGTTTTTAATGTACATTTATATAATATATTTTAGTCTTGTTACATTTTAATAGCTGTGAGTATTAGACTACCATGTAATGTTTTTAATGATTGTGAAATCCTTTAAATCAATTCATAATATGTATAGTTCACAAATTAGTAATTATTTATTTTTAAGTAACATATCGGAAGTATTTTAATGATTGTTCATAATCAGCATTGATGTAAATCCTACTTTCAACTATTGACACTAAGATTATTTGTTGACACCTCCAGTATGTTAATTCCGTTTATTAATGAATAAATTCATACACAAAAGCGTAAAGACGACACCTTTATCCACAGAAAATTCACCAGTTCCTATGCTCGAAAGCGTCAACCAAATTTGGTATATATAATATGTCAGATGAGCCAGAAGATGCAGATAACTACACGTTAAATGAGACAAAAAATAACCTTTAACACGTTTTCAAGATGGCGGTCTCACGCGATGGAGGTTGTGGGCGGGGCGTCGCGCTCCCGGAAGTCACGCTCGCGGCGATCACGCAACGAACTGTTGCGTCGCAGCGACTCCTTGAGCGAGCTGTCGCGCGACTCGATGCGCGACTCCAGCCCGCGGCGAGGCGATGAGCCGCTTTCCCTGCACTCGGATGAGGAGCGCTTGGTATGCGTGCCTGAAGATTTAAGATAAGGGTCTAATGAAATATTGCTAAATTATAACGATAATAATCGGACCTATAAAAGCCCTTATCAATTTTATACGATTCGACCAACATTTTGTTATAGAACGGAAATAATGATACACATACGGGTCATACGGATACGTCCAATTATTTTGAAGGCCGTTTTATTATTTGGTTAATGATTCAAACGTTTTTTTTTATCATACTTAGATGTAATCCAGTAATCAATTCAAGTTAAGTGACGCATTCATAAGAACGTCATCAAATAGTGATTGTAAAGATTACTAAAATGTTAATGGCGAAATTGTCAGTAATAAATGTTGGTTTGATATTTAGTTACCCGTAACGTCCCTACCGCAGCTCATAATCTCGTGGTCGAGTGAGGCGGAGGCGGGTTCCGCGGCGCGTCTGCCGCGACCACCTTGCTGTAATCGGACGACTGATTACATACATACATATGTCGCACAAGCAATTGATGACATACGATAGTCATGACTAGAAATGTTCAACTATTAAACCAGTGACGGTTAGTAAATATATTTGTACAAATATATAATATTTGAAACCACGGTAGATCTATTTGATACAGGCTATATAAAGTTTGAAATAAAAGATTACAGTGGTTAATGGAAAAAAAAAAGAAAATAAAATCCAATGCATAATTTGTTTATCAATATCATATATTGTTAATCATTATGATATTTATGTTATCGTAATTTCAATGTTAAATATCTTCTTTTTTATTGTTTATTCTAATTATAAACAGGAATGTTATTACAGTAAATACTTACTTTATACCCACTGGAACCGCTAGTCACTGAAGAACTAGAGCCTAGTGGGTGACTTCCGTTCTGAGAACAAAACAACAAGATTAATCTACGTCTTGTAAGCTTTTTTACTTTGTTAAAAACAATTTATACTATCGCGTCTTAACTATTACCCAATAATATTTGCGTTGGTTTCATGTTACTATTTTAATGGCAACTTATTACAATTAAAAATAAAAAACGTAAGGGGAAAAACCTTAGGATGGAAACAAGCAATCTACTTAGCTTGCCTTATGAAAAAAAAAAAACTCGTCGTAAATGGACGCTCGATACACCAAGGGAGTCGTTTCCCTAATAAGTAATCAATAAATATAAAATTAATTAAAATACCTGGTCGAGCTGATCGATGGACGTGTGCGAGGTGGGGCTCTTGACGGCGTCGAACACGGACGAGTCGCTGTCGTGGTCCGACTGCTGCTGCGGCGCCTCCGGACTGTCCGGGATCTCGCCCGCCGCTTGAATACAATACACAATGATTGATGTTGTGCTACAAGGTGCTGGGGAGCACGCGCGGTACTCGCTAATCGCGTACGAGTACTGACAATACTAAGTAAATCTAAAGCGAAAAAGCTACGATATGACATATTACACCGTATAGCGTCTTTTATATCCCTGGTTAGACTATAAATCATAGTATAGTGTATTACTATACTATGATTTATAGTCTAACCAGGGATATAAAAGACGCTAAAATCGTAGTAACAATGTATACGTACCGTGCGGGTGTATGGTGCGTCGCTGCGCGCGCGGCGAGGGCGGGTGCAGGGCAGGCGCGCGACCGGCGCCGGGCGCCCGGCACACCGCCGCCTGCACCACTTCACAAACGCGCCGGAAGCGCCGGATGTTGCCTGTGCCGGAAGTAAATAAATAAACACTACCAGACGTTTCGCAATAAAATGTAAATATTCTGAAAATATTTATGTACTTGTCAATTAGACAGTAAATCCGAATCCGAATCCTAAAAGACAGTGAATGAATGTGACGTCATATTACACGACATGCGTAGAAAGTACAAATTTTCGTTTAGCTAGAAAGAGATAGATTGAGAACGTTGACTGCTCATAAGATATGAGTTCGTTATTAAGTAACATATTTTATTTTCAGTCTAGTATCATATAAAATTAAGTAGCTGACCCATGCCCACTTCGTTGGGCGTTAAACATTTTAAACGTTGTTGATGATGATGAGGATAAAAAGTATACTAGGTTACACCTTATAACATCAGCTATCTGCCAGCGAAAATCAGTCCAGCCGTTTCAGAGATTAGCCGGAACTCGTGTTGCCCAAAATCTGTCTTGGTCTTGCAGTCTTGATCTTGTTCTTCCAGTTTTGCAAGACCAAGACCGCTTTATTTTAGCAAGACCAAAACCAAGACTGACCGTGCAAGATTTGAGCAAGAACAAGACTAAGCCTGCGATACTCTTGCGTCTTGCAGTGTGTGAGTGTCGTTTCAGGGAGTATAGGAGTTCGGGATATGTTTAGGGACTCTGTAGTCTATGAGACGCAAAAAAATATATACAATTTATATGGAAAATTGGACTTATGCGCATTACTAACAATACCATAAACATACATATAGCGAATGAAAATATCCATCAAAAGAAAAAAGAGCGCATCCCTAGTTTTGACCATCGACACTTTGATAGTGCGCGGCGCCAAACCCCACCCGGTGTCAGTTGATTTTTCCAAATTTCTCATTAACATTTATTAATTTGGTTGGTCTTTACTATGGCTATGTCAATTCAAGCTCAAAATGTACCTACTCTGTTACGTTGTTCTAAGAACTAAAGTAAAGTTTAATAAATAGCAATAGGGTAATAGGTGATTGCGAGACTTGCGAGACTCTTGCTGCAAGACCAAGACCAAGACTGGGAGCGCAATACCAAGACCAAGACCAGGTGTATTGGCGCAAGACCAAAACTGGCTAAGTCTCGTCTTGTTCTTGCATTTGGTCAACACTAGCCGAAACAAACAGACAGACGGACAGATAAAAAAATGATCTTTTTTATTGTTAATATCGTATTTACTTTCATATGCATTAAGTGAAAACCTGTTAATTTGAAATTACAAACAGACACTTCAATTTTATTTATTTGTATAGAAGAGTGTCAGAACAGAACATTCTCTCTATATAGATTAGAGAAAATGTTCTGTTCTATACAAGTTATAAAACGACATTCACCCGAGAGCAGTGTGAAGGTGATCGCATACAGATACTCTTTGCCGTTCTCGCCGGGCGCCTTCGTTATCGTCGATATGTCCACCTGAAATTACCGATTTACATTGTTAAAGACGTTTCAAACGTTTTAAGTACGTAGTGACTATAGTGACTAAGCGTCAGTTCACACCGAAACGAGAAGATACGTGATCCGGTGCTGCATTTTTAAGATAGCGATTCAAAATTGAACTTTATTAACTACACAAGAAGATAAACGTTTAATTGCAAGAGTACGAATTTCGACCTTGCAATGCCGCTCTTGCAATGAAACGTGTATCTTCTTGTGTAGTGTCAGCCTCGGTGTGATCTGAACATATAAATCAGGCTTTCTCAATTTTCATTCGCCATTCGTCGGTTCGCGGCAAGATTTACGTAATACGATAAAAACAAAATACAGAAATCGACTTGATGACAAGTCATAATCAAGGTTAAAATTGTCCAAAATTACTCCTAAAATTTACTCTATTTGCGACAAGAAACAAGCCCACCCATCGTTTTTTAGTGGTCGAGACAGGAAATAGAACTGTGCGCTAATACAATCGAACTGAAAATCGTATAGATTCGTCAATTCTGACATTAAACCCTTTTTTTTTTAAATATAATATGTCGTCGGCTTATAACCATTTGCCAGTGTCAAGTTAAAAAGGCGGCAAATAGAATTTTCGTATCAATTTTCAACACCGAATTTCTAAATCGTCAAGTCCAAAGTCAGTGCAGTCAATGAGTCAAGTCAGTCGATTCAGTAAAGTGGTAGGACGCTTAGTAAAAGTTCCTAAGGAGTTTTGGAGGGAACACAAAATAGCACGTTTTATGAAGTTGTACCACTTGTGTGCCCACACTTGTGCACGTGAACGAATAATAAATGGTTAATATTCTACCAATATTACACATTAAGAACCGAAATAGCACAAATTTAAGGAAGATATAAAAAACCACAACGTCACCCATTAATTCCCAGGCAAAACTCCATTTGACACTTGAGCCTTCGATTTTCATCTCTATGGTATTTGCACAGAGTTTAATTTACAGTGCACCTTTTTCTGTAGATGTCGCGACCACAAAAAAAAACTCCCGTGGGTGGACTTACAGTATAATATGATGTAGACCAGTGGCGAAGGTTGGTTCTCTCTCCTAGCCTGTATAATAGGTAGAGATTTGGATGAGGGTTTTCAAAAGGTAAGTGGTAAATGAAGCCCATAGGAATCGAGTTACAGGAACCCCACGCCACTGGTGTAGACAGTCAATGCTACTGTGCGAGCGGTACAGTACCTGGAAGCGCACGTGCCGCTGGAACATGGCGGGCGCGTTGGAGCCGCGCTTGTACTCCACGCGGAACGACATAGGGCTCAGCACGCTGTGAGACAGCTCTGCTATCTGTAAGTTATTAAAATATTCCCGAGACTTAGTTCACACAGCATTTAATTTGAAAATAGAAATGGAAACTATTTATGGTAATCCACTTAAAAAAACATACAGATTTTTAAACCACTAAGAGCGTTTCCACACCTTTTCGCACCGATATCCGATTACAGACCGGAAACGCTCTTGTCATTGGCATAAGTGCGTTTTTTCAATATCCAGTCCGATATCGGATGTCGCGCCGATAATAACAAAGACAGGTATTTCATATTGAAACATATATCTATCTATCTCACACCTTCGTAATTTATCGGCGTGACATCCGATATCGTATCGCATAATGGGAAAACGCTCTAATACGTTTCGGATTTAATTACGTAAGAGCGGAATTACATTGTTACTTCGAGGCTCGCTGAGTAGCGATACAGTATATGGGAAATTTGATCGATGATCAAAATACTCACGCTAAGGAAGGCATGTATGAGGTCAGCTTTGACTGTGGCTAATGGTTTGCCTTTAACCAACGCCGTGAATGTCTCCTCCTTATCGGCCGAGAGCAGTAGCGAACCGAACCACGAGCGTTTCGTCAACTCGGGAGACGACTCAGGAGTTAGGTGGACTTCCTCTGAAGACGCTGGAAGTGGTAGTTGTCTGTATTAGTGATCGCTAGAGGTGGAAGTATGGAGTAGAATTTTGACAGCTTTATGGTAAACTAGGCGTTTCCCGCGACGTCGTGCGCGCAAAGGAAATCCCGGGGACCCGTACATTTTGCTGCGATAAAAAGTAGCCTATGTCCTTCCCCGTGGTCAACTCTATCCCTGTGTCGAATACCATGCAAATCGGTCTAGTAGTTTCGAGTCTCATTCCAAACAAACAAAGAAGGAAACAATCAAATACTTCCTCTTTGTTATATTAGTGTAGACTAGGGTTGCCAACCGTCCTGTTTTCCCAGGACATGTCCTAGTTTTTGCAGAGTCCTGGGGTGTCCTGGATGGTTTTAAGGCAGTATCCTGGGTTTTTAAAGCGCCCTGATAGTGTCATGTATATGAAAATTCGCGCGCCACTTTTACAATTTTTCTTTCTAATTTAATTTTATTCAAATACTTTCATGAACAATACATTATTAGGATTAAATGTATTTCATTTAACATTTTTTCACTACATATTAATTTAACTGTTGCAACTCTATTACTGCGTCCTGTTTTTAAACTGAATTGTCCTGGTTTTTCCAACTTTAAATACTAGTTTTTTTTTTATTTGGGGTTGGCAACCCTAGTGTAGACTAGCATTTTCTTACAGGGGACCATCTATAAATTACACTAAACGAGTTTAAGTGCTAAAACTAACCCGGGAGGGGTTATAATATATAACCGTATGCGTCAATCGGTTAGCTAATAGCGCCGCAGTCTAACTGGGAGCTTATGAGTTATGATTTTACCAGTAGAAATTAAGGATCAGTTCACACCGCGACGATACTCGACGCTACACGGCGCTGCTTTTTTAAGATAGCTATTCAAAATTGAACTTTATTGACTACACAAAAAGATACACGACACATTTATTGAGCACCGCGCTGCACATGCGCTGTGCAGCGCGGTGCAACCTGACATTTGAACTCAATACACAATATGTTCAATATTATTAAGTCTGCAAGTATTATTTTTATTTACTCAAACAACTGTTATTGCTTACCTGGTTTTGCAAGCTGAAATGTGGTGGTCCCTGGTTGTTTCGCTACATCATAATAATTGAATTGAATTAACTATAATTAGAATGCGCCGCCTAGCCCACTAACTACATTATTAGTTGCATTATATAGTGCAGCTTACCTGGGTATGTTTCATATTACACATTTGGGTGTTTCCGTGATAATTGTATTGGCCTAAAATAAAAATATATCTATGCCAATTTAATGGTAATAACCAATTAGTAAAGGAATTATCTATATATTGCAACGTTACTTATCTTTTATATAGATGTAGGTATGTCCCATGTTGTTATTGTGTGTGACTTATATGATGCTGCTAGTGTGTATCTGTCAGTCGCCTGACAATAACGAGGATCCACAGAATACCAGGGATTGCGGTATAGTTGAGTACTATGCCGCGATCGTACACCTGAGTGGAGTCCTTTTCGACAGCTGTTCGCATTGCACTACCTTATACCTGTTCTTTTTTATTATTTTTTATGATATGTTATTTTGCTATAGTTTGTTGTTTGTTAACATTATGTA
The DNA here is from genome assembly GCA_037179445.1 of Phengaris alcon alcon. NCBI lineage: Eukaryota > Metazoa > Arthropoda > Insecta > Lepidoptera > Lycaenidae > Phengaris > Phengaris alcon. The sequence goes on from JAYRCH010000576.1 coordinate 551,878, forward strand.
TATGTTTCTTATATCTATGTTTCTCTTTTTTTTTTTAATGTCCGTATTATTTCTGTTATTTGTAAACTTTTCGTGATTGTTTGTATTTAATGTCGATTCTTTGTCGATAATGTAGTGTAGTGTGAGCGTGTTTGTTGAATAAATGTTATTATTATTATTATTAACTCTTACAATGAAACGTGTATCTTCTTGTGTAATAAATAAAGTTTAATTTTGAAAATGCAGCGCCATGTTGGCGAATCGTTTCGTTTCGGTGCCAATTGACTGTAAGCTGTAAACATTTAGTAGGGTAAAGCAGTGGGACACTACTCTGCGTTTGTATACTATGAAGTATGCAGCGAGTTCTTCTTGTTTGTTCAGCCAGCATGGTGGAACGAAGTGCTAATGAGTAAAATGTTGCATTCTCACTCTGCATTTTCCGTCTGTGGAAGCGCGGGGAGCCGAGGAAGGAGTTTTTGATGGTGGCGAGACGAGCGCGCCACGGAGCGGAGGGGCCCGTCGCCGACCCGCCCGCGCCTGCTGGATAATAAAATAAAATATGAAATAACCTAACCTAACCTAACGTAACAAATAGCGTGTCAGGACATGTCTAAGGAGGGTTCCGTAACTATCAACGCGCAATGGGTTTTATTTAAATTACTTCGAAAGTTATTCTCCGATTTCACTCCAAATATTTTTCCTAGAGTTTTTAGCTTGATTTATAAGCATGGAAACTTACAAGTTTCTAGCTCCAATAACTTATAAACGCCAGGGGGAACTTATAAAAACTGTACTGTAAAAAGTCATATATGAAACCTTGTGTTTTTCTTTTAAAATACCTATTCAACGATACTCAACACGATGGAGTAGAATAGAAGAATCATCCCCACTTCACATGCATCCAGATCAGAGCCACCTCTAAAATATAAAATTATTATTATTTTATGATTCCAAACTTCGAGATCTATACACATTTTATAACTATACAAAATTTCATCAATTTATATTCATAATTACAGAAGCTAGAAGGGCGGACGGACAGACAGACAGACGGACGGACAGAGCGAAACTATAAGGGTTCCTTGAGTATTGAGTATTTCGGAAGTTCCTCCAGTATTGCGGAACCCTAAAAGCAGGCCAGGGTGTGAGTCGAACTCGCGCACGAAGGGTTCCGTACCACTATCTATAATCTCATTATTTATTCTTGATGTGAATATATAACTAAATAATAAATATTCTTTGAATATTCAAGCGTCTGCATGTTGCCGTTATTATTTTCAAGCAAAAAAACGGCATAAAATCACGTTTGTAGTACGAGATAATTTATTTTTAAAGGCAATATAAAACTATATATTCTACGAATATATCAAGTTTAATTCCCATATGTACATTTATTTTATTGTTTTTTTTTTGTATTTGTGTATATAGTAGCAACAGAAATACATCGTCTGTGAAAATTTCAACTGTCTAGCTATCACGGTTCATGAGATAATGGTTGACAGACACATATAGGCAGACATTGGAGTCTTAGTAATAAGAGGGTCAATTCTGCTAAATAAAACCTGCAATAATACCAATTACAATCAAGTCCCGACACACCCTCAAACTGCCAAACCGGTATTCTCGTAAACGTTAAATCAGCATGAAACGCGTTCTGATTGGTCGAAACTACATAAAATCAGTTTATGATAACATGCCGCTTCACTTAAAATACAATCAAAGTAAAATGAAAGTCTACTTCAAACACGAGAAGAGGTTCCGGTTCCGTATTTAGCCTTTGAGTACGGAACATATATATATTGAAAGCATAGTTTTATTAAGCTCACTAATATACTGTTAACATAGTATTCCCATGCCGAAAAACCACACTACGAGACGACTGGCTAAAGACGGTTTAACTTATTTATTATTTTAACTGATGATTTAATACCACGTCCATCTGGCCTCGCAATACATAACAGACAATAGATAAAATTTGACAAAGATTGAGCCCCAATTGTACTCACCGGGCACGGCCAAGCCCGGGAAGAGCGGCGCGGGCGCAGGCCCACCGGCGGCCGGCCCGGGCAGCGACGACCGCTCCCGACCTATAAGTAAACACAAGTTCCATATTACTATCAAAAAAGTATTAAACTACAAACTTATGCATTAATATCGTTTGTGACGTCATCATAGGACAGTATCATGATTACTCACCTCTGTGCGACTGCGAGGGGCTGTGCGGGCGCACAGCCACGGCGGAGCTCACCATCGGCGACTCGTTGATGATGATCACCGCCTCGCCCGGCTCGCCGCCTGCGATGTCATAATCATCAGTCATTATCATCGTCTTATAGTTGGCCTACTTTTAGTTCCTACGTACTACACGACCTAGGAAGTCATTGACGTAAGGAAATAAGGTCAATCTATCTGTCCCTATTAAATCAATGCTTGCGTAAGAGTGATATACGGTAAACGTTTGATTTTAATAGATATATGTTTTCCGCGACTTCGTACGCGCTAAACGAAATTCCGCAGGAACCGTACATTTTTCTGCGACAAGAAGTAGCCTATGATTCATACCAAATTTCGTCTAAAACCGTTCAGTAGTTACATAAAGAGTAACAAACATCCACGCATCCATACATACACACTATTAACGCGTTTATAATATTAGTAAGTGTGTATAGTGATAGTGTTAGCAAGTGTGAACTTGTATGTACTAAAACTGTACGAACTATATGAATATAAAAACTTACTGATGTTAAGGCTGATCGTAGGTCCGGTGGAGTTTGCCCTCTGGTGATGATGCGTCATTGACGGCGACGCTGTAACATTCAAAATAATATTGTAATTATACTAACATTTGATTCTTTGTTGGTTTGCATTGGCCTCCGAAACTATTGGGCCGATTTTGATGAAATTTGACAAAGATTTGGAGTAGACCACGGGGAAAGTCGGGGAAAGGAATAGGTTACTTCTTATGGCGTGAAAATGTAAAGTGGCAGCGGGATTTTCTATTGCGCGCACGAAGCCGCAGGCAAAATCCAGTTAAGTCAAAATATATTTCATAGCAGTTTAATTTCTATTGCAGGAAACCATGCTGCACACGAAACAAAACGTAAGTGATTACATACCAAGAGGAGAACCCGGCGTGACCGGAGTACCGCCCAGCGACGACACCCGGTGTGGAGTGTGACCTGAAAACACATCGTCATTGTTGACATGACTGGCACAATAAACAAAAGTAACCCTCAACATTACGCTTACTGCTTGAAGCGAGCTGATGATGATGAGTTATGGCTAAGGACGCTCCCGATTAAGTCACCTTTTAAACAAAAAAAAACTAAATCCAAGTCGGTTCATCCGTTTGAAAGCTACGATGCCACTAAATACGACAATTTGTAGGATGTTTACTGATATATTGCACAATGCAATAACAAACAAATTAATACAAAAATCATATTAGTCGTGAGAGATCATTTACCTACATACATTTATTTACATACAGACTGATTGTTTGTCTCAAACGAAAATGCTAATAAAATACATATAACCAAAAATAATATTTACCAGGCGGACTTGCAGATAGCTGTGGAGAGCTTCGCCCTTCGCGACGACTGGAAGATGACCTGAAAATAATAACATACATTCATTACAAAAAAAAAAATCTCCACTTACATTTAACAACTAAAAAACTATTCATTCTCTTATTACATGCAATTTTCAAACTAACTAGCATCAACCTAATGACAAGAAATAAAGACATCAATTCATCAATTCTAAATCATAGCTATGTTTAATGGCTTACGTCCATTAATGAGATTTTTATGTGATTTATTGCTTTTCAGTAGACGGTAATATGAAAGCTACTTTCTAGTATTCTACTTTTCTCTAATAATAATCTTGCAATAGTAATTTTAATCACATTTTTTGAGAATAAAAAAGAAACGGAACAAGTAACGTACCTGACTCTATCGTACCTGAATTGTGATCGCCTGGGGGTGATAGGGGACCCCTCGCTTATCTGTCCGAAATGCGTGGATTGACCGTTCACCTAAAAATAAAAAATAACAAACAAATTAATACATTTACCGGAACCATCTTCACATACATTTAAACCATTACATTTATTCAAATGTCTTTTTTTATGTTACTTCCTACTCTAAAAATGAGCGTAGATTGGACAGCACCGGCCACTCCGCTCGAAAGGGACTTTGTACGCTTTGTATAAATATGACGATATGTATAGAACGGTGGCAGTCGGTGTTTATCAGCGAAACCGTCCATTGCGTGCCGTACATGCGCTGCGGCTGAAGCGGATGTTAACTTTATTTGGGTTATGTCATCTGTTCGAATGCGAAACATTGCCACACAGACGTGAGCATCAATAATGATTTATGCCACTGTGCGAGCGTACTTACCCGGCAGGTATCGAGGCGCTTGCGCGGCGGGTCGGGCGGCGCGGCGGCGGCGGGCGGGCGCGGCTCGTCGTCGCGCGCCGGCCGCCGCCGCTTGCGCTCCAGCAGCAGGAAGTAGATCACCTTCTCCGTGTTGTGGCTATAATGTAATAAAGGATTCTTTATCATTCACAAGTTTCTTATAAAAATAAAAAAAGAGCCAGGGGACGACCAATCGAATAGCGTAATTGACTCACGGATACCAAAAGTATAGAAGACACAAATGTAATGCCAGTCTTTTGAATGCAAAGAAAATTGGTCCATTGTTATAGACATGGTATAGACATAGACATATAGCTAGAACAAATAGGAGAGGGCATAAGCGACTTTGCACTGTGATTTTTAGTCGGCCCCAACGTCGTCACAATGGTCGTGGCCTAAATCAGTGTACTGTCTGTGTTCGTGTGTGTACTGTGCACACCTCTGTGATAACGATAACTTTTTGTAATTTTCGAATTTCTAAGAAGAAAAGGATGAAGTATTGTCTCTTATCTTGCAAAACTTACTCGCAGAGGCGTGCTGATGCTATTGAAGGCAATACATTTCATGTGTAAGTAATTAAAAACTAAATTTATTATAATTGTTCTAGAAAAGTATCTTAGCGTCGGTTATATTACAAATTATTCTACTTGCCAGTAGATGGCGTTTTTAACTTTTGAACTAGGGGATTTAAAATATATTCTAGATAGCTAGATTTCAATATTAATATATTATTATTTTAATCATCATCGTATTAAAGTTTTTTTATTACAATATTTCATAAATTCAACGCCATCTATCGTCGAGAATAAAAAAACCACGGACGGAAGGACCAAGGAAAGGTCGAACGGATGGCCGAACAGACGGACCAACGGAAGGTCGAACGGATGGCCGGATAAACAGACAGACGGGCTGACGAACCGGCGGATGGACGGACAGATAGACAGACATTTAATTAATATATTATGGAGTAATCTCCCGTTGTGCGTCGGCACTCTGAACTGACACACTTAGTTTTTTTAACTTAATTTAAGCACAAAATCTTAATTTTTGGTAGCATATGGCTAGGTTACTTAAAAAAGTTGAAATCAATATAGGTGTCTATATACATTTCGAGGAGTTTCCTCGATTCCTCATAGAATCCATCACCAAGTCTACCATTTGGTGACAATGGGACCAACTTAGAAGTAAGCCTATTTAGCCTATATAGCCTAATATTAGCCTATATTGCCTATATAGCCTAACAAAAAAATTATTATCCAAATCGGACTACACTGTAAAAAGTTATTTTATCATTAAATTTATCATTAAAATATATGCGCGTTCACTTAAGAAAATTGTCCGCTTTTTCGTCGGTTAAAAATGCCCCTTATTCCTTGAACCATATTTGCTCGCTCTCTTCGCTAGCTCGATATTTCACTAAAATATATTATGTATAGTCTTTACCTATGAAATTGCCGTTCTGCAGTACTGGCCATTTCAAATCAAAATAATTTTTGTTTGGCTAAGAATTCTAGTATCAAATTAATTTTATTTTAAAAACATGGAATTCTTTTTCCAAAAGTAGTCATTTGTTTATTGATTAGTGTTACATTTTCATCGCATTTCAATCTTTTTCGTCATCATATCGATACGTTAAAAATTCGAGTAATTATGGAATATGAGTACCGTCGTGGCAGCAACACGGCACAAGCGGCACGCAACATCAACGACGTTTACGGAGCTAACACTACAAACCAACGCACTACCTGTTATTGGTTTGCTCGCTTCCGTTCTGGAAATTTCGACCTGAAAAATGAACCTCGCGGTCGTCCGAAGACTTTGGTCGACAGTGACGAATTAAAGGCGATTGTGGAAACTGGAAGCTGATGATACACAATCTACGGCTGAATTAGCAGCAGCCTTCGACGTTAGCGTCAAAACAATATTGGTCCATTTGCTTCAAATTGGCAAGGTAAAAAAGCTTGACAAATGGGTTCCCCACGAACTCAATGATCGCCAGCGCGAAGTACGCGTCGAGACGTGCCTTGCACTGCTCAACAGACACACAAATGAAGGAATTTTGAACCACATTGTTACCTGCGATGAAAAATGGATTCTGTTTGATAATCGCAAGTGCTCAGCAAGTTGGTTGGATCCTGGTTCAGCACCTAAACAATGCCCTAAACGAAAACTTACCCCTAGAAAAGTAATGGTCACTGTTTGGTGGTCTAGCGCCGGTGTGATTCATCACAGCTTCTTACCAAGCGGGGTGAGCATTACTGCAGATGTGTACTGTGAAGAACTGAACACAATTATGGAGAAGCTGGTACATCTCCAACCAGCATTGGTCAATCGCTCGTCTCCGCTGCTCCTGCACGACAACACGCGACCTCATACTGCACAGCAGACGGTCTCCAAGTTGCAATAACTGGGGTAGGAAGCTCTCCGTCATCCGCCCTACTCACCAGACCTTGCGCCTACCTACAGACTACTACTTTTTCCAGAATTTGGATAACTTCTTGGCAGGAAAAAAATTCAATACCCAAGAGGCAGTACAAAATGCCTTTGAAGAATTTGTTGCCTCCCGTTCAGCTGATTTCTTTAAGAAGGGCATCAATAAACTGCCACTGCGTTGGCAAAGATTGCATTTGATTGCATGGGTGATTACTTCGATTAATACAAATAAAAAATACATGAAAAAAATTCGTTTAAATTTTTTCATACAAAACGGCAATTTCATATGTAAAAACACAATATATATATGTAAATACATAATTGTAAAATACAAACGAGCGAATAGAAAAAAAAAGCTTCAAATACTTAATAGTTTATGAGTAGTTATTACAGCGTAAATCCGCCACTGTTGTTATGCTCTCTTATTGAAATATAATTAATATTATGTATTAATAAAGTGTTAAAATAAAAAAAATGACGAATAAGATCAATACTGTTTCAAAAACAAAATATAAGATCAAACAAATTCCATTCGTCATTTACCACAAGCCATTTAACACTTTTATAATTATAATATTTCATTAAATAAAACATTACAAAATGGCTTACAAAATAAATAAAAATGACTCCCTGGTTTAATAATTCTTAATAGCTACGACTCTGTCGACTAATATGTAACCAAGCGTTTAGTGCCATCTAGTGTGAGATAGCAAAACTCCATAGTAAGGTCGATAACAACAGAAGTAGGCGGAGTCTGACACCCCCGTTCATTACAACGATTCCTCTTTGTTCTTGCTCCATGGTTATAGATGAGATGGTCTATTTGTAAATAGTCATATTGTTATTGTATGACTGATGTGAATGCTGATTTCAGTATTTGAATCTCATGTCAATAATTGCTCAATTACTCATTACTCTCATTATAATCTATCAAAAGTGTACACTTACTGTGGACTGAGTAAATCCTGTATAAGCTTCTCCCGGTGCTTGAAGCAGCCTAAACTGGATATAGCCTGCAGCACATCGGGGTCTATGGCCTCAGAGGACGGCAGCACCCTTGTCTGCACCACTTCCATCATGGGCAGTTCCTGTTCCAACTCGCCTCGACCACCGGCCGTCACCCATGGATGTCGGGTTATTTCTGCCAGCTGAATAGACATAAGTTTACGTACTGTAGTGACTGAAATTGCTATAAAACGTTAAACCAAAACTGCTTAAATTAAAACAAAGGACTTAAACATATGCCCTTTTTTGTCAGTTGTAGCACAAAGGTGAGGTTGAGGTTTTTTCTCAGTAGTTTATTTATTCAATAGCTAACTCTAAAGTCTAAGTAAATTAACAAATTAAAAGCACTATTGAATAGATAAATTACCAACAAAACAAAATCGGAAACCGGGCATTAAATATTTCCTGATAAAAGCCAATTTAAAAAAAAAGAAATAATAAGTTTCCAATAACATATTAGTCACTACTGTACTCTGCATTACATGTGAATATAATAAATAAAACTTAAATACTTACAGACATCCTTTTCTCAGGATTAACTTCAATCATCCCTCGCAGCAGCTGTTGGCAGTCCGGCGGGACAAAGTGTGGGACGTGGAACACTCCACGCTTCACCTGTAAATTACAAAGGTGTCGAGTTTGTGCTTAATAGATGCTAAAAGGATACAGTAAAAAAAATATAAAACCCATATGGATGGACGTACTACCTATTTTAGAATACATTTGACTTATGCAAATACCCAAAATAAGTATTTGTATCTCCAGAAGAAATGGTAATTTACTATGCTTCATAGGGTATAGCCAACTCCATGTCTAGAGCATTTTCTTATCTGGATTAAGTGAAACATGTTTTAAGAATAAGTATATATCATTTACAAAAATATGGTACATTAAGATGGTATAATAATGTTAAATGACACTCATATTTTGTCAGGATTCATCTCGATGTGCAAATGTTTTGTAAAATTTAATTTAATATAGCTCATAATCATTTTCTTGGTATATTTATAAAAAATTACATGAAATACATAACATTAATATCTATAGTAGTAACTACTTAAAATATTTACAAACTAAAAAAAGTACTAAAAACAAAATTAATACTAGAAAAACTTAAAAAGCTACAATAAAAAGAAATCTGCCAGGTCATCCCCACCAGGCAAGGTACCTAGAAGGCTCAAAGAATTTCCCCGCTGGATTGCGATACTCACTCTTTGGGCCAGATAGGTGCCGGCTCTGGGGTCTAGGGTGGCCTCGATTCGTTTTTTGAAAATTTCACTGAAAAGTTTGTGCGCTCCCGGACCGCATGAACCTAGGGTTTCAACCCCAAATGGTTCAAATTTGAGATCCCCACTAAGGTTCTCGTATTTGCGCCGCTTGAGGTTCTCCACCTGATTGGCGGCCACACCTGCAGTACTCGAGGTGCCCTGGACATGGGACGGAGCAAATGTATCGACGCAAGTAGCGTTCCATACAAGAACCCGCCCTACTTTCCAAGGGTCCAGAGTCATACCGTCTGGTCTCTTACCATCGTCGCGCGCCAAACAAAATAGGGGGTAATAATTAACATCTGGTTTCGGAAAAATTAAAAACACACTCAAATTAAAGACAAATGATTGTAAAGTTAAGATTTAATTATAATGATCACATGTTATGAACGATATATTAAATAAAATAAAAAATAACTAATAAAACTATAACTAATAAAAAAATATCCGTCAAAACTACATTAATTTTGTTACGTTGGGCTTTAATTTTTTTCTTGTGAATTGGAATTTCTTATTACCTTTTCAAGAAGCTGCCTTAAGTTATCATCGTCGAAAGGAAGAGCGCCAACCAGCAGCGCGTACAGGATAACACCACAGGACCACACGTCTGCTCGCCTCCCATCATATTTCTCACCCTACGGTACGGAAGAGTCAAAATATTAGTATAAATTTACCGTAATATTACTTATTTTACCAAGTTTTATTTAAATATTTCTTAGTTTCATTTACAAAATATTATTTTCTAAATTCGTATTTCGTGTTCAAAACTTTGTTTTCGAATTTGCGTTTTGTTTTCTTCGTTTTCCTCTTTTATTTATGGCAATGATTCGAACCGCATCATCTCTCAAAAAAATAAGTAAAATCGACCGTATTCTCGAGTTGAGGAAAATCTAAAATCATATCAACTAAGTTCACTGTTTAGCACGGTTTAGGTAATAACTAATAAGCACAGACTACTTAGAGATACTACGTCTAATAAGTATTAGTCTATTATGAGCGGACGGCAGACGGACTACGGAGTCACTTGTCGCGACATATCAAAATGTATGAAAAGTGTAGGTACATACACAACATTGGATTTTTGTACTTTATTCATAAAAAAATAAACCAGTTAAATTTATTCTATAAAAATACGACAATTAAAAATTTTATGGGGGTTTTGCGGGAATTCAATTGGTGATGTTGTGTATTTTGAATTTCCTTCATAAATTTGTGTTAATTCGGATCTTTAATACTTTTTGGTTTTTGTTACAAATTAATTGATGAAAATATTAAAATATTACAGCTAACGTGCTCATAGCTGTGTGTATGTACCTACTCTATATGCTCTAAGTCCTAAGACCTAAACTATTAGAGATGGAGTTTTGCCGGGGAATTCAATGGGTGACGTTGTAGTTTTTGTGTGACATCTAATATTATTTCGGTTTTTAATGTGTAATATTAATATTGGTAGAATATTAACCATTCAATATTCGTTAACGTGCACAAGACGTGTGGGCAAGTGGTACAACTTCAAAAAACGTGCTATTTTGTGTTCCTCCAAAACTTCCTAGGAACTTTCAGTAAAGTTTTACCATTTTACTGAATCGACTGACTTGACTTATTGACTGCACTGACTATTTTTTTGGACTTTGACTAGACTTTACACTTGACGATTTGGGGAATGTGGTATTGAAAATTTAAACGAAAATTCTTTTATTCCGTCTTTTTAACTTGACACTGGCAAATAGTAATAAGCCGATGCCATATAATATTTAAAAAAAAAATGTAGTTGTCAACGGCCTCATAAGTAAAATGAAACAAAAGACTTGCAACAGTATTTAGACGAAAGAGAGAGGTATACAATCTAAAAACAGATGTGTGTACTCGTTACATTTATAGGTTAGTCAAACCGCAAACGTCGAGTTTTTGCCCGGGAATTCAATGGGTGACGTAGTGGATTTTGTATTTCTTAATAAATTTGTGTTATTTCGGTTCTTAATGTGTAATATTGGTGGAATATTAACCATTAAATATTCGTTAGCGTGCACAAGTGTGGGCAAGTGGTACAACTTCAAAAAACGTGCTATTTTGTGAATCAACTGACCTGACTCATTGACTGCACTGACTATCTATTTAGACTTTGACTAGACTTTAGACTTGACGATTTAGGGATACGGTGTTGAAAATTGAAACGAAAATTCTATTCCGCCTTTTTAACTTGACAGTGGCAAATGGTTGTAGGCCGACGCCATATCTAAAAAATAAACCGCCAACGTCAAATTTCTAAACGTCATTCTGAAACGAACGATTTTCTAATAATGACCGTTGCGCTTTGAATAAAAAACTAACCGACCGGTAAAAACTTGAAAACATAAATTGAGATCCGTTTAATAATTGTTGTGCTATTATATAAATCAGGATGAGATCTGCGAAATCAAAACAACGGATCAACGACATACGAACACCAGCCAGAAGTAAACAAAATTTGTTTCAAGGCGAAAGAGACCCGGTGCAAGTTTACTGTCGACTGCGGCCCATGCAAAGAGATTCTGATTTATCATGTATAAAAATAATATCTCCTACAACAGTGCTTATGTCACCACCGGCTACAGCAATAAGTTACCGAAATGAAGGTAACAAAACTATGAAATACACATTCAAAGAAGTGTTCCCGCCCGAAACGAACCAGCAAGAAGTGTTCGATAAGGTTGCTTTACCCCTGGTAGAAGGCTTGCTAAAGGGCAAAAATGGCCTGCTTTTCACATACGGAGTCACAGGAAGTGGAAAAACCTTCACTATGACTGGAGAACCTAACAACTGCGGTATACTGCCGAGGTGCCTCAATGTCATCTTCAAAACAATAAACGAAGTGCAAGCACACAAATACATTTTTAAACCTGACAAAATGAATATGTTCGATATTCAAAGTGAGGCTGAAGCGATGCTCGAAAGGCAGCAGGAGTTACACAAATTCAAAAGTGGGAGGAAGAATAACTCTAATCCTGACTTAGCAATGTCTGACAGAGAGCTCACTAAAATAGGTGGGGTAAATGAAGATAATCAGTATGGTGTGTTTGTTACATATGTGGAAATTTATAACAACAGTGTTTTTGATTTATTGGAAGATGGTCCTCCTATCACTAAAAACCTTCCTGTTAAAATAATAAGAGAGGATGCAGCTCATAATATGTATGTGCATGGTGTGACAGAAATAGAGATAAAATCTGCCGAAGAAGCCTTTGAGGCATTCTACTTGGGTCTTAAGAGGAAACGGATGGCTCACACAACTCTTAATGCAGAGTCAAGTAGGAGTCATTCAGTTTTCACCATCCGTCTTGTGCAAGCACCAGTTGATGAAATGGGAGAAGCTGTGATACAAAACAAAAAGTTTCTCAATATTAGTCAGCTGAGTCTCGTTGATTTGGCTGGTAGTGAACGAACAAACAGAACAAAAAATACTGGCCAGCGGTTGAGAGAGGCAGGAAACATAAACAAATCACTTATGACATTAAGAACTTGTTTAGAAGCTTTACGGGAGAACCAAGTTAATGGGACCAATAACATGGTACCTTACAGAGAGTCTAAAATTACACATTTGTTCAAAAATTTCTTTGAAGGTGAGGGCCAGGTTCGTATGGTAGTCTGTGCTAACCCGAGGGCTGAAGATTACGATGAAACTCTTCAAGTGATGAGGTTCGCTGAAGTGGCCTCGGAGGTTGAAGTTGCAAAACCACAAATTACTGATGTTGCATCATCAATCGGTTTGGTGTCTGGTCGTCGAAAAGCAAACAGACTGTTTACAGCTGCCAGAGATAACATTATGAGAGCAGATGCAAAAGACCTAGAGCTAGATTTGGGACTTGTTTATAGTCTTGGTCCAGACTTCCCAAGCCTAGAGCTGAATAGCTCTCAAGCGAGTCATATTATAAAAGAATTAATGGCTCACCTAGAAATGAGATTAAGCCGACGTGAAACTTTGAAGAGGAGTAAGGATATAAAAGACGAGAGACTGAGGTCAAGTTTATTAGAGCTGGAAAAGGAATCATTGGAAGTTAGAAGTGAAAATGCATCTCTACGTGGACAGTTGGCCTCAGCAGAGAGGAGAATCAGAGCTCTGGAGGAGAGGTTGACAGCTACAGAAAATACATCTTTGTCTCACCAGAGAAAATTGGCTGAATTAACTGATTACACTTCCAGCCTTAAAAGGGAACTGCAAGAGAAGGAATTGCTTCTCAGTCAGAACAAACTAGATAAGGAGAAGCAGAAGAAGGTACTAGAAAGGAAATATCATAACAAAATAGCTGCAGAACATGAAAAAGCTAAAGAAATACATTCAGAGAAAGAAAGGTTGAAAAATGCTATTGAAGAGAAAGAAAACCGTTTGAGAATCATAGCTGAGGCATTAGGCGGAGATAGAGCTGATAGTGATATTGGTACAAAAACACATGGAGATATGGGAGCCCAAACTAGAGATTTTACACCAGGATCGACGCCAAGAGCATTGCCTGCACATCTTTTGACGCCATTTACTACCGGTCACCATGGTAGGGAGACCACCAAAGATACACCTACATCACGTCGTGGTGTTGCCATAGCTAACCCAAGACATCGACGTTCCCTATCAGCTGACGGCAGGGGCTGGGTGGAGCATGCTCCAAACAAGATTGTACCAATGGGCACAGTTATGAAGCCAAGCATCACCAATAGTAAATATGTGAATAAGCTTACAAACGTAAAAGATATTGCAAATCCCAAGTTATCAAAATACTGTCTGGTATCCCAGGAACAAGATACGGATGGGGAGCTAGAAACTAAATTGTACAAGGGAGACATTGTACCGACTTGTGGCGGAGGAGCTCAGGTCATATTCAGTGATGTGGAAATGTTGAAACAATTCTCCCCATCAAAGGACAGGGAGTCACAAACGAACAGAACGTCTGGTTGTGCTAGGCATTCTGGAAAAAGACGTGACACTGGCTTTTCTCCCCCTCAAACTCCATCAAATACAAGTAAAAAGCAGAGAGTTGATGATGATTAAATAACAAGTTTTACGTTTGTATACAAATTAAGTGTTAAAAATACAAGCAAATATTGTTTAGTATTTGAAAACCAAATTATATTCAGTTGATACAGACTAGCTATATGATTTGAATAATAACTTATTCAAGATGTGACATATTCATACTTTAATGAGGGTTTCTGATATTTTTTCTGCCGTTTATGGGGGCAGACCCAACTCACACAAAGCGTCATCTGGTGGCGTAACTGGTAAAAAAACGGTCAATAAGAATTTTCGATTCTTTTACTGTCATCAGGCGGCGCTTGGTAGCACAATGGTCCTTGTCGTGTCATCATCAGAATAAACTACTAAAATAGCATGAAGGGTAAGGTAAAAATATTCTATACTCATGTGTAGTAAAAACTTTTGAGTATTCCAGATGTATTATAAAATACTATTTAATGTAATCTCATGTTTAACTCTAAATTGAGATAGGAATTATAAGTTTTTGTACAGAATCTCAGAAAAAAAAATATTATGAATGAAGTAAATCATAAAGGATACTTTTCATACCATATTTTTTTTTGTTATAACCATGATTTACAAATTAGGCATAAGAATTATTTTTTTTAATTTGGAGAAGTTTTGTTTGAGTTTTTATTTTAATTAGTATTAAACGAAGTTTTTTTGTACCTAATATCCACGTACCTCATTAACTTACTTAATATAAACCTTTAAAATTAATAATAGTTTCAAAAAACAATAAATTAAAGGCTTGTTACTTAAATATTATTACAATTATGGGCTTGAGGGCTTGTTGCACAATCTACAGATAGTGTCACTCCATATAAAATAATCAGCAACAAAACTTCCGAATAATCTATCCAACACTTATTAGAATATTGTGAAACAAGCCCTTAATATTGTATTTTGAAGAGCAGCTGGGTTGTTTTTATAATTTTGGTTAAATTTTATATATCTAATAAAAATTAAATAAAAAATGTATATATATTTTCTGAAAAAACCATAGAACAAAAATACTACAATGCTAAATAAAAAAAATATTTAGCATTGTAGTATTTCTGTTCTATGTTTTTTTCAGCTATACACACACACACACACACACTTGTAGACTTGTAGTGTTTTTGAATAACTTTAAAATGACATGTGATTTTCTAAACCAAGAATAAACTTGACATGTGTGTACTTAATTATTATGTATGGGTGTATATTTTTGTCGCAATTTGTTATATATTTTTTATGTTTAAGCTTACTTTGTAGTAAAAATTGGTCTATTAAGTAAGAAATTCTGTTTTATTTTGCCAACAATAAACATATTATTATGTAAATTGTAAATCATTTACTTTTCTAATACCTAGGTAATTAATATTATGTTATAGTAAGACTCTGTCCCACTTATTCATAACGAAAAGTCTCCTACATTATGCTTAGCCTGCCCTGCAGGTTACCAATGAATCAGATTTTACAGCTCAGGGGGTCTAAAAATGCCACTTTAGGTGTTTCATATTATGATTCATATATTTTTTTCAACTCATGTGTGCCATATTGCGCATTTCTATTGGAAACTGTCAAAATTCATGTTTTCTAATATGATGAAATCAGATGAATCATGTAGCCATTTTACAATTTCACGATTTTTGTATGGAAAAAAATGTATGAAACATGATATGAAACACCTAAAGTGGCCTTTTAGACCCCCTGGTGTACTCTATTGACGGTAGACGGGTTAGGTCAGATTTTCGTTCCATATATTGCCAGTGTGTTCCAATATACACATTATAGTCGCTCCTATGAGCCATCGCCCATTCACACGAGAAAATCTACAATACCTACCGTATTGTACTACCAGGCAAGTAGGCATTTTATACCTACTTACGTATAGATACGGTCGTCGACAAGCTGGTGCACCAATCACTCTGACATTATCACTATGGTGATTGTGTGTGCGGTACACCTTATACACAGGCTTGTCGGCACATATACTATGTACCTACTTAAATATGGAAAAATTCTCACTCTAATAACTTCAGGGCATGCGTAGTGCGGGCTGCCGCAAGAGGTCTCGAGGAGCGAGCCGGCCGGCTGCAGCGACGCCATGCCGAAGTCCGCTATCTTTATATTGTTCCTCTCGTCTAGAAGGAGATTTTCAGGCTTCAAGTCGCGGTGGCTGGAATGGAGAAAACCGTAAGTTACGTTGCTAAAGTACATAGTTGTATTATATTCATAAGCCATATTCCTCTGGAAGCAGCTCAAAAAATCCGCGTTACAGCTAGCGCTATATGGGGATACAAATACATATTTTGATTTACAAAACGTAAAACTTAAACTACTTAATAGTAATATTTACTCTTAAATATGAGTAACTTCTCAGAAGAAACAGTATCTACTTATAATAAAAATTATGCAAGCCTCGTGAAAACGCTCCATACAAACGTCTGACGTCACGCGTTCCTGTATGAAATACATAAATATTAGGTCTACGTAAGTCGCAAGAATATATTTTCAAAATTATGCATTTAAGTTTATAATTATTACTTTATTTAATGTTTTTGTATTTCATGTAAGTAAACTAATTACATAAGTAGGTAGGTTTTTTACACTTACTAGTACTTACCTAAAAAAATATTAACTACAACTTTTTTTCGAGCTTTGATGTGCAAACTTTGAAATTAAAAACTTAGATGTTTAAAACTACACATATTTTATACTTATTATAAAATATGTATAAAAATAATAATATATATTTAAACTACACTAATTTTATATTTTCTTATAATTATCAAGTAATAATAGGTGCCTCAATATTTCAGAATAGATAAGTACTTACCTTCTAGAAATTAAACTAAATATTTTACATGTAGTTAACTACCCTTTTGTGTTGTGTTAAAATAACATATCTACTTATTGCTTTTTGAAAATCTTATTCGCTTTGTTTTGATGATAAATCACAATTTTTTGGGTTTTTACGTTTTGTAAAGCACAATATTTGTACCCCCTAGCGCCAGAGGTAACGCGGATTTTTTCAGAAGCTTCCAAAGGAAAATGGCTAATTGCTTTTTGTAGATTTCCGATATATAGGCGAATATTTTCTGTACATAAATATATTAGGTTTTACAATATTGTAAGTTAGGACAAGATACGGTACGGGTATACCCGAAAAGAATAATAAAAATGTATGTCTCTGAGGCATATTTTTCTACCACAGTCGTTTGTACGGTATTGCCTTAACTTACTATTTTATCGATGTATAAGTATATAATGACTTTGTTCGCCACTAGATGGCGTTAAACTGATAAAACTATGAATACGATTAGTATCACAATCTACTAATAAGTGTCAAATAGCTTATTTGCATGTTTGTTCTTTGTCGCTCGATATAAAGAAAGCAGCTACAAAACTTTCATTTAAGCTTCCGACACATACCTATTACAAGATAGTGAAATAGGTTACTTAGGTGTTTTAATGTGATATTTAATTTCATAAATCATTTATATTTAACTACAGGTAGGTACGTTTCTTACCAAATAGAATGACTATGACAGAAGTCCAGGGCGGATATAATTTGCCGGAAGAACCTTCTCGCCTCTTTGGGCGTGAGGCGGCCCTTCTTCACCAGGTAGTCGAACAGCTCTCCACCGCTGACGTGCTCTAACACTAAATACCTAAAAAGAGAAAGATCGATGTCATTTGTTAAGACATAGCGTTGACCACTTTAGATTTAATTTGGTGCAGAAAGCCGTGCCAAATTAGAAACAGATATCGCTTTTGCGATATCCATTTTTTCTTTGTTTAGTAATTAGTTTTACTTTTAAGTTTTGTTAATAATTTCTCTAAGTTCTCGAATAATTTTATAAATATTATTACGTTCGAGTAAGTACTAACGTTTGCGTTCTCGTTACTGGAACATAGGGGCCTCAATGTGACTAGGCTTAGACACCGACAGATTCAACTTCGTCTTTCGACCTTATTAAAAGTAATAATAATTATTATTCTACTACTATTACTACTATATAATATGAAAATGTGAATGTTTGTGAGGATGGATGTTTGTCACTCTTTCACGCAAAAACTAATGAACGGATTTTGTTGAAATTTAGTATGGTAGTAGTTTGAGCTGTGGATCCACACATAGGCTACATTTTATCGGGAAAAAGTACAGTGTTCCCGTGGAATTATAAATGGAGCCTCGGGCAAAAGCTAGTTATTGCTAAGGCAATAACGTTCAAAAGTGGTACGCCAGATCTGTCGGCGATCGTACAAACCTCGCCATTCTCTAACGGTATGGTAGAATTTTGTGAAGATTACAATGTGGGTACTTACAAATATTTCTTATTCTCGTAAACGTCGGAGAGGCCGAGCACGTGCGGGTGTTCTATCAGCTTCATTATCGCTATCTCCCTCTCCACCTGAAACGAAATATGATCTGTTTAATACTTTGAATGACATAGTTATTATAAACTATACTTGTAGTCGCGTCTACATTTCGCTAGGGACATTACGATATCGGTAAACTGTAGCCTTTTATTTTGTCCTTAAGTTCTTAAACCTAATAGGTACTGTAGCCATAAAATCTTCAAGGAAGGTTAGGGACTAGTCCTAGTACCTAGGCAGGCTATAGAAAATCCGAAACCTAAGTAGCTACACCACTTCTCATTTTCACAGGAACGGATTTAATAAATATCGAACGAGTGTTTCTTCCCGCGAGAAGCCAGGATAATGTAATAGGGGTCTGGGAGTAAATTATATTATAGTTTTATATGTACCCTTTAAAAATTATAACGTTTTGTAAAATTTCCTGTTTATGTACAGACGTTTCAAAAAATATTTATCTTTTTTATAATAATTATCTAAATAAAAGTACGTTGCACTCATTACGACACCGAAATCATTGACCTCGCAGCTGATTTCAATATAATTTTAATAATATCAATTCAATCAAATTAAGTCAATTGTGTGAGGTCAATGACCTTCTCAGTGCCGTAAAATCATAAAATCATTCATACGGTATATATACAGGATGTCCCAGAAAGAATGGATAATCCTGGAGTGCCTAATAGTACGGCTATCAGGCGCTCAAATAAAAATACACAAAAAAAATTCGAACTGGTGCCAAAAATATGAAGTTTTTTTTTAAAAACGTTTTACTTACTTAAAAAAAACCTTACTGTACTTTTATGTACACTACTGCCGCAAATTAAGGAAATTCGTTGCATTTTTGGTGTTATCTTATTCCTCACAGACCATACTATTAGAAATACAGTAAAAAGGATGAGTATCTATTGTACTTTTTTGGAAAAACAAATATCAACTTCAATTTTTAGCATGAAAGTTGATAAATAAATAATTCTGACAAAGTTTGAGAGCCTTTCGTGAAAAAAATAGTATGAAGACCTAAGTGGCCAACTACTTCAAAAATATGCGCAGTTAATACAGTTCACAAAATGATCATAAAATTACGTATTACATAATTTTTTTTAACATTAAGATGCAAAAATGGTAAATTCGACTGAAGAAAGAAAATAATAATCTTGTCTTAAATTGTCAAAATAAAAGCGTTAAGTTGTACATAAATCAATCTTTATTTCATAACAAGTGTTCGAATTGTCTGCCACCGACTCTGATACAAGCTCGACATCTTCTAATAAATGCTCTTCTAAGAAGTCGTGCGTAGCGCCGTTCAGTTATTTTTGAAGCGGCCTCCTGCACACGACTGCGTAATTCCTCCAAACTTGAAATAGGCTTAAAATACACCTGTTCTTTTAGACAGCCCCAGTAAAAATTTAAGTCCGGGGATCCCGGAGGCCACAAAATGGGACCCAAACGACCAATCCATTTATTTGGATACGTGGCATTTAAATACGCACGGACGTTTGCAGCATAATGTGCATTTTGTAGCCAGTGGGATTGTCTCAACTCCTCAGGCATATCCTCCATTAAATTTGGCAGATCATTTTGTAAAAAATTCAAGTAACTTTGTCCAGATAAATTTTCGGGCAGTTCAAATGGACCAATGATTTTTCCGTTTAATATACCAGTCCAAAAATTTATTTTGAACTGGTATTGTGATCTCTCTTCTCGCATTAGATGCGGATTCGAGAGTTGCCAGCTGTGCAGATTATGCATGTTGAAGTATCCATCTTTTTTAAGAGTGGATTCATCGCCCCACAGAATTTTGTCGAAGAATTGTGGATCTTGTTCTATTTTTGCAAGCATTTGTCGACAAAAAAACAATCTTGCGTTGTAATCTCTCGGTTGTAGAGCTTGGACGCGTCTAATGTGGTAGGAATGAATTTTTTTTTTTCAGTACACGGTGCACGGTCGTCTTTGAGATTCCAGTACGTCGTGCTATTACTCTAGTAGAGGTAGACGGGTCTAGCCCAATTTCTTCAATTACAATGTCTTGTGTATTGATATTAGCCAGTCTACCAGTGCTCGTACCACCAATGCCGCTGCCAGGTATTCTACTTTCCGAATAACAACACCTGTGGACTCTGATGAATATGCGGTAATCTGGATGACGCGCGGTAGGGTATCTTTCCCTATAAACAGCTGCAGCAGCACTTGCATTGCCTCTACATTCACCATAAATGAAGTGCATGTTTGCGTATTCTTGAGCCGTATATTGAATACGTGGCATCGTAATACACAATACTACTTCAGATACAAGCCAAGTCGTCGTAAAATCAACAAACAAAATCCAAATCACGGAGCAAAAATAAGAGCCCAATGATATAGCCAGGAGTCGTCGTTATAACACTGATTTTAAAATTACAGAGAAGTCTAAATGGAATGTACACATGCAATACCGAACAATTCGAGATACGCACTAAATTGTAAATACTTGTACTTGCCTTTATGTGCTCTGTCGCGAGAGGAAAGGTGCAATGTATTAACATTATACTCTTCTCTCGCTCGCTCACACTCTACCTGTCTCGTAATAAACAAAAGATGGGTAGCATGGGCCAGGTAGTAAATACCGATATTACACTATCTTCACTGCAGAAAAAGGGGTCTTTTAGAACGCCTGTCACCGTCTTGGTCAGCGTTTAAGACAAAATAAGATTTTTTTTGAATTTTCTGACTAGATAAAATTATGTATTATACCATTTTGTAAACTGTATTAATTGCGCATATTTTTTAAATAGTTCGCCACTTAGGTCTTCATACTATTTTTTTTCACGAAAGGCTCGCAAACTTTGTCAAAATTATTTATTTATCAAATTTCATTCTAAAAATTTAAGTTGATATTTGTTTTTCCAAAAAAGTACAATAGATAGATATTCATACTTTTTACTATATTTCTAATAGTATGGTCTATGAGGAATAAGATAACACCAAAAATGCAACAAATTTAATTAATTTGCAGCAGTGGTGTACATGAAAGTACAGTAAGGTCAATAAAAATGATAGCGCCTGATAGCCGTACTATTAGGCGCTCCAGGATAATGTAATCCATTTATATATATATATATATATATATATATATATATATATATATATATATATATATATATATATAAATGGATTACATTATCCTATATCCTATATATATATATATATATATATATATATATTCGAAAAAATTTTTTTCTGTCTAAACTTTACCTAAGCAGTAAATAATTGTTTCCCCAAAGTTTCTGTATTTCTGTAATTGATTTTGCAAAACGATAAATAAATATTTCATAACTTTCTTACCTTCATAAGCACGGATTCACTGAGCTTCTCCCTGTTGATGATCTTGATGGCTACCTTCTTGCCCGTTACGCAGTGCACCCCCAGCTTCACCAGACCTGAACATAACAAATTAAATTATTGCATCACATTGCTACTATAGTCTATTCGTATTATGAAGTCAGTGAATCATGCGTACAAATATCAAAACTGACTAATGATATAATATACCATCAATTAGAGTAAGTCATTTCAACATAATACATGTTAGTACGGATGATTCACTGACTTTTGGAATGGACATTGTACCTAGTCTATAAAAATAACTCCCAAACACCGATTTCGGTAACGGTGGCCGGTTTCATTGAAAACACGCCAGTTACGCAGCAGTAATTTCATAGTGCTCAAGTGTGTGCGCAGTACAAAAGAGCACTCTCTCTTCTTTTACTCTTGAAACCTAGTGGGACAAATAACCGTCACGACTGGCGAGAGATCAGGCGACGGTCCGACTTTTTACATGCCCATCCGACGCATGGATCATTAATTTTATCAGACAATCAGGTGATCATCCTGCATTGTCCTAACCAAACTTGGAAATAAATTTTGTTGTTCCAATGCGGGAATCGAACCCATGACCTCCAATTCGAGAGCCAAGCTATAACCACTAGACCACGGAGGCTGTTAAAACCAGCTGTTTCCTTCAAAATGCTATCTTTTTTTTTTCGAAAGGGTCAACGCTAAGGGTTGGGTTAAGACCGCTGTAGCTACATCGGACTAAAACTAGCCTGGTGGCTAGTTTATTTGGTAAGAGTCGATGGGAGGGTTTGACCCTCCCTAACAGCACCCGGGTGATGTTCAGACCGGATATTGGGGGCATATTATTTGTTTGGGGATTGTGAGCTATTGTTATGATAGGGGAGACGCGGGTCTCTCCTGCTAAGGGGTCCGACCCCTTCCTCACTCGCTGAGGAGTGAGGTTGCTCGCGCACGGTAGCAAAAACTAACGGCGTGCAAGTTATCGCGATAGAGGAGCTCTTGTTTTTGTCGGTATCGGTACTGAGAGGACCGTCCCTCTCCCCTTCCGCGTACGGTCGGGATGACTCGCGCGCGTAAGTCCTAATGTCGATGAGGTTCGCGGTATTGGTAGAGCTCTCTATATCAATATCGCGGTCGTGGACACTATTTTGGAGTGTACCTAGGCTACTAGGATGCGAACTCGAACTCGGGTTCGGGTCCGGTTCCGTGTTAGGGTCGGTCTGTACGTCTGTACGTGTTGTCGTGTCGGATAAAATGCTATCTATGCCGTAGCCCTTTTGTAGGAAACAGTTGATTTTTTATTCAAGTAGGAAAGTTGATCCCATGATAAAAGTTTCTTATATTCAAGAGTATATTCACTCCTGAAAGTTTGGACACTGACTAAAAAAAACAACCAGTATAATGTATTATTATAAAAGGCAAAACTGATTGACAGATGTATCACGGGCGAAACCCTTAAGGCTAGAAATTTTAAATTTTGCACGCGTATTTTCTCATATGATGTAGGTATCCACTATGGAAGGATTTTTCAAAATTCAATCCCCAAGGGGGTGAAATAGGGTACAAATGTTGTATTGTATGAAACTTTTTATTATTTAGATATTTTTGCATTATATTTCGTATAAATTGAGTTATAACTAATAAATTAACCCCTAAGAGAGTAAAATAGGGGATGAAAGTTTTAAATTATTTTAGCCGCGGCCAAATGCTAGTTATTATATAAGTATTATTGCATTGTATTAACTAACCCGTTAGACTTTAGAGCTTGGCAATTAGTCATTTCGAAATAAAAATTATTGCGAGCAAAGGTCGTCAAAGCCAATTAATTAGCTAATCAAACAACAGTTGTGGAAAACGGCAATTCAGAAAAGCATTATGCTTACTCGTATTAGAACCGCTCATTATTTACACCGTTAATTACATTAAGAGCAGATTTTCCAATCGTCATATAACTCTTAACCGAGGAATAAATATGTGACGATGTGTCTCCCCGGTGTATTCTGTACCAACTGTATACCTCAAACATCTACAGTCTCTAGAATGTCAACGCGAATATTAATTAGTACCTAGTGCCTACAGTCACAGCTCTTGGGAATTGAGATGTTATCATATTTGTACAATAGACACAATCCATCTTATTAATAAACGAAAGCTAATGCAAGGTTTTCTTTACATTTCATTAAGTGTAAGGCGTATTTGTTAATTAGGCCGAATACGCTAATAATATAAATATAAATGATGATCCTACTCGACACATGATCCGATGAAAGAAAAGTAGTACCTAAGCATCAATTATTATTTATAACTCTGAGGTGCTTTCAGAAGTGCATAAAATTCCTAATTATCTATAATCTACTTTTATGAGGCGATCAAATGGAAACTAAATCCAACAAAACTAACAATAGTCAATAATATATATAATATATGATTTTTAGTAAAGAATAAACAATTTTCCAGAAATGTTGATGTTGAATGTATGTATATAGATGTAAAAAATGTTCCTAAACACGAGGTTTACACTTTTTTTTTCTTTTATAGCTTTTTTTCGTTGATTAAAAATACATAAAGCGGATATAATCACCTTAAATTCAATTGAAAAATAATCCAACAATACTAAAAATTGATTTGGAAAAAGCATAAAAAATCTCCTCAAATTTCTCACGTGTTTTGCTATTTATGCTTGGATCTTAATGAGTGGCAATAAGGTTTATTTAATTTGGTCACTGTCTGGATTTGTCGCACGAAACATTTCTAATATATTTGCTCTCCATACTCGGAAACCTATCAAACAACTTTTCGTACACGCGTCCTCAACCAATAAAACGCGTAAAATAGAACGTAGACAGCGCTACGCATCCATGGCAGTGTCTACAACACATTGCTACATGGACGCAGAGGCGTATCTAGTGTTTTTTCTTACACTCCATTCCTTTCCAATTTAATAGGTCCTCTGTGGCTTAGTGATTGAGCGCGCCGGTGCTCGAGCCGGAGGTCGCGGGTTCGAATACCGCCGATGGAACATAAACCTTTCTGTGTTCCTGGGTCATGGATGTGTTATGTATATAATAAAAATCTTAAATATGTGTATAGTATAAAAGAATTAAATATACTTCCCGTTGTCTGGTACTAATACAAGTTCTTCGGGTACTTAGCACGGGGCCAGATTGACGTGGTGTGAAGCGTCCATAGATATTATTATTATAATCTTAACATAAACAAAGAGAACAATAGAACACAAAATGCTTCCAATTTAAATGTCTCTGATTTACCGTGAAATATACGAGGTCGAATTTAATATTTTTCTTACGTTTAGACTAACTCCCTTACTAATAAAAATATTTACACAATGGATAAGCTATACAATGTTTTGTACTTGTCTGTCAAGCTACTTTTCCAACGTATGAGACAAGGACTAAACATCGTATAGCTTATCCATTGTGTAAATATTTTAATGAGTAGATAAGAATAATATAAATACTCCGTTTAGATCCTATTTTTATATAGTAAACCTACTATATAAAAATAGGATCTAAACAGAGTATTTATACTCGTATACCTACATTTCTTATTTCAAGCACAAAATATAATGTATTTTAAAAAGAAATTGGACCCTTTTTACCTGCTGTTTAAAAAATAGCGACCACAAACCAAATTCCGTTAGATTGTACAATTTGAATTGCAAATAAATTTTTATATAGAACCACGGAGAAGTTTATATGATCAATAAACAATTTATTAAATAAATTGCTAATCATATTTATATGAATATTCGTTGAAATGAGTTAAAATATATTACAGTATTTACCCCACCTCCTGCAGATATGCGACACCTATGCCGTTGTAACCCAGATGCAATCACGCTTACGTCTAACCTAATTGTATATTTGGTCGCCGTGGCTAATTGGTGCATAGTAAAATTCCTAATGTCTTTTCAATAGGTAAATGAGTAATATAACACACTTAGGAATATGACGAAACGAAATTATTTATGGAGAATCCCCGCCTCGACCCTTCATTTAACAGTAAGCGAGCGATAATAAAAATCTATTTTTGGTTTATTTTTGTTACAGAGTTAAGTTATACAAGTATAATACATACTCATAATTTCCTTATTTTGTGAAGAATTTAATTCATGAGAAATGAAAGAGCAAACGTACTTACGTAACTATGAAATATATTTTTAAAACATTTTTCCACACTTTTTGTAATACTGGAAATACCTTATACTGATTTTACGTAACATCAACTTTTTAGTATGGATCAGCTAGAAAAATAAATAGTCTATTAAAGTGAGGTAAAGACGTCCTTGTAAAAGTTGTGAATGTTGTCCGACGCTGAGCTGGGGCACTCGAGAGCTTTGTAAACAAGACCGAGGTACACAATACTCTTATTTAAACTTTAAATTAACTTATTTATGAAATACTATAATAGATACCTAAGTAAAATAAAGTTGTATAAGAAATCCCACCAAAAACATTTTCATGTAAAGTGATGCCAGGACGTTATCAGTTCTAATGTAACACCAAGCTTCTGCCTCTACCAAACGTCTGACTCTACACGCCTAAATACACAAACTCTACACCTTAGTCAAAATATGTGGCCTCGAGTAATCGGCCTCTAAAGGGGGTTATAAATTGCCCCCCTTCCCTGGTATTTCTAAACTATAAGAGATAGATACTTGTAAGTTTCCATGCCGATAGGTCATGCTAAAACTCTTTAGGATATTTTTGAGCGAAATCGGATACTAAGAATCTATTTGTTCTTTGTTTGAATGCCGACATGATCGAGAGTGTTCTTAGCTATAATTTGTCATCATCAGGTCGCTCACTGCTTGATAATGCGGGGGTTACTTGTATGTTTGATTTTGTGTTTGCTGTAAGATAAGCGTCAGACTGTACAAAATTCTAAGGCCATTAGAATAATTATAATTAAAAGTAAAAAACTATAACCCGATTATCCAAATTATATAGTCTATTTTACTCAGGCCATCATTACGAATCTATTGACACCTAGTTCGTTAAAATCGGATCAGTAGTTTAGGCGCTACGGTGGAACAAACATAGGTACGTTATTGATTGTACTGTAGGTTCTTGGTGGAAATTCATGTTTCACAGTAATAACACACAGGACTTCTTGCACTATTTCCACTTTAATAAGTATTTTACATTAATTTTAATATATTACACGACCGGTTTCGACAAAGTCATCATCAGGTGTAGGTAGATTAAAATTTAAAAAAAAAATTGTAAACATTGTGCAAAGGGTTGTCAGCATCATGAAATTTTTACAATTTTGTGCAACGTAATTTAAATTTTTATACCAACTTATTCTATTTTCTACTGTATATCACAAATTAATATTAGTAAAAAATTATAACACATTAGATTGATAAATTAATACCTTATTGATTTGTAATTTCATAGAATTATGTAATTATATAGAATGGATGTCAGAATATAAAATTAAAAGTACTACTATCATCAATGATTCAATTAAATTAAAAATGTCCTTAATACATAAGAATCTAAGATATTATAAATAATGGCAAATAAATTATATGAAATTAAAACATATCAAAATTAAAATTAGTAAATTATGTCAAAAATTCATCCAAAATTAATACCAATGTCAAAAGGTCACAACAAAAGAACATAGTATAACCTATAAATAATAATTAAATTAAATGTCTTGCAATAATATGGAACTCGAAAGGCATGTCTGGTCATTTAGTAAGATCCCACATTTTTTGTGTCTGTTAATTTCAAGCGCTTCTAATGCGTCCATCTTCCTGCTTTTTGGTAATATATGTAAATATCTTATATTTTTATCAGGGTCAAAGTTGTGTCCATTACTATTTAGATGTTCGGCAAACGTAGATCTTTCAGTATTTTTCTTCCAAGCAGTTATATATTCTTTTATTCTAGTTTTAAACTTTCGCCCTGTCTGACCTATATACACTCCTCCACATGTATCACAAGTGAGACTGTAAATACCGCTATTGTCCGTGATTTTAAACTTATCTTTATTATTGCACAGTAATTTTTTTAGTGATCCTGTAGTGTAGAACGCCACTCTAGTCTCCTTGTTTTGTATAATCCTCTGGAATCTGTAGGAAGATGGGCCGATGTATGGTATTTTTACCCACATCTTTCTTGTTTTTTCTCTGTCTTCCGTCTGATTGTACAGCATTTTTTCTGTCATTTTCTTTCTCGCTCTTCTTAAAATTGTGTCAATCAACTCGTTTTTGTAGCCATTGTTTACGGCGATATGTTTAATGGTGTTTAGTTCTGCCCTGAAATCGTTTGCGTCTAGGGGTACATTCAGTAGTCGGTGTACAAAAGCATGAAACGAAGCGTGTTTATGTTGGTGTGGATGACATGAGTTCGCATGGAGTATACTGAAAGATCTACGTTTGCCGAACATCTAAATAGTAATGGACACAACTTTGACCCTGATAAAAATATAAGATATTTACATATATTACCAAAAAGCAGGAAGATGGACGCATTAGAAGCGCTTGAAATTAACAGACACAAAAAATGTGGGATCTTACTAAATGACCAGACATGCCTTTCGAGTTCCATATTATTGCAAGACATTTAATTTAATTATTATTTATAGGTTATACTATGTTCTTTTGTTGTGACCTTTTGACATTGGTATTAATTTTGGATGAATTTTTGACATAATTTATTAATTTTAATTTTGATATGTTTTAATTTCATATAATTTATTTGCCATTATTTATAATATCTTAGATTCTTATGTATTAAGGACATTTTTAATTTAATTGAATCATTGATGATAGTAGTACTTTTAATTTTATATTCTGACATCCATTCTATATAATTACATAATTCTATGAAATTACAAATCAATAAGGTATTAATTTATCAATCTAATGTGTTATAATTTTTTACTAATATTAATTTGTGATATACAGTAGAAAATAGAATAAGTTGGTATAAAAATTTAAATTACGTTGC
This sequence comes from Phengaris alcon alcon, assembly GCA_037179445.1. Classification (NCBI taxonomy): domain Eukaryota; kingdom Metazoa; phylum Arthropoda; class Insecta; order Lepidoptera; family Lycaenidae; genus Phengaris; species Phengaris alcon. The sequence continues at coordinate 580,679 of JAYRCH010000576.1, forward strand.
ACAAAATTGTAAAAATTTCATGATGCTGACAACCCTTTGCACAATGTTTACAATTTTTTTTTTTAATTTTAATCTACCTACACCTGATGATGACTTTGTCGAAACCGGTCGTGTAATATATTAAAATTAATGTAAAATACTTATTAAAGTGGAAATAGTGCAAGAAGTCCTGTGTGTTATTACTGTGAAACATAGGTACAACCTACATACATAGAATGCCAAAATCATTATCCTTCCTTTTGGGTTCGCCGTAGTCGGGTAAAACTCAAGCGGTCACGTTGTTTATTTGTATTGGCAGCCTAAAGAGTTACATATATAGCTATATTGAATTGTGCCGTTCGTTCAGAAAACCATTACATCTAATGGTATGTCGGTGCACAATCTGACAGGTGAGGGGCAGCCGGCAGCGCCTTCCTCAATAATGCACGGCACGCTGTGAGCCTCTGACCGTTTATTACTTTTTGCACTTAAAATATTTTTATTTGTGACTGGACTGGAGGTTGCCCGCGCCTTCGTCCGCACAGATAAATCCCACTGGCTTTTTATAGCGCTATCTATGTAGCTATTATTTTTTGATTTATAATGATTATTGTAAACATCGTAGATATGCTACAACGCGTAGCTGTGCTACAAACTACGACGTAGAGACACTACGATGCTTTGTGTATAGAAAACTTTTTTTTTATGATGATAATTTATTGTACCACTTCAATTTTTTTGCGGGATTTACACGGGTGACTTAAGCCGCACGCCAAATATAGACCGTGTAAGGGTAAGTCACACCGCGACGATACACGAACATTGAACTTTATTCACTACACAAAAAGATGCACGTTTCTTATGACATCAGTCATACACTGCACATGTGTTGTTCAACTTGACATTCGGAGTCTTACCATGAAACGTCTATCTTCTTGTGTAATGAATAAAGGGCTGTCTTAAAAATGCAGCGCCATGTCGCGTATCGTTTCGTTTCGGTGTGAATGGACCCTAAGTGCCAATTCAGTCACTTTTGATCCGGTTTGCCATTTGTACGTTCGATTTTCGCCGTGTGGCTTTAGTCACCCGTGTAAATCCAGAATCAAGGGTCTGCTTTACCACCTATTGATACATGTCAGATAGCTTATTACCATCTTTTGTCTCTGACGCTCGATACAAAGTGAGCAGAATCGAAACTTGAGAATAAGGTATCTGTAAGGACGATATGCAAACTTGTTTTAGTACTGGCACATTGTAAACTCACTTTTTATTGCATTTCAATTTGGAATATATACGTTACATTTTTTCACTCCATTATAATTTTGTTCTACGACTGTGTATTAATTTTTATAAATTGTTAATTATACCGCTAGTCTCAATATATTATTTTATAATTAAGGCCGATATATCTTCGATCTATACAGCATCCGAGCTTATTAGAAGATTGTGAAGCAGACCTAAGCGTAATATACTTACACTTGCGCACATCTGGGTTAAAATTAACCCTGGGTTATAAAATCATTCCTTCTCTCTCATAAATACGAAGAACGAGAGAGATAACATGATATTTAACCCAGGGATAGCTTTAACCCAGATCTGCGCAAGTGGGCCTAAATAATTATTATTAATACTTGCTATTTACTATTGTACAATAGGAGATGCGTTAAGCTACCTTTTAAGATACCAGTTGCACAAAATACAAATCAAAACCCGACGAGATTAAATACTTCTACAGAGCTCTAAGCCTCAATTTCACCAACTTATTGAAACGACGTTTTGCGCTGAGCTTCGGCTTAAGATCTGTCTATCCCCTTCCAACATTAAATGAGAGATATGTCTAATTATAAGCGTATTTCAATTTTGTCAATAATGGGTAAGCTGCTTGAAAAGTTAGTTAAATAATTTTTCAAACTTAAGAGCATTTTCGATGTGAATCAACACGGGTTACTTCCGGGTAGATCGACTACTTCATATCTTATGGAATATGTTACGGATTTCTATGACGCATTGGAAAGTAAGAAAGACGTCATTATATACAGATTTTTCCAAGGCCTTCGATGTAATTGACCACGCTATCCTTATTACTAAATTAGCTCATGCAGGTATATGTGGTTATCTATTAAGATTGTGTGAATCTTATCTCTCAAATAGATCTCAAATAGCTAAAATTAGGGGTTTTGAATCTATGATAAAAATGGTGTGTCCCAGGGCTCACATTTGGGACCACTATTCTTTTTAGTGTACCTCAATGATCTGTATTCTTGATAAATAAAGTAATTATCTGCAGATGATCTTAAGTTATATATATATATATATATATATATATATATATATATATATATATATATATTACGTATGATGTCGTTAAATGTTACCATATCAAATTCACACGAAAGCGAAAGCCAGTTTCTTATACATATCACATCTCTAACAATCCAATATGCTAAATCCAATGGTGCTAAATTAGTGGGCTTTGTAATACGTCCAACTAAATATTTTAGAGATCCAGAGTACCTATTGTACTCTACAACTGTTATGTGCAATCTATTATCGAATACTGTCTCCAGATGTTCATATCTCTAGACTCGAAAAACTCCAAAAAAATGTCTTGCATCCTCATAATCTTTGTCGCAATTTATTTTGTTACGAATCTAAATTAGCGCACTTCAAATGAGTCTCGCTGGAACACAGACGTCGCGTCCCTGATATTGTGTATCTACTTAAATTAATTAACGGAAATTTAGAGAGCCCCTTCCTACTAAATTAAATTAGTTTATCAGTTCCTCGATCGGAAAGTCCTATACAAAACAGAAAAACATTTGACTTGCCAATACACGGGACTATATTTGGACAAAACTCCCGTATGTGTGTTTGTGTTCCTCATACAATAAGACCTGTGGTGATTTAGATACCTTTGGTGCTTCTGTTCAAAACTTAAAACATAAAGTTATATAAAAATTGTTACTCAATAAAACCACTTCACAGTGCATACTAATATCATTTGTAAATTTGATTATATAAGGTCATTACACATAAAATTGGCGTTTTATAAAGGAGGAACATGAAGTCGAATTTTTTCAACATAATATATTTATTTAATCAAACTATATACCATTGCTATATATGCACTTTTGCCATCTCATAGGTAGTTCATTAATTCCTTTACTAAAAAAACCATTCGGACAGGAATCAATAAAATCTTTGAAGGCGTTTTCGACTGCCCCATCGAGTTGAATTTTTTCCCTTGCAAGAAGTTATCCAAATTTCGAAAAAAATGGTAATCTGTTGGAGCAAAGTCCGGAGAGTACGGTGGATGTCTTAGACATTCCAATTGAAGCTCCTCTAATTTGGTAGCCGTCTGTTGTTTAGTGTGTGGTCTAGCGTTGTCCTGAATCAGCAGTGGCCTAGAGCGAATGACCAACCTCGGTTGTTTAGCAGCTAGCTTTTCCATCATGATTTGTAGTTACTGTCAATAGACATCTGCCGTAATCGTCTGGCCAGATTTAAGACAGCTGTAGTTAACAACACCGCCAACTAGTCCACCAAACGCTCACAAGTAACTTTGTTTTAATTCAATTTTCGCTTGGGGCAGGCCTTGGCTGGTTCGCCAGGGTTCAACCATTGCGATGAGCGTTTCCGATTATCGTACAAGACCCACTTTTCATCACAGGTAATGATTCGATTTAAAATCCCTTCATTATTGTGTCGATTGAGTAATGTAACGCAGCAGTCGACGCGCGTTTGTCGACTTGCTGCACTCAATTCATGAGGTACCCACCTTTCAAGGTTTTTCACCTTCCCAATTTGCTTCAAGTGGATTAAAACAGTTTTATCTCTAACACCGCAGCCAGCAGCTAACTCGGACGTGGTTTGCGACAGATCCGCTTCCACAATAGTCTTCAATTCTTCATTATCAACTTTGGTCTCCGGCCGTCCACGAGGCTTGTTCTGCAGGTCGAAATTTGGAGAACGAAAACGTTGGAACCAAAAGCGCACGGTGTTTTCTTTTGCGACACCGGCGTCATATACATAATTAATCCTTCGAGCCGTTTCTGCAGCACTGGTGCCATGGTAGCACTCGTACTCGAAAATAATACCATATTTCAAGTTTTCCATTTTGTAAACGCAAACAAAAAACCAAAAGAGGAAAAAACAAATGAATTACGGTTTTCGAAACACAAATGCATGTGTAAATAGCGGTATAAATTAGAAATTGAAATTCCTAACCAAAGAAGATATATTTGAGATCAAAGTGGCCAGTACGACAAAACGCCAATTTCATATGTAAGGACCTAATATTTGTATATAGTTTTCACTTCCAGAAGGATTTACACTACGTTATAATTATCTTTGTATTTAGAAATAAGTTGAATTTCTATAATATGCAGTTTAGTGTATCAATAAAAAAAGAGGGGGAGAAAAAATCCGGGTAGAGCCGTAGCGCGTTTTCAGAAGTTTGGTGAAATCGAGACTAAATCGTACAATTACGAAACGGAACAAGATGTTACGCCGTGGAATAAAACCTCATTTGACTACAGTTTCACAGCAATATTTATTTATCGTGTACATTAGTCGAGTTGGCGCGCCGCCAAACGAGCTAATGCGCTCTCCAGCGGGTCACGACTCTCCGACGAAGCGTGTTACAAAACGCTCTGAACCTACACACTACACAGCCTTTGAATATAAAAGATATAGGAAATGTTTAACGTGTGGTAAAACGTGTTTTGCCCCTGACTTTATACACGCATAAATTCATGGGACCCGTACATTTTTCTGCGATAAAAAGTATAGCCTATGTAGTAATCTAGAGGCTAAACTACTGCCATACCAAATTTTATTGAAATCCGTTCAGTGGTGAAATCCGTATATAATATTAGTATTAGTAGGGATAAGAAACTAGATTTTGACTTAAGTCGGCGTCAAAAGGCGATAGAAACTGCGCGCTGATTTGCCTGCCACTGGCAAGCACGGAGTGTGCACTTGGGAGTATTGCTGTCACAACCCGTTGCCTAATACAATTGGGCTCTTGAAGACAGTCGTACCATTTATGCAAAGCTCTGTCTCATTCTCTCTCACGGAGTTCTTTTATTCCACCTCCAGATCCTATGTCAACTCTAGCATGAAGTATACGGAGTTGATGATATACTCTCGCGTCTATTTCGGCAAGTATATCTAGAGGTAGAAATCGAGAAAGAATATAAGCTGCCTCATAGGAGATAGTTCTATATCTATAGGCAACCTTAATTAAAACACTACGTTGGGCACCAAGTAATTTTTGTCCGGAGCTGCGAGTTTTGACCAGTTGATTGAACCAAACCGGGGCGCCGTACAAAGCAATCGATCGAATAACATTAGCGTAAAGCCGCCTAACCTCCTCTCGTGGACTGCTCAGGCTTGGAAGTATACCTCGCAAAGTTCCAGCTACTCTATGTAAGTGCGGAGCCAGTACTACTTTTACAACAGACTCAATTATATAATAGTAATAATTTAATTTTAACAATTAAATTATTAATAATATATTTTTTAATAATTTACTCAATTACTATAATATTTATGTATATAATTAATATAATTACTATTACAACTCTACTCCGACACGAACTCAACAACATTGCCACGGTTTTTTCTGGAGCCACTTTTAATCCTAGTTCCTGAAGTTTCGCCACAAATTTAGTCACAGTCAATTCAGCAACTCCTATACATCCCTGAAATGTTGTAGCTTCAGCCAGAATAAAAGTATTATCAGCGTCACAGACTAAGTTTACATCTTCCGGCAGATCTATTCTTAACACATCATCGTATGCAAGATTCCACAGAAAAGGTTTCAGAACTGAACCTGCGGAACCCCACACTCAACATTTTTTACTTGCACAATTCCATTTTTATTTACGTATATAATACATCTATCAGAAAGATATAAATTCAAAACTCTTTGGAGATACGGTGGAACCCGATGGTAAACAAGCGCCATTAATAATAATAATAATAATAATAATAATAATAATAATAATAATAATAATAATAATAATAATAATAATAATAATAATAATAATAATAATAATAATAATCATTCTTCTCGTTCTCCAGGGTAGAGAGTTAAATGTATATGTATGTAATGAATAACCCTTGGAAGTTGCGCTTGTTGTTATATCTTTAACACACAGAATTGCATCCACAGTTGAACGCCCTTTGCGAAACCCATATTGATTTTGAGACAGGTTTGGACCGCAGTTATTGACATGCTTATTGATTCGATCAGCAATTATTCGCTCAAAAAGTTTACCAACTTCGCCCAAAAGGCAAATTTATCTATATAACGAGGTATACTATCCACAGGTCTGCCTTCCTTTTGAAATAGAACCAACGTGGTAATATTCCATAATTTAGGAAAGATGCCTTTCTTGAGGCAGCCTATGAATAGGTCTCTCAGTTTTTCACAGATGGTGCTGTATTTTTAATCGCTAAGCATTTTATTGCCCAATCAAGTTCCGCCTGCGTGACGGTTCAGTCGGTGTTCCAAGCCATTTGCTGTACATCTTGAACTATCACATTATCGGCCACCTTGCCACCTTACGCAAGTACTTACTGATCCTTGATTAAGAAGACTCTATTGCGCCGTAATTTTCTTATCAGTATCTTGTGTATGTAATTGTTGTCACTCATTGGCCCTTGCAGAATACTAGTGCACCAGGCTTGCTTGCTGCGTATAGCTGAGCTAGGGTCAATTTTTGGCATCACACAACATACATAGTATAAATAATAATGTGCCTAATTTTAGTTTATTCTTTTGTATTTCATTTTGATGTGTGTTGTGTGATGATAAAACAAACATATTCTATTCTATTCTAAGTTGCATATTTTTATTCCTCCGCTGCAATATTATCTCTGACCTCAATAACTAGAACTCTAGCAAATTATCTGTTCAAAGTTAGGTTTGGCTGCGTCCCACGTTGCTTGTGTTATTGTGCATACTAAAACAAGAATAAAATGAGTTACTGCACAACCCCTAGTATAACAGCTCCCCACACCGGTTTCGGTGACGGTGGGCGGTTTCATTGAAACCAAGCCAGCTACGCAGGAGTTATTTTTATAGTGCCCAGGTGTGTGCACAATATACAAGAGCACTCTCTCTTCCTTTACTCTCGAAACTCAGTAGGACGGACAGACCGACACGACTGGCGGGAAATCAGACGCAGGTCCGACTTTTTACATGCCCATCCGATGCATGAATCAACTTTCTTGTCAGACAATTAGGTGATCAGCCTGCATTAGTCCTAACCAAACTTGGAAACAAAATTTTTTGTTGTTCCAATGCGGGAATCGAACCCACAACCTTCGAGTCGAGAGCCAAGCTCTAAACCACTGGACCACGGAGGTTGTTGAGTTAAGTACAACCCCTAGTAAAGTCTATACGATGATATTATGCTAAATGTTGGCGACCTTGTGGCTCAGTGGTTAGCGTGTCGGCGATCAAGCCGGAGGTCGCGGGATCGTATCCCGCCAGGGAACACAGACAAGATGTACGTGGTGTGAAAGCTTCCATATTATTATTATCCATTTTTAAGATAGCTATTGATAAATAAAGATACACGTTTCATATGACATCGGTCGTACACTGCACATGCGATGTGCAGAGCGGTGCAACTTGACATTCGAACTAATACAATGAAACGTGTATCTTCTTGTGTAATGAGTTAAGTTTAATTTTAAATAGCTATATTAAAAATGGGGCTTCGCATCGCGTATCCTTTAGTTTCAGTGTGAATAGAACCAAAGGGTGCGTTTATTATGTTATGACCAAAATAATTACAATCATTCATAGCAAATTGAGCTCTATCGTCTAGGCCACAACGGTCACCCAACCTTGATTACTATTAGTTTATACTTTGTGAGTTGTGACTTGTGACCTGGTCGATAAAGCTCAATGTGTTATGAATGAAAACAGGTGCTCGACCTTCGCACGCCTCGTCTAACTGGGCCCATTTGATTTGCAGCAGTCGTAGAGCGTAGGCGTAGCACTACGACGCATTGTAGCGATGCTACGGTACAATCTTCATCTTCTCTCTCAGTTTTAGGAGTTTACTCCATAAGAGCGCGCTAGTCAACGGCTCGAACTCAGTGCGGCGCGCGGGGAAACATCGTCAAACATCGGGGAAAAAAGGATATACCCATAAAATAGTAACCTTTACTTGTAAGAGAAGCTATAGTGCACATATTTATACTGATTTGTAAAGTAATTTAGAAAAGGCGTCCTCAAATTACGCAAATCGACACTCAGCTGTTGGTGTTTTATGAAAAAAAAACTATATAATATTTTTGTCTGAAGTAAAGTTATCTCAATCGCTGAATAATCAAACTGTGTCTTTTTTATTTTCATTCTTCGTTTGTTTTTTATTTACGGTGAAAGTTGCGCAAAAATCCGACGTTTGGAGGCTATTGTCTTCTACACTAATTTAAATTTTAGAAATATAAGCACGTACCGACCTAGATAAATGTAATAAAAATCAATATTACGCTAAAATTTGGGTCTACAGTGTTTGACTTTAAAGTAAATCACCAACAGCGTTTGTATGGAGAAAAAACCGACTAGTGCAGCTTTAAGAGATGAGGATATGAAAATGCCCCGGGATATGAAAATTAATGGGAGTAAAATCGAATTCACGATGTCAGATGGTCACACGGTCATACGGTACGGTGTCACACGATGTTAGCCGAAGATGCGTCGGTCGCTTTGCATTGCACATCAAGTTTTACTTTTTAGAGTAAACTCCAGTCGTCATCATATTCAGCGTCGGAGCTGACACACGCAATTTTTTTCTTTTTACTTGTTTGTGCCGCCTACATTTTTTTAGGTTCCTCAATGTGTCAATTACGCTTACATACTCGATACTGATGTTGGAAGCTCGTTGTTTTTAGTTAATTTTCCGGCGGCCGCGTTTACAAGTCATCGCCATAAAAATATATTTCCTCGCCGAGAGCACCCGTTAAGTAATTGACATCTGTTGTTTTTGCGTCAGGGTTTCGCCCACGTTGTTAAATTTACTACGCTGATAGCTAATAAGTGTAGTTGTTAATCTTAAATCTATATCTATACTAATGTTATAAAGAGGAAAAGTTCGTTTGTTTGTAAATAATCTCCAAAACCACTGGATCAATTTTGATGAAATTTGGCACATATATAGAGTAGACTACGGAGAAGGATATAGGCTACTTTAAACCGCGGAAGAATTCACGGTTTCGCCGAGATTGACTTTTGCGCGCACGAAGTCGCGGGCAACATCTAGTAAGTAACAAATACTTTATATTATACTTCAACATTGTACTGTTCGTATTGCTTACCTTACAGTGTATAAGCGTCAATTCACACTGAAACGAAACGATACGGGACATGGCGCTGTATTTTTATGACAGCTATTCAAAATTGAATTTTACTCATAACAAAAGAAGATACACGTTTCATTGTACGAGTCCGAATGTAAAGTGGCAGCTCGTAGCACAGCGCATGTGCAGTGTATGACTGAAGTCATATGAAACATGTATCTTTTTGTGTAGTGAATTAAGTTCAATTTTGAATACCGTATCGTAGGTGTATGTAAATTGACCCTTATGTTTTAAATGAACTCTAAAAGTGAAAACTTTGACTGGTACGATACAATCGTGACTCGCGACTATATTTCAAACTGCATGTTCAATTTTCGTGACATTTTCACTTCATTCAAATATTTCAGCTCCATTAAAAGTGGTAAAGCTAGTATTTTTAAAAGTCGGAAACACTGTACTATGAACAAATAAGCTTTTATTATAATAAATACCACAAAGTTCTTAGTTATAATATAATTTGATTTTGAATGTACCGATTTGTTTTGGCGTTATTGATGCGCATTCACGCATTGGTGCCCACCTTAGCTCTTTATAAAAAAAGCGACGCGATATTTGCTCACTATCTTATTTGTTTGTAAATTCTTTATTTGCACATATCATACAAATAAAACAGCGCCTATAGTATGTATATTCTACAATAACCTAACAAAGTCAGGACATATCTAAGGACTCGCTATCAACGCGCAATAGGTTTTATTCAAATAACTTCAAAAATTATTGTCCGATTTCGCTCAAAAGAATTTTTCTGAAGAGTATTTAGCATGATCGATACATGGAAAATTACAAATTTCTACATCTTAAGTATAGTTTAGAAATGCCAGGGGGGGGGGAGGCAACTTTGGCTGATCACTGGAGGTGGTGGTGGTGGAGAATGTGGTAAATGATACAATAATACACGTGGCAAAATTGAAACTTCAATCATCATCTAAAAGAAGCCTAACGAAATCACTTCAAAAAATAATAGAATAATTTAAATTTATACACCTAGCTCCATAGCTATGTATTGAGCCATACTTTAGAAAGTTAAGTTGTTATGTGAGACTTATAAGTAGCCTCCGATAGATGGCGTTATACCCAAAATCATGTTGTGATGTGCGAACTGAACTTCGAAAAACCATCCACACTTACATGTATGGGGAGCCACCCCTGAAATAAATTTTTTTACGTCTAAAGTCTATACGCAATCTATAAGTGTAGTAAATTTTATCAATTTATATTCATAATTACAGAAGTTTGCAGGGGTGGACAGACGGACAGTCAGAGTGAAAATATAAGGGTTCCTTCCTACGAAACCTTAAAAGTATGCAAAATTATTTTCACAACAACCGTTGTTCATTTGCCGTTTCGATTTAAAATTTGTCAGCTATCTGTATGTCTTGTGAAAAAAAACACGTTGGCATGTAGCTAAGAATGATAAGGTCTTACCAGTCTGCCCCTTCCCCAACGTCTTCTCCAGCCGATAAGGCCCGACATACTGGTAGGCCTCGGGGGCCGCGCTGCTGCCCTCCATGCTCAGGCCCGGCTGATCATCATCAGGCCAACTCCCTCATCTTACGGCTACTTCAGTAAATATACGGACGGTCGAACATTTTCACTGATTTTGAAAATTATATAGGTACCTATTTTGAAATTGCGTAAAAAGGATTTCGTGCCTCAAATTTATACTTTCATGAAGTAAAAAAAAATACTTTGAAGTTGAAATAATTAAAATGTAAAATCAGCCCACTATTTTGCCATAGTTGTTCGGTTTCTGGAAAATTTTAAGACTTAACCTAAATTAAAGTTTTTGTATTGAGAAAAGCGTACAGTACCTACAATATCATTGGGTATTTGCCTACATTACAACTTGATAAATTAAAAAAAAAAAAGTTTTTATGTGTATTAATTACGCGCATTTCAAAGTGATAAAATAAGTGGAATGTTTTTTTACAACATAAGTGTAAAACATCATTAATGTACCTAATTAGTTTACTTACATCAAATACAATAAGTTTTACTATAGTGAGTATGAATATAAACGTGCAAACTTCGGACAAATCAGAAATTTTGTGCATACACATGCAGTCACCTGCCGGTACGACTTTTGTATGGGGCATTTTCACAAGACTCGCAAAAGTGCTTCAAACAATCCGTAGTTTCTTTGAAAATATTGATTTTTATTAGTAGGTATACTGTTCCTTTTGTAAATGTGGTTATTTTTCAGAGCACTATTCATTTATGTAATAAAGAATTTACTGGCAAGTACCCTAATCGAAAGAGCAACCCTTTCATGTTGCACATAAGATTATTTGAAAGTGTTACTAAAAATATTAAAAAATCGCTCCATTATATCATATAGCGGGGTAAGCAATAACGCGTGTTGTTTGAACAGTAATCTGAGCTGGACGGGGGCCAAGCTTTTAACATAATTTCTTCGTATTTGATGGCTATAGGCTTTAAGGTCAAGAGAGTGTTATTTGGATGTGGGGAAGGATATTTGTTTACGTCGTAAATATTTGGGAGATGCTGGAATTTATTAAATTGGATTTAATAAAAGAGATCGTTGAAAGGCAATGAATTGACTTAGCCATTTACTGAGTTTATATATTTTGTTCCTAATTGGTTAAATCTAATTTTGTTTCATAATTAATAGTTAATACCCATCTACAATATTCGTCGTGATAGTTTGGACTGTGGACGGATACGCTGAGACTTTTCTGTTTAGTAGTAATACGAGGGAGACTAATTCATAAGCAGATAGAGTGTTCTATCTGCTTATGAATTAGTAAGTAGAGGGTAATAAAACTCAAGAAAAGTTGATTTGGCTAATTTTGGTCTTAAAATAGTCGTGGAAGTTCAAGGAAGGTTTAAACGGTGAGAAATATTGGAAAAGTTACTGGGAAAATACTAAAAACGCCGATTGAATTTTCCATACTTACTGTTCACTGTGTTCAATTTGTCACTTGACAGTCAAATATTTATAGGTTCAGTTTACCTGTTTGGTTAAGTAGGTGTAGGTGTAGGTGTAGGTGTAGGTGTAGGTGTAGGTGTAGGTGTAGGTGTATGTGTAGGAGTAGGTGTAGGTGTAGGTGTAGATGTAGGTGTAGGTGTAGGTGTAGGTGTATGCGTAGTTATTTATTTATTCCAGTTCGTAGTTAAGACAGAACAACGTGTGGGACAGCTAGCTTATTTATATTATAATGGCGACATGCAGTCGTAATACAATTGTCTATGATATGTCAGTTTTATATTGAATATCAAAATACGAACAAATTATGACAACAGTCAACCTGCATATGAATTAGATTCCCTTATAATACCTACGGCCGTCCTATAAAAGTTTAACCTTATATTATACAAGTTACCTGAAATCTTTAAACATTTATATACATTATAAATATTAATATACATTATATTTTTTACGGTGCTACGGAGGTCATTGAATTCACACAGGTAATTGAATTGATATTATTTAGGTAAAGACTTTGCTTTCGCTTTAAACAGCTGTTTCTGTGAGGTTAATGACCTCAGCGCCTTAAAGAGCGCAATGTAATTTTATTTAGTACATTATATTTTATGCGAAATTTTTAAATTATTCTTCTGCCTAAATGTCTTTACATAAGCAGTAGATCATATGCCCAAAATATATGTATTTGATTTTACCAAGCCTTATAATATATCCCAAAATCTAGTAAAATATTTAGTTTTACACCTTCACTCAAGTAACCAAATGACCAGACAATAAGATTTCAAGGGTGTAATAATTAAGATTTGATATTTTATTCAGCCCTCGTATTCAGATTTAGAACAAAACGAATGAAGTGTGTATTTGAGAAAGACAGATCTTCAGCGCCTGCGGTATTGGTCTTAAACGGGTCTTCGAGAAGGAGTCAAAGCGCGACAGTCCTTGTGATGCATAGACTTATACATAAGGAACTGTTTCACAAATCATAATCTACTGATAGGTGTCAGATAGCTTATTTGCATGTTTTGTCTCTGTCGCCTAAAAATTTTTGATACAAGGAAAAAGTGACGCCATCTGTTGAGAATCCCTCGGACTACGATCTAATCGATCGAACTACTTGGCTTGTAATGACTTCTGTAACCTGTGAACAGGCTTTAATTTTGAAATTATTATGAAATACTTTGTGCTTTGATTACAAGAATAATATATATTATTCTTGACGACCTCTGTTGTTCAGTGGTTACCGCGTTGTCGCTCGAGCCGGAGGTCGCGGGTTCGAATCATACAGAAATATATATATATATATATATATATATATATATATATATATATATATATATATATATATATATATAATAATAATAATATATAATATCTATGGACGCTTCACACCACGTCAATCTGGCCCCGTGCTAAGTATCCGAAGAACTTGTGTTACAGGTACCAGAAACCGGTAGTATATTTAATACTTTTATACTATACATATATTTATATTTATTGGTCCGCTGATTTTGGATTTTGATAGTTTTGGTTGTGTCTGTCTGCAGTGGCGTGGGGTTCCTATAGCTCCGACCTTTGACGACCTCTGTGGCTTAGTGGTTAGTGCATTGGCGCTCAAGGCGGAGGTCGCGGGTTCGATTCCCACCACGGAACAAAAAAAAGTTTTCTGTGTTCCTGGATCATTGATGTGTATTAAATATGTGTATTATATAACAAAAATCTTAAATATTATATATGTATAAAAGGTTGACTATAAAAGTATTAAATATATTTCCGTTGTCTGGTATCTGTAACAGAAGTTCTTCGAGAACTTACAACGGGACCAGATCGGCGGGGTTTGGAAGCGTCCATTGTTATTAGATATTAATCTACTTTTACCTATAATATTACATCTCGTCCATCTTTTGTACTCGTTAGTCGAAATTTCGCAGGCTTTTACAGAGCAACACTGACTGACTCTATACTGTCAAAGGTGTTAGGACATATACATATAGGACTATGTTGTGATGTCAAATACATTATTTTAATTACCCATGTCGCTTATTGACAGTTCAGTAACTTTTACGCGATTTTTGCGACTTGTTCTTCCCAGCAGAACCCCGAAATCCTTCGGCTTTGGCACGTGGGCAGGTAGAACGCTAATTATAGTATTCTAACAGCTCATAACTACATTCCTTGTGCCGCCCACTGATACATGGAAAATGTTATTAAATTATGTAAGAAATCATTCATTTCCTCGGCATTTTACTTTTATTAGAAGTTAGAGCATAGTTTTTAAATTAATAATAAGTTTAAGTAAGTAATTATGAATGCGTAGAGAACACAAATATTACGTAAATATTCTTTCGGTGACCAGTGTCCAGTTGCCTGCACCCTACTACTATTATAGGTAGCTATGTGAAAGTTTGTGAGGATGGATGGATGTTTGTGACTCTTTCACGCAAAAACTGAACAGATTTTGATAAAATTTGGTATGGTAGTTTTTTATGCTCTGCATCAGCACATGGGATACTTTTTATCTAAAAAAATATACTGTATTTATGCGGGCGGATTCGTTGACAAAAGCTAGTAACTAGTAATTTAATTGCTACATTCTCGTATCTACCTAATTGAACTTTTGAGGAGTTTAAGCGCCACACTCACCGTGATATTTTTGTGATTTTCTCTACACAGAGAGATGTTTTCAAAAGTGTTGCAATGAATGAGTTTTGGAAAATGTAAAAATATAAAGACTAGGCTTTATTCATTCTGATGCAGCCTCTTTTGTAACGGGGATTAATCTTTTGTACGGTTTCTATTTCCACTTCTTTAGATTCAAAACGCATTGAACGTTATAATTCTAATGTAATGAAATTGATGAATACATAATAGAATCAGTGTACATACTGCAATTTATTACTTATTATATTATTGTCTGACGACCATTTAAAAAAATCGGCAAAAAAATCTGATAGATCATTAAGCAATAGTATAAACAGTAACTTATTATTATTATTAACAACACAATTATTAGTTCGTTAAGGTTAATTAATTCTTTAGTAGATAAGGCTGAAAAGTGAAAATAATTGTTAATTTTGAGTTTTACTATTTCAAAATCATGTTATTTATTAACCTTAAATATTTATGGGCAAAATCAGAGAAATATATGACAAAAGGAACGATTTATCGAGTGTCTTATATGTTTTCTGCAAAACAATACTTTTGGTGTCACTCGAACTCAGCATTGCTACGATTTGACGATCGATATAGGTAGCCCACGATCTACAATTTCTATTAATAATATGTTTTAAAGGCAGAAATACTTCCACGCGTAATATTCACAAATAAATGAAAGAAAAGAAAAATACTAAAAATTAATTTAAATAGGAAGACGCGTTCCAAATTTAAATTTTTAAATCGGCACATTGAAAATATTTTTTTTTACCGTACAAACTTGAGGCACTGAAATCCTATTATTATTATTTACGTTTGATTTTGTAAAATCACTCACTATACGTTACCACTTATTAATATATTAGCACAGATCTAATAATAACACTAGATTCCGCACAAAATGTTTCGCTGACGGAAAATCAATATACGTTAAACATCATCCGTAGTGTCCACGGAGCCGCGCGTGTTTTGCGTAAATAGAAGCACCGATTGTAGATGACATTTTAAACAATAATAAAATATGTTTTTCACTGAATAATAAATGTTACATAATTTTAGATAACGTTAAATGTTTTTGGTGTTTTCCGTGCGCAGCGGTCGGCCGCCGTCGGTTATGTTCGTGCGATTTTGACTGGGGGTGAAGTGAGTCATTTGCCTCAGAGGGGTTGTTTTGCGTTCCGTTCCACGCGTGCGTGTTGATGTTCATGTGGTTCGCTTATTCCTTTTTATACATTTCATAAAATAATATACATGTTTTTAAGTATTAATTAAATATTAATGTTATTAAAAGCTAGTTTTTGTATTTACGTACCTATATGTACCTAGTATCTACCTAACTTCTGTTATAACCTCACTACCCTACTATTGCCTAATAGCACAGATTAATGAATACTTGCTACGTCAACAATAGTCAACACTAAAACGTAAGCGTTACCTACGTAACGTAAGTCTTTCTTGTCTTATTATAGGTTGGTTGGTACCAAGGCAAAAGGCCAGCTTTATAAAGGAATTAAGAATTAGTATGTACTCCGAATATTATTTAGTTATTCTGTGGGTGGGTGGGGAAAATAAATCCTGAAAGTCTTTCGTTTTCATTATCACATGGTATTTACCTAGTACACTGAACAATAATATCTGCAGGCAAAGATGTCAGGAAACTTGGGTCTTGTTGTGTAATATTTATATAAATAGTCCCCGTTAAGTACCCATAGGATATACTGTGGCCGATAAAGCCGAGATTATGAAGCCCAATGTATAGTGAAGCTAGAGATTCATAGAATAAATTGAATTTTGCTTATAAAGTAAATGATAATCTCCCTTTACAAATTATCTAGGTAGTTATTTAGATTTACGTGTAGAATACAATATTTTAGTTAAATGCGAGCGAGCAGAGCGAGCAAGCAAAATTTTTCAACACACCACCTCATTCTGGAGTGGGCACCCCCCCCCCCCCCCCCCCTTTATTTAAACGATCAAAATTTTAGCACTCTCTTACTCAATGTATTAAAAAGCCCAATCTAATGATACCCCACACTATGGGGTAAACGCATAAAAAACCCCCACTTGTAGTAGGTACCTTAAAAAATATTTACGTATTTTTATAGCATTAATTTCTCGAAATGGTAAATAAAATCCCTGCAAAGTTTCATCTCCGAGATGTGAACTACGGAACACTAAAAACCTCTTGTTCTTGCATTACTGTCGTGCAGTGTCGTGCGTTGAGCGCTATAGAACGGTCGCTGCGATGCGAGTTACCCGCGACGCCGTTGTACGTATCCCGCCTGCACTGGTCCATGGAGGTCGAGGACGTCGTGGACTACATCCGCAAGAAGACGTCCATCGCCTTGAGGGTCGAACGTCTGGAGTTTCGCCATAAGGTCAACTTCAGTTATTCAGTCAACGTCGGCACTGTCACCACAATTCACAAAGGATTGTGGTGAGAGTGCCGACGCATCTTTTGTCGACCTTCGAGGTGGAGGAGTTCTGACCGACGGGTGTGATCTACCGAAGGTTCCGGGGGAGACTCCGGAAGGAAGCGCGCATCACGTCGCTGACAACACGTGATAAAGTGTAGTTTAAATATATAATAATAATAATATATATGTTAGTCTGTAAGGTATTTATAATATGGCCTATGCCACCCGAAATAAATGTTATTTTAATTTAATTTTTGCAAGACCAAGACCAAGACCGCCTAATTTTAGCAAGACCACTGACAAGAATGACTGTGCAAGATTTGAGCAAGATCAAGACTAAGACTGCGAGACTCTTGCGTCTTGCAGTTAGGACTGAGTGTCGTTTCAGGGAGTATAGGAGTTCGGGGTATTATACGCTTAGGGACTCTGTAGTCTATGAGTATAGATAAAAAAAATATATATATTTTTTAAATTGAACTTATGCGCATTACGAACAATACCATAAACATACATAACGAATGAAAATATCCAATAAAAGAAAAAAGAGTGCGTCCCTAGTTTTGTCCATCGGCACTTTGATAGTGCGGGCGCCTTATTGTCGGCATCATCAAAGGTCGGGTACTGACCTCTCAAAGAAATTTTGCAGCTATTCGGAAGTACAAGGTCAACATACACGCGCCTCTTTTATTCCATTTCATAGAACCTCAATCTCTTTCCAGGCAGATAATGTTCTTTAAATTACAGTCAAGTTAATGTCCTTAATTTGTTTTATATATGTTTTACCCATGTTTTAGCACATGTAAGCATATTAAATGTACCTAAACGTTTATAAAGAAACTGACTGCCTCCCGTGGGACACGGTAGATAGCTCAGTTGGTTAGAGCATCGGCACGGATCGCTTAGGTCGTGGGTTCAAACCCCACCCGGTCTCAATTGATTTTCGAATTTCTCATTAAATCTTTACTATGGCTATGTTAATTCAAGCTCAAAATGTAGTTACCTGCTCTGTTACGTTGTTCTAAGATATAAAGGATCGTTTAATAAATAGCAATAGGGTAATAGGTAATTTCGAGACTTGCGAGCCTCTTCCTGCAAGACCAAGACCAAGACTGGGTGTATTGGCGCAAGACCAAGACTGGCAAGTCTCGTCTTGTTCTTGCATTTGAGCAACACTAGTACTTAACACTTGCGCTGTGACGTTGTATTTTTTTATTAATTTAATGATTGGTCATTGGTGCTACCTACTATGGTATGTCAAATGGAATTTTTGTGTTTAACTGTAGCAGTTTATAATTTGAACCACAAAAAAAGTTTTTAGGTTTCTGTAGTATCCAAGGAACCCTTATAATTTCGCTTTATCCGTCCGTCCTTTCGCTTTTCTAGCTCCCGTGATTATGTACCTTTATATTCTGATGAAATATGGCATAGTTATAGATTGTGTATAGATTTTGGTTGTGGCAACATTTTTCGGAACCAGGTGCTATGTATAATGTATTCAATGCGGGAAAAATATGATATGATTGCTTGAGACACGTATTGAACTCGGGTGAGTCCGGAACGGATTTTTTTCGGCCGGAGATATTAAGGATCCATATAGTCCGAGGCTAACATAAAGTATACATAATATACAAACTAAAAATAAAACTGAACTGATTTCTAAATTTCTTTCATTGATTATATTAAAATTTTTTTTATATGAATTTTACTTAGAAGTAGAATAGGCTATAAAATAACTACATAATAATAGGTATAATTTATATTTGAAGATAATAATAAATAGTTAATATTATTACTAGGAATATAGTAGAATTAAAAACTAGTTATGATAACAAAATCAATTGTACCATAAAAGTAGGTAAGTACTAAAAAAATACTATAACTATATAACTACTCCAAAACTCCAGACTCCAGATTGAGGTGGTGTGAAGCGTCCATAGATATTATTATTA